>CABFWB010000119.1:428214-495510 GCA_902151455.1 Timema bartmani | reverse complement strand
CTAAATTAGTCTTTTGTTGGGTTGTTGAAATTAAATACTCAGCGAAGTGTATACACAAAATAGCAAAGAGAGTTTATTTTCGATAGTTAATAAAAAAAATATTGTTATATTTTTCTTTAACTTAAATTTTAAACAAACAATGTATTTTAACGTAAACTGAGTATGCTATATCAGAAGTTGGTAAAAAATCCTTTCCACTGATACCTTGTTCATCGCTGTAAGCTTTGTATTGGTTGAGAAAAAGGGATGTTGACAACAGAAATAATATATAGGATTCTATAGGCATTACTTGAAGGGAATTCAAGGTTCTATGAACGTATAACTACTTACCTGAGGAAAGATAGGCTGACTCAATAGTCAACAAACACTTATACAATCAAAATTAAGTGTCCCTATTTATATTTTATGGCACATGCATTACATTATTAAAATACTCTTAAAATGAATGTTCATTCTATAATTTTTATTTCTGAGATAATGAGATGCTCTCTTTAAATTCACATGTAGTAAATCAAATTTTAAATTGTAGGTCTTTAATAAAATAATTAAATACATCACACTCCTATGACGATAATTATAACATCTTGTAATTTTTGGTTTGGTTGCTTTCTTTAGGTCGGAAACTCTGGATTTTACTCAAATTTATTGTGTTAAACCATTGATAATCAGACACTCAAATTGATATAGCTTTTCCATCTCTGAATAAACAGATTTGTAGACGGAAGATAAAAAAAAGTCTGAGCTATAATATTTACTTTAAAATAACTATTTATATTATTCATTGAAATGTCACCGCCACCTTAGAGCTAAGTCGGCAGTGAGTCTGCCTGCTGAGCTATGGGTCCGGGTTCAATTCCCAGCATGACCAAAAAATGTTTCATTGATGAAATAAGGGTTTACACTTGCACGTTGATAAATTAACGGCCGGAGACTGGATGCTATGCCTGTCCAAGTCTTAAGTCAGATTATAATATATATGAATCTACGACATGCCTAGCAAGCCGATAGTAGAAAATATGACTTGAATAAAAAAACTGACATAGGCCACAGGTTGGAAACGGTAATGAATGTAAAGTAAAGTAAATTCATTAAAACGTTATGTCTCTGATAGTTTTTTAGATGAATATGAAAGTGCAAGCAAGGCCCCAATACAAATTGACAAACAATGTTTGACACAGAAAAGATTTCGGTCTTTTATTGGCGCTCATTAGTGAAACGTAGTTCAACTGGTAGCGCACTGGTTACATATACGCTTGTTGGGTGTATGGCGGCAGCCTGTAACAGTTCGTCGGCGACTGATTTCCACAGCATGCCTAGGTGGATCAAAACATTTTTGGCTAATGTATTGCCAATATTTTCAAGACAGTTATAAATATTTAATCATGGTTTAATTATATTTATTAGTTGTAGAAAAATATTATGTTAATGTGTACTCATTTTTTGTTACCAAGCTTATACCTACAACCATGGCAAAGTGATATGAAACATTAAACTTGTTCTACACTTGGTGTCTGTTAGTGGCGAGGTTTGAATCAAGGATCCTCTTGGGTATGGTAGGATAGTTTTCCAGTTGAGATTTTCTCATTCTCCCTCCACGCTAGATCTGTAAGACGTGCTGTAGACGTTCATAAATGTTTAAGAATTGGTTAATTATTTAAGGAGGGGATTTAGGGAGCATGAGAAAATGCCAGTGTTTTTGCAATTTTTTATGGCAAAACAATTTTCAGGCCAAAATAAATCAAATATTTCATTAGTACAAACATAAAACTCAATTCTTTTCACACGTTGATATCAACGTTTATTGAATATATGTCATGGACATAGCAGCACTACATAATAAACATTTTAAATGAAGAGAAAAAGTTATCATTAAATTCCAGAACATTCTTGAGAGATCTTCAAGTCCTGTGAGGTCAACATGTAAGAAAAATTAAATTCTACTTTTATACTTTAGCAATATTTGATTTATTTTTCTAATGAAATATTTTGCTTAAGAAACTGCAAAAACACTCACCTTTCTTCGAGTCCTCTATATCTCCACCTGAAACTAAATCCGTAAGGTGTGTTGTTGACGTTTAAAAATATTGAATGATTGGTTTCTTATTAAAACATTTAGTTCACTCCAGAATGGAGCTAAAAATTATCCACGCGTCCCTAAACAATTAAAATACCTACACATTTTGTTTTATAATTTTAATTTCGTTTATGAAAGGTTCTATAGCTCACTTTCACGATGTTGTAAAATGTCGCACTTCTATAAAAAGCATAGATACAGTTTTACTTAAACAAACGATGTAATCTTTTCAATAGAGTAAAGTATTTTGAGATAGTTAAGGATTGTTCTAGGGGTTGTGATGAATAAAAATTGCTATTTCTATAATAAATACTGCATGTAAACACTTGTTTTAAACATCACAGAGATATACGATGGTAAAATTATTCTATTTTTATCAAAAGCGAAACCAGTAAAAATGTACAGTACCAAGATGTTTCCTAGTTTTCTATGTAGAAACAATGATACTCATTAAAATGTCTATTTCTCGGAAACTTACTTTTGAGGGCTTATGACAATATTTTGAATTTTAAGGCATTATGATTTAAATGTAATATAACACAGAAGGTTAATCAATTTGTTCTAGGTCAATAGGATTATATTTAGAAGAATAATCAGTCAAGGTATTGGGTTAGTAGTAATAATTATATTTACCTTATACATAATTAATAATCAAATAGCCAAAGCTATTATATGTTTTAGTGAGGATTTACTCTCATCTAGAAATCATATTCTGAAAATTGAGAAATAAAACCTAGACACGGAAATCGAACCCGGGACATTTGGCTTAGTACTGAGCTATTCAGGAATCGTCCCATTCTTAGGCCTGTCCAGGTGTCATTTCTCAATTTTCAGAATATTATATATTGTTATTATTATTATTATTATTATTATTATTATTATTATAAGCACCACGTCTTACTACCCGTTCGGGTTATACGCACTTACGCTAATGTATAATGGTAGGGTGATTGTGAGATGAAATGGAGGACCTACAGTTTAACGTGGGATCCGAACCACGGTGAAGGCCTTGCATTCCACACATTCACAAGTTGTGATTAATACACGTCTTGTCAGAGGTGAAGGAAGAGTTTGGCAATCAGATAAATCTGTGCTTGGACCGAGGATTGAACCCCGGAATCTCAACACAGAAGTCCGACACCTTACTCCTAGACCACCAGGTCACCTATTTTATATATAATTGATTCAATACTTTTTTTAATATGGTTGATTTTTAATATGCGTTTAAAATCCTCTAAATATAATACATTTATAAATGGTTCTGATGGATTGACTATTACAAAGTTGTGCATTACAAACCTTAGGAATTATAAAAATATTCTAATGAGTATTAGAATATTCAGATACAACTAATTTAGGAAAATACACACAACAAAACTTTATATTCATCAACTACCAAACAAATTGGCTCATGTTTAATTTCTTTATTAATTTAGGCACTTCAAAATTTGGAATTTTTTGGAAATTTTTTGTTGGATTTAAGGTTTTACCTTGTGTTGTGTGTAACTTCAATTGTAAAAACAATCTATACAAAGCCCCCTAGTATAAATAAGTATTTTCATACAAACAAGTTGGGCTTAGGTGTTTTATTATGTACTGTATTTTTAATATACCAGTAAAATCAGAGATTTCTCTCATTTGATACTATGTACTTTAAAAAGGAATGGTTAATTATTAGCCATCAAATTATGTGATATACAGTAAGCGTTTGGCAACAAGGATATCCGATATATTTTTAATGAGCAGCCAGAAATAATTTATTCCCTAGTATGTATTTATATGAAAATATATTGGTTTTTAACGATCTAACGATTTCTATATAATATAGTGTGTTCACCTTGGCTTTGAATGTCTTGCATTTTGTTTGTAATCTCATAAATCTATTTATAGCTATTCGTTTAAAATGATTTATCACCTAACAGTGCTAAGATATCCGACTATTACTCTTTCTAGGAATAAATTCTGATATTCGATTATATATGAAACAATTGAACTTATTTTATTGAATTTTTTACACTAAGAATATCTTGTTCTCTAATTGTAAGTTACTGATCAAGATTTAATAAGACCTGTTAGATAATACAAAAGTACTAGAGGAATAACTAACAAACTTTAGTTTACATATTTGAAATCCATCGCATCATCCTAAGTTTTAGTCTCTAACAATGTATTTCTGTGGCTATGTGGTCACAGTGGTCGATCACAAATGTAGGTTACCCTGGTTAGATTCCTGTTATATAAGACGAATCTTTTGCTATTTTTACACAAGTTTGTCCTGCTACCCAATAAGTAAATACATTCGAGCTGGGACTGAGGTTACAGAACCAAGTTTACTGTTCTAGGTTTAACTAGATTATTATTCGTTGATTGATAATATCTCTATGTGTAAACATATTTGGTTAAATAGCCCATGGGTAAATAGTAAACAACAATAAATTTCACAATAAATTAAAAGTGCTCTGTGGAAGCATACAGTACAGAATGGAATTACGGTTTTTATCTGATTTGTAAAATGAAAATTTTGGAAACTAGTATGGAGCCTGATTTTTTTGGTTTTTTGACTCAACCTTTTACCCGCTATCTCTTATGGTATGTTTTATACTGAGGGTGATTCCTAAATAATTATTAAATGTGGTTGGAATGTTTAGTTATCATTAATTAATATTAAACTTAATAGTAATGGTTCGTGATTGTAAACAGCTAGGTCAGAGATAGATGCTGTGGCTTTCTGTATTAAGGAACTAACCAATTCTTGCCCTAGATAGTAACTTAGATTCACAGATTGGCCTACAAAGTCAAAATCACGTGGTTTGATACCTGTGATCATATTCTTTCTTATCTTACAAAACATTGAATTTAATTCACAGATAATGTTCCGTATCACTATCACTACTATACCCTATAAATAATGTAAAATTAATTGCAACTAAACTCTCAAGCGAGATAGTATCGACAGTGATATTTTGGTCACGTTGAAATAGTCCTCGGAAAATTTGTCCGGGATATCTTAGGAATTATGTAACTGATTTACATTTACTGCAAGTGTTCTTCTGTATATACAATTCAATTATTAAACAATATTTGATTATTTCATTAATGTATTTTACTAATAAATCCCGGACACCTTTCTTGAAGACCTTGTATGTATTTCTTTTTATCAACCAGCATCTTAACTACTCTAAAATGTTATTCTCTTGCAAATTTTTAAATGTTTGGTGTCTACATTTTAGAAATGAAGAAACACATAATATTAGGAATCGGCCAAAAATTATAATGATATGACTTAAGTATTTACCAAACCCAGTTTATTTCCATGAATTGTTAATTTTTTTTAAAAAACAAAATAGGTAGAAAAATTCTATGAAGTACAGAGACTGTGAAAACTGGGATGTCGACCCTAAAATATGACCCCTCTGGCATGACGTGTTCAGTATTGGTACACAACCCCCTTCTTCCTGATCCTCTACACATGATATTCCCTCCCTTGCACACACAATACCCCCTCCCTTTGAACATAATATTCCCTGTCCTACTCACACATTACCATCGCATCCCTTCCCTCTTACCTCTCCCTAGCGACCGAACTGCAACGCACGTGCAGACATGCGTACCAACCTCGATCGCTTATCCGCCGACCCCGCCAATTCTCTCTCAACTTGGTGATCTCACCCAACAAGAGACGTACAATGAATGTGCAACGGAAGCAAAGGGGAACAATACTATGCACTGCAACTTCGGCGGAGGAGAGAGAGGGGGCTATAAAGAGAGGGTATGACCTTGAGAAGAACTAGTTGGGGTCAAATAAGGGCATGCCAATTGGGTCATACGCGAAGTTCTGAACATCTCTCAAGGTTTCGTAAAACGTCACGGGAATCACGATGATGTTCATAGGTTTAGCAGAATCTTTTATGAATGGAAAATAAAGAGGCTAGTTTTATCTAGAATTTTGGAAGTAGATAATGTAATAAGAGCATACTAATAAATAATAACCATTAGCATCCTAATAATTACATTTCTTTTTATATTTTATGAAAATTAAAGTAAATTTATAGATTAACAAAGGGCTGTGCACCCAATTTAAAAAAAAATACTCTAGATAGTTCTATTGGGAATATAAGTACAAATATATCATATAGTTTAGCTCAAAACAATAGTTTTAAAACTTTTATATTCGATTTATTGACCAAAGATTTATGCTAAAGGCTAATACCACACCACACCACAGTACCAGATATCAATCAGCAGGATGGAGTTAACTCCCTTATTTTGGATATTTTTTATTCAAATATATATAAGCCATAAATGTTATCGTTTTTTAGCAATATCCTGTATCCGACACCTTACCTCAGTCGGTAGCGTGTCTTTCTACTGAGCTAAGGATCCCAGGTTCGATTCCTGGTGTGGCCGAAACGTTTTATCTTTGGTGAAATGTGAATTTACCCTTTCACATTGATAAATTAATGGCCAGGGACTGGATTCTGTGCCTGTCCTAGTCTTAAGTTAGATTATAAGGCCTATGGAGAAGCTATGACATGCCTAACAAGCCAGTAGTGGAAAGAATAGCTCGAGTAAAAAATGGACCCAGGCCATAGGCTGGAAGCAGTGAAGGATAGAAAAATTAATTATCAGCCTGTATTTCGAGTAATAAGTATCAATGAATAGGCTTCATAGGCTGAAGAAATTTTATTTAAAGAAAATACAACAACACTCACCTATTAAAAAAGGAGAAGTAATCTCTTCAATTTTTTCTGTTAAGGGACTACGAGCACCCTCTGATTCAAAATCAAGAACGCTATCCCACAAGGGACTTGTGTTAGTATTATCAAAAACTTGGATACTTATTTTAGGATCTTCTAATCATTATTATGCCTAGTTTTATGTTATGCACAATTTTGCATTATTAAGTTGAACTTAAATAGTGACAAATGAAGGCTCGTGAGTTTGAACATTGGGGTGTTGCTCGGGTGAACATGCAGGAAGAGGGTGGTGGGGGTTGGAATTTTAGGAGATTAATGTGGAAGCAAAAGGTGTAATTTGGAGGTATGTATAATAATGTTTTCTTTTTAAATTTTTGCTAAATAAACATTTATTAAAACTTATAAATTTTTAAGACTTATCAGAAAAAGATAATTAATGCAATATAAAATTTAAAATGCAATATAAATTTGAAAATTAATATTTTCAAGAGGGATATGGCCGAAAAAAATCTCCTTTGGTTTGTTTATAATCTATATAGCTTAAAATTATACTTTTTCTTGTATTTGTAGACTGAAGTAAGCCTACTGTAACAGAAATACATTAATGAAGACATAATTTAGTTATTTGTAAAAAATAAACCAAATAAAACTTTACTATCTATAAAATTATATAAAAGTCAACAGATATTTAAAAATATTATAAATGTATCAAGATGCAGTAAATAAACACAGAACTATACTAATTAAAGAGTCAAAACTGGTGAGTCTTTTCTTAGAATGAATATTAGATAATACATTTATTGCAAATGATACACATCTGTTAATTGCAATTTAGAGGATTATATTTTAAAATACACATATAATTTTGGACGGGAAACAAATCCTTTAAATTTAGTTAAAATAGTTTTAACATCAAATTAGTACTATTGATGTATTGTTAAAAAGACGCCCTTTGTTTTTAATTTAATTCTTTGCATGTAATTTTATCTAGTAATATGAATTGTTATTAAATTAAACATATTCTGGTTTTGAAAAGGGCATGAGTCAGATATTTGACAAAATTGATTTTACATGGTTTTTCAATTCTTCAAGCCTAAACTCACAGTCTGTGAGAAAGAGGCACATGTCCCATTTACCAGTGCCGAGATATAACTGGCTTAGCTTCAACGTTACATTTGAAAACGTCACGAACATGTAACCCTTTCAAACCAAACAGAAAAATTACACTGAAGTGCTCTTTGCAAAACAAACTACGAGATGTAACTTGCATTGCTATCTAGCATGGTATCCTCTCACCAAGTCCTCTACTTAGCATGCCATTAAGAAAATAAATCTACACATTGCTAGATGGAGTTCTAACGTTATATCTTTTGCAAACTATTTGATGCTTAGTCCGTTTATATCATAATACGTTTTTTCTTAGCTGTTAGAGGGTAATTTAATTTTTAGTTGGTGTAATACTATTAGAAAGTGTTAATATGTCTTCAAGTGACTGGGAATATCAACCTAAAAAAGGAAAAGAGAACAAAGAAATTGTGATGAGTACAGAAAGAAGCGTATTAAGGTTGTAAAAGTGAAAGGTTATGAACATCCAGATTACCGAGGGAAAAATGTTTCTGCTAGGATAACTGGAGAGAACTGTAAATATAAGTTTAAGTGCTTTGAAAGATTTAATTCAAATGATCTATTTGAGTTACTTACAAGTTTTAATGACATTGAGTCGAAAAATATACAGGATGTATACCTTCAAGGTCAAATCAAATGTTTAACTTTAAAATGGAGGCCATACAAGAATGACCTAACTTTAAGCCAAATAAACTATGCTTATTATATTAATCTACGCGGGCAGAAGTTAAAAGTGTGCAAAAATTCATTTCTAAGTATTTTTGGTGTAACGGCGAAAATAATAAGATGTTTGTGTGGGTTGCATTCTATAGGGAAAGTGCCCACAGATGGAAGAGAAACATTGGGAGGAAGTCGCCGTACACTGACCCTGATGTGTACGATAAAGTCATTATACATATCAGTTCCTTTGATGTAAGAGTGTCACACTATTCTGGCCAACATATTAAATATCTAAACGTAGTGCTGAATATTAAGATCATGCATTCATGGTTCATACAGAAAAACCCTGAGCTGAATGTTAACTACTTCTATCATAAGGTATTTCACGAACATTTTAGTTTGAGATTTGGAAGGCCACAAGTAGATGTGTGTGGAAAGTGTGAAGAACTAGGTTAGAAAATAAAGAATCTACAACTGAATGAAGTAGCGAAACGGGTTGATTCACCAGAAAAATTTGTTCACATCAAAAGAAGCAAAAAGTTCTACACAAAAATCAAAGAAATACAACTTAAGTCAAAACAGGAGGAGCAAGTTCTTGGAATTTCTATGGATTATATGCTAAATATGCCACTACCTAATATACCTGTGCAAGAGGTATTCTATTACCGGCAGTTGTGGGTCAATATTTTTGTAATAAGGAATTTCAATACTGGTAAGTCCAACATTTACCTGTACTAAGAGGGTATTGCAAAAAATGGACCAAATTATGTGATTTCACACCTGCACTGTTATATCAATGAGATTCCTGGATCTACTAGGGAACTGCACATTTTTTTCAGATGGGTATCCTGGGCAAAACAGCAACAACACAGTAATACTTTTCTACTCTACTTGACAGATAGTGGAAGATTTGACAAGATGTATCAATTCTTTCCCACTCGGGGGAATAGTTTACTTCCTTGTGACAGGGATTTTTCTGTCATTAAAAGGAAATTACGACATTCAGACCTGACAAGTATGCAAAACTTATTGCAGAGTCGAGTAACCCGGGAAACTTCACAGTTTAATTGCTAACAACAAATTTTGTTTTGTATTTTAAGAGCTGGTGGACTATTTACTATAAAAAGAATGTAATCTCAAGAGAAACAGCAGCCCGTGCAGTACCTCGTAAAGATAAAGTGTCCTCTCAAGTGTCAACATTCTTCTATTATGAGTATTGTAACAAGACAGCAGGAACTTTAATCTTCAGGGAACATATAGACGGCTACTATCTCATTAGTTTAATTTGCAGTGCATCTCTCTAATACCTGCGTTTCCAAATGAGATAGCTTATGGTATCAAGTGTCCAATACATTCAAAAAAATGGCAGGACATTGAGAAGCTTATCAAATACATCCCACAAGACGCCAAAGATATATATGATGAAATCATTATATGGCCAATGACAGATGCAATAAAAGATGATGGAGACCTCTAAATGGTACGATAGGACACCAGTAGCATGAACTTGTGTGTTCCCTTAATGGAAGTAACCATTTTTACAAAAATTGTAGTATTTAAAAAAAGTTTGAATTTATTAGGAATATGTTTTTAACTTGTAAACCAGCATATTTAACCTTGACTGTTATCCGGGAAGTTCAATGCAATGTGGAAATGAACACAATATAACAATATAGCTTAAAATATTGTTGCAATTTACTGACATGTATGTTTACAAAGTATAACATAAAGAATGAGAAATTAGTTCTTAATATGTGTTATTATGGAGTATTAAAAACATTAATAAGTGTTAAATTGTGAGTTAGTTTTGAAATGGGCCCAAGTTCATGATTTTTTTTCAGAAATTTTATGGTAATTAATTCAACCCTACATATTTAAAAGTTCTCCAGTAACCAAAGGGTAAATCTTGCTAAAGTTTCATGGATCTAAATCAATAAATATTCCATATACACAGTTTTTATGTCTCCTGTAAAATTGACCAATCCCTTTTCAAAATAAATGATTCAGTTAAACACGTAAGAATAGAGAATCAAATTAAAACAAAAATATTAGTCACACAATTCAGTTCCAAGCTAGATTGTGGCTGTCGAGGTGATCTGCAACGCGAGCAGCTCCAATCCTACATTACTGCTTGACCATGTCCCTTACTTTCTCACTTCTGCTTCTACACTTCACCACTATACAAGGGAGGGATTCAGAGAGCGTCGCAGCGCCTGACGCCTAGCCAGTAGGTAGCCTCATGTAAGGAAAACCTTCCTTCTATGCAGCACAATTATGTCTGTAAAAATTAGAAAATCTGAAATATATTGAAAATAATTTAAGCTCTTTTGGATTGGGTTATAGTTGACTGTACTAAATTAAAATAAAATGTATATAGAATTACTAGGGGGTGCAGCTGCTCTGCAACTTTAATGGCCGAGCCGCTACTGATAGTGATCCTATTTACTATAAAGTTTCTTCGATGTATCGTTTTTTTAACCTCAATTAATTTTTTAAATCATTATTTAGTTATTATTTTCTTAAGTAATTATTTTGACAAGTTAAACTATTATGTATGTTTCAGTGCTGGCCTGTTATTGGTCTCGTGACTGATTGTCAGCACTATAATAAAATACATTGAAATTTTTTAGTGATTCTGGGATTCAATGAACTCTTCCCGATAACGCCATATCATTCTCACTGTACACTCAGTAAAGTAGACTACCAGTAACCCAGCCCTACCACCTGTACTATTGTTAAACCAGTGTAGTAACCAGAAACCTTTTATGACTAGGAAAGAGGAAGGGAGAGATGATAGGGTTATATTCCATGGAAATATTATTTTTAATAAGAAACAGCTTCCATCAGAATAATTTTTATCACCAAACTTTTTCAGAATATACTTATTTAAACGGTTAGAGTAGAAATGAAAAATATTTTATGCATAAATATAAATATGAACACCAGAATACGAGAAATTAATATGATATGAATTTAAAACAGTAAACTAAACTTCAAACGACAGCGGCCATTTGTGTAAATTATCATCAAATAAAAATAAGTAAAGTCGAGTTAATAAAAATTATTTCAATTGGTTGGATATATATTAAAATTTGTCACCTATGCCTTAAATATTATAAACTGTTATTATAAATACTATATTAATTTGTTAATACCCGATTCGGTGGCCGCATGGTCTAAGACAGGAGTAGACAAACTTTTTGATATCGCGAATCATATGGGTTTAAACACAATTTTGGCAGTCCGATTTAGAAATAATATCGAAAAAAAAGGTCAACTTTATATTTCTATCATAGAATTATTTATTAATCTAATTTATGAACACAATTATTTGTTTGCTTAGTCTTTTGTGGACAGAATAACATCAATTGGTGGGGTTGTATACTTCCCGCTGGCCGTAGGCTGAGAGCTGCTGGTCTAAGGCACCACTCTTGCAGTAGACTAGACTGCCAATGATGGGGATATTGGGGTTCGGATCCCAGTTGGGTGTGCCGAGGGTGGTTTCCCCCAAAGGTTTTTCTCTTCTCCTTCCACACAATGGGGGTACGTTTCCTCTTAATTCAACCTTCCTCATCCCTAACACATAAACGTAATTAATACTTCGCTGTATAGCCTGAATTGATATTAAGACATGTTGCTAAAACAAACTAAAATAAGGACCGTGTACTTGATATAAGCCGCATTCTTAATCAAATATAAGGGCACATATCAGCGTAGGTAAGTGTTAAGGAATTGCACAAGTATTCACTTGAGATAATGTGTAAAACCACACCTTGTTTTTAGTTTGGCTTTACTAACTACTTAAACAGAAAATAACAATTTGTAATCAGTTCAGTTTTGCCAGATAAACGAACATATTTCCGTTTGATTCCATAATTGAGTATAATTTTATTTATGCTAAAGTGAGATTTTGTATGGGCATTAGAAATTCATTTTTATGAATAGTTTTTTATTAAGATATTTTTAAAGTACTTGCTCGGGCTGTACGTATATGTACAAATAACACTTGTGAGCTGGGAATGAGGAAGGTTAAATTTAGAGGATGTAAACATACCCTCATTTGAGTGGAGAGATAGTGGAAAACCATTTAGTGGAAAACCATCCGACCTGGAATAGAACCCCGATCTCCTTGTCACCGTCAGTCTAGTATATTGCAAGAGTGTCGTCTTAGATCATGTGGCCACCGAGGCGGAACCCATGTCCACTGGCTGCTTATTTTGTATTTTGACATGCAGGATTGATATAGGTAATCTAATTCTTTTGATTTACTGTATTAAAGTTACAACTTTTTAAAATTTCACTATGCTATTTATAATTAGTTAAATAAGTCATATGACATAATATATGTATGGTAACATATTTATTTGGCAAAATACTAATAACTTAAACTATGGTCGAATAAAAATTTGGCGTATAAGACACAGTGCTAAAAAATACAACAGTTAATCTTCATACCTTCCAAAATTCTCCAATTATTTTCTACTAACACTCTCTTTTTAGCCCAGACGTATTGTTTAACTGAGCGAACGATAATTTTAGAAGTAAATCTTAATTAATCTACCTACCACGTTTTATAAACATGTGAAATGCACTTTTAAAAAGCCCGTTATTTTCCAGAGGCCATATAGGCCAAGTCGAGCTAAGGGCGGGCGCAGATGGTTCTTTTGAATAAGTAGGCTACGTACATACAAAGAATACAAACATAAGAGAATACGTTTAAAGTATTATTATTATTATTATTATTATTATTATTATTATTATTATTATTATTATTATTATTATTAAAAGTTTCCTTGCGATTGGACGGTAAAAATAAAATTATAAATATTGATCACTTTGAAAGAGTTTGCAAGAAAAATAGGATGCACACAAATTTTTTTTTTTTTAGGATTCTAACAATGGTAGCTTACTACTTAAATCTATGTGTAAGGTATTAAGGAAGCAATTTAAAAGTAATGCACCTGAATTATTATCGTAATAGGATTGACAAAACAAAGCGAAATTCATATTTTACCGGAATTTAAACATCAATCATTATGATTCAACAGGTGAGTTTAACGTCTTGGACTGCTTTACCATCACTGTGGGGAGAGAGAGAGAGTGTGTACTGAACTTAATATAAACTAATTTACAGATTATTTAAGGCCATATATAGTTTTTAATTTTTTAAATTCAGATATGACTTTTAAACATTATGATTTTCTATCCTATTTCTATGCGAGTTATTATGTGGTATCTCCAACAGTTTATTTCTTCATTCGGTACCATTAAGTTATATAAGCCTCGACTTTCTGAAGAAATATGAGCAAGCTGAGTACGATGAGAGTGGTTTCCTGAATGTAAAAATATAAATGGTGTGTTCTCATCCATTTTCCTCGTGAAATAACCTTCTCACACCCATCTGTTGAGATAGTTTGCTGCAATCATGGCATTAAACGTACTAACAAAAAAAACATATCAGCTGGCTCAAGTCGCTAGTAGAAATGACACAACGCCGCGTATCCGAATTGCCAACTAAATTAATAATTACCGCAACAGAGACGTAAGCCCATCTCCACTATCTAAATCATCCCACTTTTTGCTATTAATATTTTAATAAATGGATCTATCGATTTGGTTAAAACAGGTATTTAAGTTATTTACATTATAAGCAATTATATGTTAGATTTTCTTAAACAATTATCACTAAACAGTTTACCGATCGTTTATTTATGAAAAAAATTGATTTTATTTTAAATAGTTCTGAAGATTTTGTTCAATATTAGTATTCAAGGACTATTTCCCATGATAATAAATAATATTTGTTGATTTTCTAAAATAATTAATACAAGCATATTTTACTTACCAACATTTTTAAAATTTTGAAATATTTCTAAAATAACCTCTCAAATTGAGTTTAAAATGGGTATCTCGGAATACTTATGGATCTTAAATAAGAACATATTTTTATATTAACAAATATCATTTATTTGAGAGTAGTTTACAAATAACCTAGTTTGAAAAAAAAAATCGAATGCTTTAATACACGAAATGAGAAGGTTTGTACGATTGTTTAGTACAATTTTTTCCCGCCCTTTCAGGTTATAAGAATTTGTTTTTATTACGCTAACAACTAATGTTTTAGGGATCAGGAAGGTTGAATTTATAGGAAGTGTTTGGAAGGAGAGTTTTAAACCATTTAAGAAAAATCACCCTCATTGCACCCAACTGGGACTCGAGCCCCAATCTCCCCGTCGTGGTTAGTCCAGGTCTATTGCTAAAGTGACGCCTTAAGCCAGGAGATCAACAAAGCAGGTTGCTGTAAAATTAATAGAACTAAAGAAATCTTGTGAGGTTAAGTGCTGGGTGATGTACATGAATACAAAAAGGTGTGGGGGAGGCTAAGACTACCAGGCTCCATGTGGCAAGCCTGAAAAACACACAAGGCATGAAACGAGAAGACCTACATATAGGCCTATACTTAGCACCAGACTACTCCATTTTAAATAGTAGGCCTACTTACAAGAAAGAGATAAACTTCCTAAAAGATTGCTTCATACTGTACACTTAGAACAGGATGACGTTATAACAACAAAACCAACATGATATAACATAAGAAAATAAGTAGGCCTACTATTAAAAAAATAAGGAAAGAACTTTAGTTGAAAAGAGAGTCAGACAATTTTATTTGCCGTATCACACACATTCTCATATTTACTCTATGGCTTTAGGAAATCTAAAGTTGGTTGCATATTAAATTCACATACTGATATGTTCAAATATAAATTAACATGTACCACTCAAAAAACTATTTCTGGATTTTATCCAACACTTTAAATGTGGTTAAGAAATGGTTGAGGGGGTTTGGGGGAGAGAGGAGATAGGATAGAGCTTTTTTTTGTTACCAGCATCTCACTATATTATTATTATTATTAGCACCACGCCTTACTACCCGTTCGGTTTGTACGCACTTACGCTAATGTGCAATGGTAGGGTGATTGGGAGATGAAATGGAGGACCTACAGTTTAACGTAGAATCCGAACCACGGTGGAGGCCTGGCATTCCACACATTCACAAGTTGTGATTAATACACGTCTTTTCAGAGGTGATGGAAGGGCTTAGCAGGAACCAGGGATTGAACCCCGGACCCCCAGTACAGAAGGCTGACACCTTACCCCTAGACTACCAGGTCACCAAGCATCTCACTATACTTTTGGGTTTTATGCATAGCTAATGTAATAATTAAGCTAATATATTTGGGACAAGGAAGGTCTTATTTAGAGTAAGTGTACCCGCATTTACGTGAAAGAATAGTGAGATTCCACTATGATAAACCATTCTCAGTATACCCAACCCGGAATTAAAAATCCTGATATCCCCACCATTGTCAGTCTAGTTTATTATGAGAGTGGCCCCTTAAACCATTCGACCACCGAAGCGGATCATGTAATACTACTTTTGGTATAAAGTATTGTACTAAGGGTAATTATCATTTCAATATTGTACTCTTTATCTTCTTAACATTTACAGTCTACTATCACCTTACAATCAACCCCTATTTGAGAACCACTGATTTAGACGTATCAGGTAGCTGAATGAAGGTAAAGGTGTGGCGTGCACACCACTTAATGTCTAGTAAGTATAGTGGCATATTATAGAATGGAGAACTATCAAAAAACAGTTCAGAGTATATATTTTGCTATTTTATTACAGTTAGCAAATTGATAAAAAGAAAAACAACCATCTGTTTATCAGGCCTGACATAAAGCAATAATGTAGTAATACCGATCACATGATACACATACACAAAGTAGATCTAATCAGCATTTCCAACCAATGATCTCACTATCAAACTTAGAATAAGATAAATAGCAATGAATACGAATAGGTACACTTGCTTACTCTGAAAGGTGTATGAGACTGCTTATATGATAGGGCCATAGAGGATCCCGTTAGGAGGAGACTGAAGGTTTTCACCGTAAGTGAAGTATACATAATTGAGATTGAATGTTTTAGTTCACTTTATTACACGTTATAAATTGGGAGTTAAAATAGCTCTACTATAAAAGTGCTTGCTCTCGTTCCAACTGGTTAAAGTGGTACCCCACGAGCTTAATGATAGTCTTATTTGAATCCTGGTGCTGCGTAATATATTTATATAGGTTCATAGTGTTATCTAACTATTATACATTTAAACGTTGTGTTTCAGTTTGCAGTATTAGGAACGAGGAGTAAATATCGGGCTCATCCAAACTAACTTACCAGTGATGAGGTTGTTGGGTTTCTATTAATGTGCGTATAACCCGAACGGGTAGTAAGACGCGGTGCTAATAATAATAATTCTATTACTGTCTGGGTGGTTTTTCCTAAATAATTGCCTCCTATCTCCACCAGCGAAATGAGGCTAAATTTCCTTTAAATTTCACAGTAATTAGCGGAAATAAAATGCGTTCATTCAGTACAGGTAGTAAGAACTATTAGAAAACAATAAATAGATAAACTTGTTTTGAAGTAGAACATTTATGTCATACCACATTTAGCAGTTTTAGTGAATGATGTATTGAGGCGTCACTTAATATTACTTTCTAAAATAAGTCTACAATTCACATTTTGTTTCTAGTATTTACGATCCTTAGAAACTAGCAGTAAATAAGAAGACCAATTGTAAAAGATATCCCCAAAAAGAGTTGCAATTTTTTTAAGTGACAGTGAAAGGGACCTTGGCCGATTTCCTTCTAAGATGGGAGGTCCTCCAAGGTGTCACAGTGAGGGTTTCAGGAAGCCCTCGTGACAGCTATTGGAAGAACAATCGTGACTTCACCATCAAACAGATCGGATTGTGTTGGACGCTCGTGACTACACCATCAAACGGATCGGACGTATCTTACACACTCCCGCAGTCATTCAAGCTCCCATTATTTAAATTCATTATTTACAAACCAGAACTAAAATGCAGAACAAATTAATCCTAATGTTTATTTATGATCTTTAATATATGTTACATTTCAATTAAATCAAACCCAATCTTATCGTTCGTAGGGAACATGAAACTACCTGGCATCCGAACACAATATAATTAAATATTTAAATATAGCACCTAGATATAAACTGAAGCACGTGAATCCGCGATCATGTCGTATACTAACCCAGTCAGAATCTGAACCAAGCACTACGGGATGGATATGACCGCATGCCATTATAAGTTTAAAAACTAACACAAAACATAAGAATTAATACTTAACAGTTTATACTTTAGGTGTGTCCCACAACTCATTTTGACTGTATACATCTACCTTGTTCGTATTGAGGTAACGCGCTCATCTCCAGACCCACTGTTCATTGGTTCAAACCAGGCCGTGGTAGGCAGATTTTTATTGGGTGATACAAATCCGTAGCACAACTTCCTTCGGAGGGGAAGTAAAGCCATCGATCCAATGTCAATTTTGGTATGTTAAACATCCCTGAATAGCATAATATGAGATTTATTTTGCCAAAACTTTAAGACATTTTCTTGCTCACTCATAAAAATTCAATATGTAAGGTAACTGGAAACCAACTCACTTATTCACGACATCCTAAGTACATGTTTTTATACCAAATGGAGAGAGTGGGTGACACTAGCCAGCAGAAGATTTGAGTGCATGTCCTGCTCCGGATGGACAATGAAGGACATCAAACCAATATTTGGGTTGAAAACCCTTAATACATAGATTTATATAATGCTTACACCATATGATCAGGGTAAGGATGGTATAAGATTAGAGGAAATGTACTCGCATTTGTATGTAGAGAGAGTGAGAAATCGTGTAAGAAGAAATACTATACGTACACGCAGCCAGAATTTGAATAATGACCTCCCCATCACCAGATAGCCTGATTAAATGAGCTTTACATTTATTTTGCACGCATATAAGCCTTTAATAATTAAGCTAATGTGTAAGGGATGAGGAAGTTTGAATTTAGATTAAGTGTAATCTCATTTGCGTGAAGAGATAGTGGAAAGCCATTAAGGGAAAACCACCCTCATTTCACCAGGCTGGGATTCTAACCCTGATATCCCCGTCAACGGTAGTATCTCTATTGTGAGAGTGATGCTTTAAATCATTTGACTACCAAAGTTGGTTATGTACATAGTAGTAGTAATAAAACATGTACAAAGGGATTGCGTCTAACTTTTTAAAATCACCCACTAGATCAGTACACTGCCTCAAAACAAACTTATTCAAAGATAACACAACTGTCCCGGTTCGAATGCAATTTACTAATTTATTAGGATTCCAGAACAAATTGAGAAACCATTTAATTAGAAACACTTTAGGTCTAGTCTGGGAGCGAATCGCGATTCTCTACACTGTGAGCTGCACTGCTGGGCCTTCGGGTCATGGGAATGAGCATTCGCTTCATACAGAGAACGTGACTAAATATGAATGCCAAATATGTAGAGCTACCACTTGTTTTAAATTGTTCTGACCTGGACGTTTAAGCGTACACAGTTGGTATTTTTACACCCCTGGCCATTGATTGCGTTTTGTTTAGTCTCCACACATACATAGCAACGGAGCCACGTGGGTGGCTTTACACAGGCAGTTGGATACAGAAGACAGAGAAGAGAGAGAAAAAACTATAATGTTTATTAAATGCACGCCTATATCGAGAAAATGGATTCCATGTACGTTGGAAGGAATTTTCTTGGATATTAACTGTGAGCAAAACCTCATGTTTAATGACTCATTATAATGATAACCATATATATGTGTGTAACTAATTTGATATTAAAGTTATTGTCCTCTAAGAAACAGAACTTGATTCTTTTCAACCTTGAAATATCTGCTATTCTTAACATTAATTTGAACGTCTATTTAAGGATATGAACTTACTAGTACATATCGTCTATTAATTATTGAACAATAACTTATACCATAAATATTGTTGAATTTGTTTCATACTCCTTTCTAATTTCGTACAACACGATTTACATAGTACCCGTTCAAGTTATCCGTATATTTTCACTTGAGGGTTAGGGATGAGAAAGGTAGAGCTTAAAGGAAAGGTACCCGAATTTTCGTATAGGTCTGGTGAGAACCATCTAGTATAAACTATAGTAAATATAGGTGGCAGCTCGTGAACAAAATTATAGATGGTGCACAAATCAAAATATTCTGAACTATTGTATAGACACTTTTTATATAGACCTAACTATTTAATCTATATCTATATATAATTTTAGTTAGGCTAACATTTTTCATTAGTAAGCCTACATATTATAATATTCTTTGCTATAGTTATAGCACAATAATTAACTACCTTAAAATAAAGCAAATACCAAATTAATAATTGGAAAACTGTGCAGCCAAATCTAAAGAACTGTTCATATTTAACAACAATGTTTTATGCTTCTTATTTGCTCACTTAAATGATTTAAATCAATGATGGCTAAATTCATCTGAGATAAGTCCCCACCAAAGCGTAGACACGGAAACACACATTGACATATTGACAATCATGCTTTTTGTAAGTTTCTGCGTTGAACTTTATAGTAAATTCACGATTTTTTTTTTTATGCCGGTTTAGCAAGTTTGTTTATTTTTTTTTATGTTGGTTTACCAAGTTTTTTAGTATTAAACTTTTATTCTTGAGTACACAAAATAATTTATTTTGCAAAACGTTTCACAAAGAAATCATGCCGATATTTAATAGAATAATCTTAACAATTATTATGATATAAAAAACAAATATTTACATAAATTCATATTTAGAAATAATTAATTTTGTTAGAACTAAGAAATAATATTTGCACTTTAAAAATTATCAAAACTTGATAGCAACGCATTAGTTACACTCGTGATTCCAAAACCAATCTCCACGTTCGCTATCAAGCTGTGCACATGTTAAAACTTGCTAGCTATGTCAACAACCACTCTCTTTTTACTTTCTCTCTATCATACAGGTAGAGAAAGTATGGTGATCGTCAAAAAATTTGAACTCGAGATTTTGATGAATTTTGACTTTTCATGACTTCCTGAATCCGAAAAAGTGGTTTTTGAATTTCCGTCTGTCTGTCTGTCTGTCTGTCTGTCTGTCTGTACCTCCAACTAGAGCCTAAACTATTTTACCGATTGAGCTGAAACTTGATATCTAGGGTTTTCATAGGGTTGCCCCGAGGGGTTTTTGGAATTGGATATCTACCCCTAAAATTAAGGGTAGTTTACTGAAGGGAAAAAAGAGAAAAAGTCGATTTTCTCAAAATCGGCTCTAACGATTTTGATTAAATTTCATTTATGAACATTAATAAATATTCCAAACAAAATGGCTACTCTCAATATTTCGGCAAAATGGCTTTAAGGGCTCCGGTCTGATGCGTAAATTAACATTTTTTATAATAGCTCCGAAACTATTTGAGATATGAAATTACTTAGCATTACAAATATGTATATATATTTATAATACAAATATTTTATTCGAAACATATTTTTATAAAATCAATAATTTTCAATCTATACGCAATTATATATATATTTTTAGCTTTTTGGACATTAAAGCTTAAGTATTGCGATCGTAAAAAAAACTAACCTGAAATGTTGATGGATTTCGACGTCTCATGACCCCCCGAACCCTAAAAAATAGTCTTTGCAATGCCGTCTGTCTGTGTGTCTATTAAAACTTAAAATTAAGGGTAGTTTACTGAAGGGCAAAAAGAGAAAAAGTCGATTTTCTCAAAATCGGCTCTAACGATTTTGATTAAATTTCATTTATGAACATTAATAAATATTCCAAACAAAATGGCTACTCTCAATATTTCGGCAAAATGGCTTTAAGGGCTCCGGTCTGATGCGTAAATTAACATTTTTTATAATAGCTCCGAAACTATTTGAGATATGAAATTACTTAGCATTACAAATATGTATATATATTTATAATACAAATATTTTATTCGAAACATATTTTTATAAAATCAATAATTTTCAATCTATACGCAATTATATATATATTTTTAACTTTTTGGACATTAAAGCTTAAGTATTGCGATCGTAAAAAAAACTAACCTGAAATGTTGATGGATGTCGACGTCTCATGACCCCCCGAACCCTAAAAAATAGTCTTTGCAATGCCGTCTGTCTGTGTGTCTATTAAAACTTAAAATTAAGGGTAGTTTACTGAAGGGCAAAAAGAGAAAAAGTCGATTTTCTCAAAATCGGCTCTAACGATTTTGATTAAATTTCATTTATGAACATTAATAAATATTCCAAACAAAATGGCTACTCTCAATATTTCGGCAAAATGGCTTTAAGGGCTCCGGTCTGATGCGTAAATTAACATTTTTTATAATAGCTCCGAAACTATTTGAGATATGAAATTACTTAGCATTACAAATATGTATATATATTTATAATACAGATATTTTATCCGAAACATATTTTTATAAAATCAATAACTTTCAATCTATACGCAATTATATGAATTTTTTTAACTTTTTGGACATTAAAGTTTAAGTATTGCGACCGTAAAAAAAAACTAACCTGAAATGTTGATGGATGTCGACGTCTCATGACCCCCCGAACCCTAAAAAATAGTCTTTGCAATGCCGTCTGTCTGTGTGTCTATAAAAACTTAAAATTAAGGGTAGTTTACTGAAGGGCGAAAAGAGAAAAATTTGGTTTTCTCAAAATCTGCTCAAACGATTTTGATTAAAATTCGTATCTAGGCGTTGATTAAGATTATAAATAAACTGGCTATTTTCATTTTCCTATGAAAATGATTTTTAGGGTACTTTACAGAAGCGTTAATTTCCGTATCTCCACAACTATTTGAGAAACTAAACAACTTATCATTGCAAAATTGTAGGACTATTAGAAATAAAAAACTTTTATTTGACATATATTTTTATAAAAGCAACAGTTTCTGAGATATTTGCAAATATATTAATACAATTTTGTGAGCTTTAGTTGTAAACATATACTACTTAAGTCTTAACGCAATAATTCTCCAATGCCATAGAGTAATTAAATATAAGTATCTAAAAAAGTATGTTATTTTTCCTTAAAGCTCTTAGGAGAAATGTTTGCATAGCAATGATCTATCTCCATTTTAGACTCAATAGTCAATATTTACATTTTTTATTGGTCAAAATGTATAAATGAATAATTAAATATCAATGCGATGACTTGAAGATCTGCAACACCTTATAAAATGTTAAAATTTTAACCAGAAATCGAAATTTTAATACGAAGTGTTGACCCTTGTGGAAGACATTAAACTGTTTGAAAAGCTCTTAGGTGGACAAAGATGCGCCTCTTTTCTCATTGATTATATATCATTGTATATTATTTTATGCGTGTTCTTATGTGGAGTGGTGATGATACAATGTACATTATTCCGTTTAGAAATCTTACGAGTTTATAGAAAGAGAGAGAAAGTCTGTGCGGTGTGCCGTACCATTTATTTTAAATGCGCATGCTCGGATAGTTGCACGCTCCTACAACTTAGTAGAAACAAAAGGGCAGCGCTAGCAGTCAAGCTCTCAAGAGGAATAGTAAAGATAATAATATGCGCAAGAACATAGCCGATTTAAAGCAATTAAACATAAAGAACTATATTGATTCTCTATTATGTGTTATTATTTAATCAAAATAAATTGAAATATTATTTTGTGTGAAATTATAAGCGATGCACTTGCCCTACCTGCGCACTTAAAGAGGAGTCGCCACTGGTTGATACCTTGACCACGATTCCAATTTAAATATCATCAACCATACAATCTATTGATAAAGTGGCACATTAGTCCATGAACCTTCCGATGTGGGTTTCATAATCATTATTTATTTTAATTTGTAGGTGTTTATCTTACCTAACATAATTTATATCGTATATTATAGGAAAAAAATATTACTTAATATCAACTTTAACCTTAATGCCTATTATTTGTTTTAAACTCATTAACTAGATAGGATTATGTGCTTGAAGATTTGACGTTTTCTTTAAAAAACTAAATGAAATAGTTTTATATTTCCTTACATTCTAGGCTATTTAGATTTAAAAAAGATGGCAATATCATGCGCATGTAAAAATATCGTAGAAAAGGTTATCCCAGGCTAAATGAGCAGCATAAAATAATGTCGTGGATGAAGAGGCCAGAAGGCCAGAAATGGTGCAGTGAAACTTAAAAAAAAACATGATTCTCACACTAGGTGCCCCATCCTTCTTATACGCTAATTAAGGTGGATTTTTAAAAAAAGATATTCTCTCCCTCCGTGACACAAAGTAAAAGTTGTTACTAGGCTCATAGGTTTACTTAAAGAGATTTTCAAGGTGAACGCCTTATAGGTACTTTTAGACCATTGCTGTAGGATACTGTGATATTAAAAATTGTTTTTATGATCTCATATAGTTTTAGATAAAATTATAACTTATAATACTCTTTTTACATTTTAAGTATCTAATCGCTTCTACCTTATGTCCTACACAAATTATGGCAAATCCATGGAAAGTGACCAAATTTGGATGGCACGCTGAAATTAGAATTATAAACACCAATGAAACTTTCTTCAACGTGATATAACTTTTCGAAGTCAATAATATTTCGACTGCCATATCGTTCAACTTCATGTCACAATGAAATTTGTAAAGTCTACTGTTAGAAATAATCTTGTGTGATGTTAAAGACAACAAGCTATGAACGGAATCCAAATATTTTGGATAGTAAACTATAACATGTTTCAAACTAATATGTAAAAGATAATGTAGAATTTTTATTCAAACATTTCTATAAATTTGTTGTATTTTTTACCATGATAGTGTTATATTCAATGTTTTTACTTTGGGTTAAGAATTTTTTAGCACCACGTCTTACTACCTCTTCAGTTTATATGCCTATGTTCTAATTACACTAATGGGTTATGTATTGGGAAGACCTAATTTAGAGGAAATGCACCCGCATTTGTGTGGAGGGAAAGTAGAATACCATTTAGGAAAAATCGCCCTCAGTGCACCCGACCAGAACCGAACCAAACAGTAGTCTAGTCCAACACGAGAGTGTTTTATTAATACGTTTATTTTGTAGAAATCTGTTCTTGAGTGAATTCCTTTTAGATCTTACAATCCTTATTACGTCATGATGATATACATTTATAAGCAAAAATGTACAATATATATGCAGTTTAAGAACAAACTAAGTAAAAGAAGGAAAAAATAAAAAATCTGTCAAGTATCCTATACATTATTTCTGTAGTCAAAATCCCTTTTTCTCAACTAATACAAAGCCTACAGCGATGAATAAGGTATCAGTGGAGAGGCCTTTTTACCAACATAGTATACTCAGTTTACGTTAAAACACATTGTTTGTTTGAAATCTAAGTTAAAAGAAAAATCTAACAATATTTTTTTTATCAATTACCGAAAATAATTTCTCTTTGTTATTTCGCTGAGTATTTAATTTCAACAACACAACAAAAGACATATTTTTTTGGGGGGAGGGGGGGCAGGGGAAGGTTGAATGTGTGAGAGTCTCGCAAGGATTTACTGGTTTTATAAATTTATATATAGCTGTTTTTAAATGTGTTCATCTATTAATATAACAATATATAAAAGATTAAAATGGTTCCTCTTTGAACAAAAAGGAAATAAGAGTAGCCTAAGAACCACTCAGTTATGTATTGGCTTACTAAATAAAATACAATAAATTATATTTGGTTAAAGTACGTCTTAATTTTGGCAACAATAACTGTATATGAAGTGTGCTACCTTGTGAGGAATCCATGAAGTGACATGTGGCTATTAAATGTCAAGAGATTCCTCACCCCTGGAGTAGACATTAACATTGACAATTTATTAATTTTCATTCTTTAAAATTCTGGCATTATTAAATATTAACATTTGTATTTGAGGTATTCATTACATTTCAAAATATTCACCAAATTTTGATTTTTAAGATAATCACTATACGATGTAAATAAGAGGTAGCACATTGTACTATTTCAATATTCAGCTTGTCCTTAAGTGGAACACTGGTTGGTAAAGTTTCGCTATTAATGTGGGAGGAGACGTGAGAAAAAACAAGTGTTTTTGAAGTTTCTCTGGCCAAAATAGGTAAAATATTGCTACAGTAGACTCGTATATATAGAATTTAATTTTTTTCGCTTGGTGACCTCATAATTTCTTGAATATCTATCAAGGGTGTTCTGGAATTTAATGACAACTTTTTCTCTTAATTGAAAAAGTTTCTCATCTAATGCCGCTATGCTCATGATGGATATTCAGGAACTGTTGATATCAATATGTAAATAAAATTATACTCTGTACTGGAGCCATATTTCATTTGTTTTGGACAAAAAAGTTTTGCCATGAAAACTGCAAAAACATCGGCCTTTATTCGCATCCCCTTCCATCCCACCTTATTGCCCTAAATTATGGATAACTCTATTTAAACACCTGTATCTATATTATTAAGCATCTACTTTAGGAAATTAGTCACTACAACTGCTCACTTCCAAACTGATTGATTTGAAACGATGAGGTATTAATCTTTTCTTTATAATGTAAACATTTCCAACAAATTGTCACCATTTTGAAAATTGTGTCTGGGAAGAGTTTGTAAATTTTTATATATATCAGAAATTTTTTGAATATATAAAGGGTCAAATAAATTTTGTATTAGTATTATTCTTAAAGTTATGACCATTATTAATTTGAAATATGCACTGCTAGACGATCAAATTAAGACATTAACGGTTACAACTGGTCCAGAATTGTAGTAGGAGTTGTGGTAAAAAGCCTATTATTATTACTAAATGGCCCAGACCTGCATAAAATTCATGTATCACTACTTAACACATTGATTTCAGTGTAATCATTAAGTTCTCTCTTTTACTTTTTCTTTATTGACCTTACTAACATGAAATACCCGGCTTTGGCCTGGAAAAATATAAAAATATTACAGTAAAAAGGGCAAAAATGGTAAAAATTAATTCCTTTTTTTTAACTTTAAGTATAATGGTACACAGTGTAAACAAGATTTAGAGGTTAAAAGTGTAAAATGGGCAGTAAGGGGAGTGAGGGCAAAAGGGGTAAATAGTTTAAAAATATTAACAGTAAATATCAAATTTCAAACCACTTTTAATTTACCTTTTTTACCCTTTTTACACTACTTGACCATTTTAACCTATTAACTCTCTTTGCTCTTTTTTGATTTTTGCCCTTTTGAACTTTCTACCCCTATAAACCCTTTTATCCCTACTAGCCCATTTACCCTTTAAGAAAATTTAGCCCATTCTACATTTTTTACCCTTTTGAAACTATCTACCCTTTTTTTATCACTTTTCCCCCCTCTCTTATTCTTTTTGAAATTTTTTGGCCCTTTTAATTTTCACAGATTTTGTTATTTTACCATTATAGCCCTTATTGATCGTTTTACACTTTTATTCCTTTTAACACATTACAATTTTTATCATTTTAAAATTTGGTTACCCTCCTCGGTGGCGTTATTAGCTAACGTGCTAGTTTCATGTTGAGCTAGACTGCCAAGGACGGGGAGATCAAGGTTCGAATCTCACTCGGGTGAACTGGGGGTGGTTTATCATAAATGGCTTTCTACTCTTCCTCCTAGAAAATGTGAGTTCACCTCCTCTATAATCAACGTTCTTAACTCCTAACCCATTAGCATAATTAGTACTTAAGTGTATAGCCCGAACGGGTAGTAAGCTATAATCCAAACGGGTAGTAAAATGCGGTGCTAAGTATTAAATTTGATTATATTTACTTTCCACCCTTTTTTACTTTTTACCCTTTTCCACTTTTTACCCTTTACTCACATTTTAACCTTTTTGAATTTTTAAATTTTTTCATATTTTACTCTTTTTGTATCACTTTTAAACATCAATTCACTTTTACACCATTTTGCGTAAAATGCTGGTTTTGCCCTAGATAAATATTTTAGGATGAAAAGGTTAAAATTTGAAAAGAATTCAAATCAAATCTAACTATAATATTTTCTAAGCAGTATGTAATAAGTGTATTAATGGAAATTGGAAAATATAGAAAAAAGAGCAAAAAGTAAATCAAATAAAAATAAAAATGGTATAGAGGTTAAAAGGGGTAAATCCATCCAGAAATTAAGTGTTCTATAGTAGTTGTATACATTTTTAATTCTTTTATTTCCTTGGCCTAAATTTCGACATTCCCTATGTTCAGACGTAATTCGGCTTTCAGGGAATTTCTATGACTTACATGTGGAAATTATATTTAATATCACACCAGAAAGGGTTTTTTAATATTGGTTTTAGGAATCTTAAGGGAGCTCACCCACCCCTGTTTACTGCTACTTTATTTTGAAATTTAAGGATCAGACCTTATGGTTTGGGATAGTTACTATACCCACATGACAAATTTCAATCTCCTACAACACTGAAGGCATTTTACTATTTTAATTTAATATTTTGAAAACACCCATTTCAACAGCTCCCTTTCTAAAAGTTAGAAATTTAAAATTAATTTTGTTATTGAAATAATACCTCTACATTTTTGGTAAGTTTAAATTTTTCCTGCCTCATCTAAAAGTGTTATTTTGATCAAACCATTTGCTTTTGCTGAAGCTAAGAATCACACATTGTTGAATATGTTGAATATTGGAAACATTTTGGTTACACACAACACATCATGCAGGACAATGTGATTGTTAATACCAATAATAATATCGCAATGTAATCAAAATGATGATGCTTTGAATAATGACCATCTGCATCAGGAGTTGTATGATCAAGCAAATGAAGAACAGCGTTATATTGACTGGCAAAGTACTTTAAGACGAATTAGATATTGCAATGTATGAATTTTTTTTTACCTTGATGAGCCTGCTGGTTGTGGAAACACATTCCTAACTAACAATAATGGCTAAAGTTCACCCAGAAAGATTAGACTGACTTCCTGTACCAGCACGACGAGCACGGATCTCTATGACGCGTCACCGCTATGAAATGTCATCCGTAGCACGACGTATGGCTGAAATGCGAGCATAGATCTTTTTAACGGCGTCATACGATTGATGACGCCGCCATTTTCTCGTCATTTATGTCATAACTTGCAGTCCCACTCTGAGGGCCGTCTTAATCATCGTCATAGAAAATATATTTTATAAATAATTATATTTAGTGAGTTCTGTGGCTGTTCAAACTGAATAATTAATCTATTTTACATTTATTTAATCATTAAGTAACAATAATAGTGCTTTTTAATATGATTACCTAAGGTATTTGTATTTTTTTATCAGTTAATTAACTGAGGTGTAAATGTTGGCCCGTTTCAGCTGTATAATAGTTTATCCTTTTATAAATAATTTATTCTAGTGAGTGTTTTATTTACTTAAACTCTTTATTTTGATTTACGTTTGTACAAATGAAAATTCAGAGTATTAGTGTTTTACTAATATAATAATTACTTAGATTCTTTTTATTTACTATTTAACTTGACGAAGTGTAGTATTAACCTTACGGCTAGACCTACAAACAATGATGTTTCTTTTTAAAGCTATGCCAACTGTTTAAATTTAAAATATTTGGCTAGGGACATGTTTTCATAACTTAAACATTTTGTAGGCCTAATTATTTTACAGTTTTTTTTATAGTTATTACATAGAACTGTATTTTTAAATCTAGGAAAGTCAGAGTAAAATATTTGGCTAGGGACATGTTTTCATAACGCAAACGTTGTATAAATATAATAATGTTGCAGGTTCTTACAGTTGTATGTTTTCCCCTACTGGCATTTACGAACAATTTTGAAAGATTTCTCTTTGGCAGTTTGTAAAACATCTCTTAGTGTTTTTTAAGAAAAGTTAGAACTATTTTTAGGCCTACATAGCAGCTGTCAGCAGTGTGGATCAAAATAATAGAATCATGAAAGAAAACAGTAAGTTGAAATATCTTTTAAAAAATGCTAGATAACATTTTAATTTGTATCCCAAGTTTAACTAGGCCTACACAATATTAATTAATTATGTATGAGTTTAACTAGGCCTACACAATATTAGTTAATTATGCATGAGTTTATCCAGGTCCAGGCCTACACAATATTAGCGAACTATGTATTAGTTTAACTAGGCCCACACCATTTTTGCTAACTCTGTATGGTTGCAGTTATTTTCATCTGACCCATACATACTGTTTCCCTAAGCGTATACAAGCCTAGATGGGGACAAAACCTAACAACTCTACCTTTTAGGTGAATTTTATTTCTCTAAAAAATCTGAAAATCACAAAATGTATACTATTATTACACTCCCAAAAATGCGATGAATCTAACTATACTAAATTGACTCTTTTTTTTTAAAATGTTAAAGTGAACCATTCAAACCCAAACTCACCGAAGTAACGCAGGACAAGTATTGTTGAGAAATTTGTAAAATTACACAACAACAAAAGTACCTATATTATAGAGCCTGATTGACTGATCTGACACTTTAGCTCAGTCAGTAACGTGTCTACTGAGGTAAGGATCCTGGTATCAACTCTCGGCATGGTCGAAAAATGTATTATTGGTGAAATGTGTGCTTACCCTTTCACAATGATGAATTAACGGCTGGGGACTGGATGTTGTGCCTGTCCTAGTCTTTATGTTATATTATAAGGCATGTGAAGCTACGACAGGCCTAGCAAGCCGGTAGTAGAAAATATATGGCTTGAATAAAAAACTGATCCAGTTAACAGTAATGGATGTCAAAATAGAGCTTTACTGAAACTTTTGAACATTATTGAAAATTTTTTATTTATCTTATAGCACATGTTTATTAAAAGATAAGATTTTAAAAGCATTTTTTTTATTTAAAAAATTAAAAGGGTTAGTTATATTTTGGTTTGCCTTTAATGAAGATGAAATAGGTTATTGCCATGTTATAGTTGTGTATATTCAATTTTTTCAGGCAACTGTGAGTGTATTGAGACACAACATAATGAAACCCATCCGCAATGCTCCTGAAAACACCACTGAAGGTCGGTACTCAACTTAAACACAATTTAATACTGTCATAAAAGAAATAATGTCGAGTGCCTCCTTGAAGCCATGAAAAGTGAATGGATGTATTTATTTGGAAAAATTCCTCAAATAATCTTATCAACAGTTGTTTGTGCTGTTTTGAACAACATTATGCGGGACATTATGGAGTACCTATTAATTCAAAACCATTTAATATCACAAAAATGAAAAATAATCAGCATTTTATTTTCATTCACAGTAATAATAGTTTTAAATGCATATATTTAAAGTAAAAACAACAACTACAAAATTTTGATAAAAACTTTAATAATTAATATCTATGTAAATTTTCAGTATAGGCCTACCGGTATATTCTTATTAAGGTGTATTACACATTCACGCACAAGTTTTACACGTTAAATTTTCTGTAATTTTTTTGTGTACAATTTCTAAGCTAAAGTGTCATATCATTCAATAGATTTTTTGTAAGACAATTAGTGCAAGTTGTGGCTAGCCTCAATCGGCAGTAAGAAACAATTCTGTCAACAAGTTTTTAAACAAAACTTTATGCAGAATTTTGTGGAAATATAATATCCTCGTCCAAATTAAATTGGATGTAAGTATGAAATAATGTTTAATAGGTTAGGCTCATAAACTATTGGCACTGCGTTTGAACATGTACTTGTCTTAGAATAAAATATGTTAGTTAAAAACTTTCCCAAAGTGGTGTAATGTCTTAGTGTTAATAATATTTCAACAGACCTGTCACAATGAACTTTGTGAAGTTAACGGCTATAAATAATTTTGACTCCTACTTAAGTGCGTAGATTGTGTGCGGTTGAAGACAAGTTATGAACCAAACATAAATATCTTGGCTAGCAAAATGTAACATGTTTCAAACTAATGTGGGATAGATTATCTAAATTTCTGGTTATAATATATGATACATATCAATTTAATTTATTATTTTCTACTAAAGTTACTAATTTAAATGTTTTCACTATAAGTTATTGGAATTAATTTGGTCGAAGACACCCATTTGAAAATTTAATACGATAAATTTCCTTATTTAAAATATAGGAATTATTAAAATATTTACAATTTAAAAGTTATTCATTACAATACTTACTGTTCATCAAGTTTAATTTTTAAATACCCATTAAAAATGTAAATAATAGGTGGCACATTAGACTAATTCAAAATTAAACTAGCCCTTTAGGGGCATACTGGTTGGACAAGTTTCGTCATCCCTGATTTAGGGTATAATTTAGGTAATTTCACATTTTGTCTATGCAATAAAACCAGTCACAGTATGCATTTATAAAAACAGTCCTACTTTTACTTAAAAGTACTGTTATGATTAAAAGATAAATTAGTTTAAATGTGTAGGTGAAGTCACGTAAATAATTNAAAAAAAAAAAAAAAAAAAAAAATTGTATCTTTCTTTCACTTCTATATTCAATGTCATAATTAGTTAATAATGTTGAGCAGGGCTGAAATAAAATTTGACAAACTGTAAAAAAACTAATAAATGGACCCTAAAATATATTTATTCGCATGTTTAAAAAAAATGGTTGGCTAAGAATTGACCTTGCAATAGTTGGCGTCTCATCTTGTCTGCTTGAACAATTACCAAGAGGTATAAATTAAAACATCAGACCCGTCTAGGCCTACTGATGTGTTTTTATAAATGTTTTCACAACATATCAATAATTTTAGCGCGAATGTGATTAAACATAACTCAAAAATTCTACATTTCTCATTCTTTCTCCTGAAGTGAGACTATGCTGACATACCAGATTTGTCGTAAAACGCAGGGAAAGACGGAAAAGGTATAGCGTTGCTCTTAAATATGGGTTTATTAATGATGTATAATTAGGTCCAACACATTTTAATTGGGGTGATTAGTTTTCATTAAATAAACAAATTGATTTTACAAGAACACAAGATTCAAACTACTTAACCTCTATAAGAAAAAAACTTTTAAACTTAAACACCGAATTCTAAAACCTAGAGAATTACTAGTTGGATAACAGGAATAATCAGGATATAAATATTAAATATAATTGTTCGGAATTGAAGCAAGGTCTCATAGATTAATTTAAAATAATTATGTCCACCTTTCCACGGAGATGGGCTAAACGAAGCGTGCTGAGTTGGTGATTGTTGGCCTACTCGTCTTAGAAATCTACTTTTATAATTAAAATGAAACTTGTAGCTTTTTTTTTCATAATAATTTACATTACTCCTTCCATTTATAAATAGAATTTGAGAAATGTTAATAGAATTATAAAAAGTATAGTTGTTAAAATTTGTTACAGTAAATAGTTAACTGTGTTACGTATATATAATGTCATATTCATATATGTTTTAAACACAAAACTATATATTCAAACACAAATTTAGTAATAAGTACAACTTCTAACTCCTGCATCTCCCCAATCGCCTTATAAAATAGTATTGTATTTTCTATGTGATTATTTAACATTTGAACACCCGCTAAATACATAAAGCGATTCTTAGCTTAGTCAATGGTACGACACAATCGAACAAACCTTATCATATTTTGTATTATAATTTCAAGTAAAATTTTCCCTATAGGTTTTTAGTAAGCTACCCTTAAATAAGTTGTACTCATAAAAACAAACATATCATCTTGTTAATCACAATAGTCAATCTTTATATATATACATTTTAAACCAAACTTTACAAATATATCTAGCAAAACTAAAATGTTTAAAAATAAATAATTTGTAAGCTACCCAAAATGTATTTGTTATTTATAAACATAGAAACGTATTTCTTATTTATAACGAAAAACTATTCAAAATTTACTATTTTAACTTCAATCTTCAAGGTAAATTTCCAAAATATTAAAATGTTCTATAGCTAAAGCCATTTATATAATATTAAAATTAAAAGAATAATATTTACTATTAAACTACTCATTGCCAAATTTCTGTCTCTCCTCTTTATTTGGGAAGCTCATGCCAAACACTCCTCAGATAACCTATATTTTTTAGTCAAAATCCTTTAATTTCAAAATGATTATAAGGTTTTCAAAAATCACTCCTCAATAAAATACCTTTTGTTGATTTTTTTTACCCAAAACAGAGTACACAGGGTTATCTTTGATGCCAAACACTCCCAAGATACCCATTTGGAATAAAAACTATAGGATCATTTAAAAAAGATTTTTAATTTTTGAAATAAATCAATCTTCAGTAAATTACTCAACGAATTTTTGCCCCCAAATTAATTATATTGCGCTATTTGTGATGTCAAACAAATTTTAGATGATTATATTAAACAAAATCTTTAAAGCCATTTTTGATAATAATTGGATATAAAAAAATTATTCATCAGTAAACTATTCGTAGACTAATTGAAGGCATAGGGTGAAAAGAAAAAAAATGTGGTATAGCCCTATATTATCTAAATATCAAGTTTGAACAAAATCCATCAAACTCTTTTGAATCCGTGGTCAGTGACAGATAGACATACAGACATGGGGATAGCTCAAATTATAAAATCAACATTTTTGTTCATGTTCACATAATAATAATTCGTTATAATCTTGAGATCGACTTTTTCACGATCACCATAGATTATCTTGATATGAAAAAGTAAAAAAGAAATAATTATACACACTGTACTATACTTACAAATAGTACACCATAATGAGCCAATTCATTATATGTACTGTACATATATTAAGTAAAATAAAAATTTAAATCTCTAAATTGTATTTACTAAGTATTAAAGATCAGTGCTCACACTGGTTTACAGCATCGATTCTTGAAAATTGAAATAACAATAACAATAATAATAATAGTTTAAATTTAGACTAGAATTAAGATAAATCAAATTTGTTCAATATCACAAATAACACAATACATACCAAAGAGTTTGGAATAGGCATTAATCCTATAAATCTACCCAGGGATATTTGCGCTTTGATTTGTTAAAATGTGGACTGAGGTCAAAAGTTCACTTTTCAGAAATCCCTTGGAAAGTGCTTGGAAAAGATTATTGAGGAAAGGGACTACCAAGAGTAGAGTTCTAAACTTGCGAAATATTAGATGGTACAAGATACCAATAACCTAGGCCAGAAAAGAGCTTCAAAAAAACAATTTTTATAAATATTGAGCAGTTTAAAATACGTACATACTATGGTGAAAATTGAGATTAATAAAGTAGGCCTATTCAAGAACCTAATTGTAAGAATTTAATATATATTTTTTGACAAATCTAGGTCATTGCATATTTACAGAGAATAAAATATCTATCTCATTGTTACTTGTCTCTTCATGGCTGACTCTTATTTAATTTTTTTTTGTACTAAGATATTTATTAAATTTTCGGAATATCTGAATATTTAAACTAAACCAGTAGTCCGGAATGAATAATGAAGTATCTATAGAAAATGCACCCTTATTTGATTGGAAGAAGAGAGTGGATATATTTAAGACGGAACATGAATAGCCCCGGCCATTAGTCTAACACCGACGTTAAGACACTGGTAGTTCGGATTATACGTCTGATGTCATTCACCACAACTCTACCGATGGGGGTGAATCAAGTATACCCATGATCAATTATTTAACATTTCATAGGCTTAAAACCTTGTTCGTTGACTCACAATTAATTACAAAATATTTACTTCTATTATTTTTGGTGTAACTATATCTTTTTAATGTGGGAGTAGAGGGAATGTGAGTTAAGGCCGGCATTTTTGCCGTTATTAAAGAAAAACATTTTTTGGAAAAAAAAAAATCATTCCATTAAAAACGTTCGAGTCTACTTTTCTTAATATGATGATATCAACAAGTGATGAATATCTGTAATGATCATAGCGACATTTAATAAAAAAACTTTTTAAATTAAGAGAAAAGATTTATCAATAAATTCCAGGACAGCCTTGAGATATATTCAAGAAATTTTGAGGGTCATGTGAATTAAATTAGACTCCTATGTTTCTATTGGAGAATTATTTGATTTATTGGAACAAAAAAGTTTTGGTATAAAAACTGGTAAAAATACTGCCTTTTAACTCGTGTTTCTTATACGCCTATATTTACAATTTAAATTTGAGAAATATTTAATTTTCATATGTTTGTGTCTGTATTTACACTCATATATACGAATATATATACACATATATGTAATATTAAACAAATTTAAAGATGTTAAAATATTGTAAGGCAGGCACGTGCAACCCGGGAGGTCACGGGCCGTTCACACGTCACCTTGTATACCGCGAGTTCTTTATACATATTGGGATACGTTGCTGGTTAAACAAGATTGAAAATGTACACTGAATATTCAAGGTCTAGATTATTAAATATTAAAATTGATTTATCTACAACTCAACAAGTCACTGAATTAAATAATAACAATAATTAAGTTTGTATGTTAATAAGAAAATAAGAACATATACAATTGAATAAAATTAAATAAACATATTAATACATATAAAACACATACTAACTATTCAAATATTTAAAGCAGCTATTTTGAAAATTGGATGCCTCTAGAAACTATTGGTAATGGTCTTTGACTGAAGATTTTATTAAAATTATATGACCCTAGAAGCCATATGGCATGGTCCTAATCCAGCAAATTTTTGAAAATTGAATGCCTCTAGAAGCTGTTTATAGTGGTCCTATGTTGGCAATTAAAAAAAAATATTGAGGTCTGGGATGGGGGGAGAGGAAATTGCCCTATTTGCACCCCTGAGTGCGCCACTGGTTTCCAGTAACGGATGCACTTCTTAGGAATGCATTCTCTAAATCCAAAGTTTAACGAATCATCACAGGGCAAACACTCTTTGGCTTTTTTTTGAATATATTATTTGCGAATTGCTATTCCTTAGTGACCATTTGGTTTTCTTGTGTAACCTGTTTTTGCATAATTCACTCAGTGTAAGATGCGTATGTGCAACAGTGCAAAAACTAATAATAAAAAGTATTCTGCACGAAACAGGTCTGCACTTCTAGCTGCAAGAGTCCTGACGCTGCACGTGGGAAAAAAAAAAGCGTTGTATAATATGACGATGAAGAGTGGAAAGGGGGTTGGATGTGAGGGCACGCCAAATGGGGTAGGGTTTTATTGCGAATTTATTAGAGGAGGGGAGTAAAAAAAGTAGCTGCACTTTCTTGTTTGAAGGGTTGTAACAGAGATGTGCATCAATAATATTCAATTCTACTTTTATAGGAGTTCTTTTTCCACTACATGCATTTTATTCAAGTATTTAACGTCCGTTTTTTTCGAAGAGATATTAAATAAATTGAAATTAGCAACACGTTTAAGACACTTGTAAACACACATCTAATTTATTTATTTCACAGTTATAGTTACATTGACCACGACTACAAAATTCATTGATTACGTTTTCTGTTAATTTGATTACGATAACTATACTGTGTAACACGGCTTAATGGACAAGTCCACTAAATTTCCGCCTAATATAATCAAGTTTGTGTGACGACAAGGCCAGAGTTTGAATCACTGTAGAGATGATTGAAGATGGACTTTCCTAAATCGTCTCCCACTCTCAAATTTAGAGAATGTATGTACATTTATTATAAATGCTACCTTCCTCTTACCTATACATCCAACATAATTAATGTTTGATAAACTAAACAAGCTCAAATAACTCCAATTTATATGCAAGCGGATTAAATATATGCCTCATCTAGTCTACTTTTATGGTGACGGATAGGTCGGGGTTTGAATCCTGGCTTTCTGTACTGATAGGTGTTTTCCTAGGTGGCTAATTACTCTCCACAAAAATGTGGCTACTTTTACTTCAAATTATACATTCATAATCCCTACCTCATTAGACTGAATAAAATTAATATAGCCTGGAGGGGTAGAAAAACATTAAAATTAAAATAAGCCTTAATAATTTTAACGAATAAAAAATCAAACTGTTGACCTCACATTGGGTTGAACCTTTGACGACATGGAACCCCATTAGCAAATAATAACACACTCTGTTGTTCGGTTATACGGTATATACCCAGCTGAGAGAATCACCCTTCATTACTCCGGGGGCTACTCAACAGGCAAACTTTGCTTTCGGCACTGGAAACTCTTCATTTTCCAAGCATTATATGAAGCAGCCTCACTGTAAGCAAGAGTCTTCGCAAGGAAATCTACAGTGGACTATTTGAAGAAGATTAGCCATAGTCTGTTGAATGGATTGTTAATGACGTCAGTGACATTACTTTTGAAAATATACCCATTTTACATCTTTGAGATTGACAGCTAAATTCATAAATAACATATTGAATAATCCCAACTTAAATTCCTCCTCCTTATTGGTCAACCTAATACTAAACATCCTTTGGTCACTGCCCCTGTTGGTTTACTTACATACTTAATGGAGTTCATGAAACTGGACAGCTCCATATTAGTGCGAGAATCGAACTATTGTCCATCGCCAACGTCCAAGAACGGATCGTTACTGAATGCCGTCTATGGAATTTTGGATATAAGTGATGCCCATCAACGTAGCTGTTTAAAGCCCTTGCGATAATTTTTGCTGCATGCATGGAGACAATCGATTCAAAAGTCCATATGGGCCGTATACTATATGATTAGTTACACTTGCATGTAGTTGTGGATGGATGTTTGAACCCGGAATCTCCGAACTTATCACCGAATCTATATCGTCGGATTTGATTTTTTCCTGTAATCATAACAGTATATGCACTTGTGCCAGTCCTCGCTTTTGACGCTTCACGGTGTACTTAAAACATTTGTATTGCTTTTGACGTCACTGCTCAGCTCCTTGAATATATAAAAATCATTTTTAAATAGAGTCTAACCTTTCTAAAGAAATTCAACATCATATAAAAAAATTCCGCAATCCCATCGAATAAGTAGGGCTCTAGTTTTAAGAGAATCATACGTATATTCAGTAGTTCTCTAGTTAAAAGATAAACATACGTATATTCAGTAGTTCTCTAGTTAAAAGAGAAACATACGTATATTCAGTAGTTCTCTAGTTAAAAGAGAAACATGAGTATTATCAGTAGTTCTCTAGCTATAAGAGAACCATAAGTATAGAAACTATCCTTTATTAGGATTTCTGAATTCAAAACAACCAACTAAACTAAAATATTATATATCTTTAAATTTAATACTGAAATGTATTCTGTAAATATTTTTTAGATTTTACGATCAAACTATATAGAAAAACAAATAATTATAGGCCTATATTATATAGGATAATCCACCAATGACTACGCATTTTAATACAAAATTTAGAATAACATAACTTTTATTAAGTTCATTTGATCAATAGCCTAAAACTTTCCCGGTAAAATTCTATCTACATCATATAAAAAAATGTATTGCGGTCAGTTAAGCGGTTCCAGAGATCTTAGGCCACAGATATAGAGACCGGCACTTTGTTTTATAACTAATATAGAAATTTCAAATTTATTTTTCTAATACAATGTTTAATATTAACAGAACACTAAGTTGTTTTTTTGCTATTCCAGGTCTACGAGTATTTATTTAAAACCGGATCTCAGTCTTCAAGTAAAAACAACTGCAGAGTAAAATTAATAATTGTTGGAAAATATTTAAATATTCAACACTGAAAAAGTTAAGCAAATTGTTTTCTTTCTTCTAGAGGGATACATTAATTTAATGATAAGACAGTAAAATAAATATTTACTAATACAAAGTGATATCGCAGATTAAGGATATTTCCCATTAAGTAGTTATCTCTTATGGCAATGAGAGAAGCATCTAGCCAACTAAAATAATACTCATTTACTTAAGAAATTTATTTTCTAAACACCCATATAAAATATTATTTATTTTTTAGGCTGTTTAGATATATGCTCCAAACAATTTATGTTGGTATCCAAACCATTATGATTAACATATAACTTTTCTGAAAATAAGCTAATTCTAATTTTTCATGAATACTTTTTTATATTATATATCTCAAAATAAAATGATTTTAATCCTGTAGAAACGAATGTACACCTCTCGCCTATATTTTGGCGTTAACTATATTTTAATTTAATAAACTGCCATTTAGTTAGTGTAAGATTTAAAAATATTTTCACCGTGTCCTAGGGCTGTGGTAGGTGGCACTCTCAAATTATAAAGATTTTCGTGAAATATATCCAAAACAAGGCACATATCTAATTTTTTATCATAGGTTCTGTTGTTTTATTAAATACTAAATAAATGCATTAGTTAACTAAATAGGTTGAGTGATTAATATTTAGTTATTATAGTTGTAGTAGTGAATAACTCAAGCAGGAAGTAGGACGTGGTGCTAAAAAAACATGGTAGTGTTTTAAAGATGATAATGTTTAATAAAAATTTAACTATTTTTCCGTTAGTCTTAGTTCCCTTTCAGATCATACAAAATTTGGGTTAGTTGAAGAGTTCTAGGAGTACAAATTAAAAATGATTTTTAACAAGCTATACTTTTTATTAATGTAATGTAATTTGTAGTTATGAAATATTTGTCAAGCTATAAATACAAAGGTTACTAAGTAAAAGTTTTTAAACCGTAAAGGGTAAATATTTAAGTTGTGGTTCCATTAAGTTTCTATACAAAATGAGTTTTGTCCACACCAGATATAGTACCAGATACATAAATTTTAAAATTTATCTTTTGTATCATAAGCACCATAGGGCATGCCAATAAAGGCGTCAATATCATTTCATCTCATTTGACATTGACAGGGCTCCAATTCCAGCAAGAATTACCGAGGTGTTTATTCCATTCTCTATTCACGAAAATATGTTACTTCGCCTAATTAATTTTTGGGTTTTGGAGCCAAAAATGTCATCACCGCATTTCCAAAAGTAAGCATGCCATCTATCCCTATCTTGGGCTAATTACTCACTCTCTTTTAGGTTAATTCTATTGTGATTGGACTATTGCATCTAGGTCTTCCTACTACGCTATTACTATAAGTGTTTTGATAGTTCAAAAATTTAGTAGGCGTGGGTAACTAAACGATATCTTTTTAATACCTCATGTAAATATAATAAATAGGTTATATTTAACATAATAATGAGAGAACAATGTTTAAATCAAATAAATATGCTCAAGTTGTCTTAATAAACTGACACCTATGTTGGACCAACATTGGAAATTAAGATGTAGGGACAATTTGCCATGCTTTTTGGCAAAAGGGTTAGCTATACTGGTGACAGGATGATAAAACAACTCACTTAGTTCCAACGGCCATCATTCGTTGTTAAAAGTTAGTGAAAACTTTTTTTAGTTGGAGATACATTATTTTTTAGCACACCAAAGGACCCAGAGCCATTTTTATCTAAGTACTTTATCATAACATTGTCCCCTAAGAAATATATTGGCTTAGCTACATAATGCTCACAGCGTTTTCAATTTCTAGTTTATAACAAAATTTTGGCCACATGTTTTCTGTTATTTGGTAGAGCTGTCTAGTTTGGACCTAAGCCTGTTTTCGGCGATGGACCGGTCCATCGCAGAAAAATATTAAGGGCCGGTCTTATGACTACAGGCTTAATATTGCTATCGGGAGGTTAATGTTAGCTACCAGTTAAAGGTTATCAGACACTTTAATATTTTACGCGTATTATGAACTGAAATTATCTGCCGGATAGCTATCTATCTGTAGGATAAATATATTTTTATGTAGAAAATGCAAGGTTGGTACTGTTTTTACTGGTGCGCGCATGCGTATAAGCCCAGACGCTACCGCTACAACCTAGAGAGTGGCGGGAACGCTCAACATTTGTTAAATAATGGCGGCTAAACGAGTGCGAGGAAACAGATGGTGTCACGTGGGCGCAGAAGCTAAGTGGTCTCGCAAGTACTAATTTTGGTGTCTCCCAAAATGTGGGTAATAATTTGGTACAACGTTTACAAAATTTCATTTATTGTACTCAAATTTAAATAACTTGTTATTATATAACTATAACTCCACAAATAGCTTGTAGTTTTTTGTAAAAGTGTGAAATAAATGTTCTAAATTTATATATAGCTAGAATCTGGGCCTGTGTTTACTTAACACGTGAACCAAGATTTTTTTCTACAACGGTCAACATTTGTTAAATAATGGCGGCTAAACGAGTGCGAGTAAACAGAGGATGTCACGTGGGCGCAGAAGCTAAAATGTCGTGAAAGTACTAATTTCGGTGTCTGCCTAAATGTGGTCAATAGTTAGGTACAACGTTTACAAAATTTCATTTATTGTACTCAAATTTTGATAATTTGTTCTTATATAAATATAACCCTACAAATAGCTTGTCAGTTTTATAAAAATGGGAATTAAATGTTCTAACGTTATATAGTTAGAGCCCGGGTCTGTTCTTACTAAACACGTGAACCAAGGTTTTAACCTAAAAACCGATTCTGATAGGCGAAACCTCATTGAAAACCACGCGTCACTATGGCAACAACCATTTTAACTTTCAGATAAAAGTTATCAGGTACTTAAACCTCCTGATAAAAATGTGATGGATAAATTCATTTTATCTGGCAGATAAATGCTATCTTGCAGTCACAAGACGCACTTTTAACTTATCCACCAGATAGAAATATTTATCTACCAGATTAATATTTATCCAGGAGTCATAAGACCAGCCCTAAGTAAATTAAAAACAAAAACACTGATAGATAAAAATACCAAACCGCTGAAGGTCTTTTTATCTTTCAGGTCCCAGTTATGGCAGGAAGAGAATAATATGGGTAATCCGAAAACTAGCTCCTTATGGTTATCGCAATATATAGGAATATTAATTACGGTCAAAACGAGTGGAGCCATGTTCATATAGTGCCAAGATATACTATTAAGAAACATTCTGAGGGTAAAAACTCTTTTATAAATAAAGCCAAGACATTGGAAAGACAATAAATATTTGCGTCAGACATAGAAAAAATGCTCGCAGAAGAATATTTTTTTCTGTTTAACGAATTTATTCAGCTGGAAATTAGCGTTCGATGTTGCAGGGAAATACTATATCCCACACACATTTAGCAAAGATAAAAAGTGTCAGAATGAAATATTTCTATGCCTTTATGCGTCAAAATCAGAAGATGTATCTCCGTAGACCTGAAAATACGTCAAAGACAGGAGCACGAAAATTAAACAAGAGCGATATATTCCCTTTTTTTCTCTTTTATGGAAACTGTTGACGAGTTTGGAATCACGGTATCTTTAACGTGGATGCATTGGAATTCAAGACGGTTCAGAAATTTTCCCAAAGTGTGGTTCCTCTAAAAAGTGAAAAAAAAAGTTTGATATAATCAAAAGTGGAGATTGTGGTGAAAAAATTTTCATGGTGGCCTGTGTAAGTGCTGCAGGAGCTTATACTCTTACAATGATAATTTTTACGATAAAAGTGGAAGGATGATTTCAAAATTTGTGCTCTTCCAGCTAGCATTATCACAATTTCAGACGCAGGCTACATTTATTAAGAGCTATTTGTAAAATAGCTCAGTCATTTTTGCAGTCACATCACAACTGAGAGCTACTACTCGATGGACACACTACACATAGCAAAGAATTGTCAGCTTTTGACTTTGCTCGAGAGAATGGTATTATACTACTGCTGCTACTTGGCAGCACTACTCATCGTTTAAAACCTTTGGATGTCACTTTTTTTTGTGCTTTCTACAGAAATAGTGTATATAGGTGCAGGAAACGTTTCTTTGTACATACAAAGGTGATAGTATTTACGAAACAAAAAATTCCAACCTGGTACTTCAACAACTAAACTCTCTAGGCCTGGGTCTAGACTGAGTAGGCCTATTTCAATCACCACACTACCACACATGAATAATTTCAAGTATATTCTACAATAGATATCAGTGATATCAGCATTGCCAAAATGAAGTCCACAGCGAGCACAAACTTTTTAGAAAAAAGGAAACAAAGAACAGCTTAGAAAGTAGCTGGGATCTCAAGTGGCCCATATAAATTGCAACTGGAGAAATATAAAGAACTTACAGCTAACCAAGTGAGCAAAAAAGTAAATAATTCAAAATATACTTAAAACAGAACAGCTTTGACAAAAAATAAATGAGTGGGTTTGGTGTTTTATAATATGAGGAAAACCTTTAAGATGAAATGATATAGTCATGACCTGTCTCACGTCAATCCATACTAAGCTACAGGAGTGAGTGTAAGCATGATAAAATACTCATCTACAAGCGTCATTTATTTATCCAAACGTTTAATGATGTGTTTATTATTCTTTAGACCTATACACTGAATGGGGTGCTAAAATAAAATTTGGCAGGCTTTATATCTGTATTATTTTGCCATTTTTATTGAATAAACTTAATTGTATCTTCCTCATTTACTGAGAGGCCCAAGCTAGGAAGCTACTGGTCCAAAACAGGCAGCCAGTTGCGTTGGTTAGAGCAGTTTTAAATTTTTCAATAAATATTTTTCTTACATTGTTGTGTGTGAATTTATGAAAAGTTTTATTACAATGATTGAAAACATATAAAATCAACTATTTGTTTTCCCTCTAATAATTCTTTAAATATATTTAATTTTCCGCATTCATTGAGAAATTTGAGAAGAGGTCGAAATTAGGCAGCTCTCCCCCTTAGTAAAATCATACATTCAAATATTAGAAAATAATTCACTTCCTTTGGTAGGAAAACCATAAGCATTTGTAGACTCGATTAAAACTTGATTTGTTTCCGATTAAGGATAGGTCTACGCCCTCAACATATGGTCCTGTTAATATTATTGGTATTGATTGAATGAGTTCTAAGCCTGCTATGAAGTGAAGTTTATTCAAAGACAGTAGTGTAGTAAGGGCCAAGTGCCACCAGGGGTATTTTACTCTGGGACCTAGCAACTCTGAGATTTTCATAATTTGCAAGTTTGTTCATTATACTAATGTGAATATGATTATATTGTTTAGAATGAAGATTTCTCAATGAGAAATAATATTTACTTTTTGATTAATCATCCTTATATATACCATGTTGCCGTATATATAACAATATTAGAAGTTTGGAAATATTTATTTCCATCCTATGGTTCCAGCCCTACCAATTAAAAATCAATTAATATACAGGAACAAAATTATTTTAGGTCCACACTAATTTACTTAGATGGTTATTTCTTCTATTAATCATTCATAAAAAGCTAATTTCTAAAAGGTCAAATAGAAATTATGTCTAAACTTAACTTGAAATAACTTAACAGAAGATTAATTTACAGCTCTATGATTGGGCCTTGTGTTATTTAAGAGGATTCAATTAGTTTGTAAGATCTGTTTTGAAATCTTCAGTAAGCTCAGAGAGTTAACTAATAATAGCCCAAATAAGAAAATCTAATCAAAGACAAAATTATGCCCTGTAGAATTATTTAAAATCCATTCTATTTATGTATAGTTGTGGTTTTATTTATAATTTTGAAAAACAATTTGTATTCATAAAGCATTTGCCTACAATCTATAGTTATGTGGAAAACATGGGACCTTTTTCGAGTACTCAGATTTTCAAATAATTCTTATAATCTAAGCGAGAAATGATTATATAATTATTAAAACAAAATTTCTTTTAAAATATTGTTAAGGTTCCTGCAAGCATGTCACTATATTTATTAAAATCCATATTGGTTGAGTCGTACATAGGGTTCTTAAAGCCTTATCATAATAGAAAACTAAATTATATGTAAATTTGAACGCTACCGTAATTAAAACTCAATTAACTCAGCCACTCTCCTTACATTAACTATAGAGATTACATAAGATTCATGGCAAATATTTATAAATTTATTACCTCTATTTTATAAGGCAAAATTTTAAATGTTATCTCATACTTTCAAAGACTGAACAGTAGTTAAAATATTAACTGAAACAAAGTATGCTGGGCATTTTTCATAAACATACCTAAAATTCGTGGGCATCACCTAGTTAGGACCTAGTTGGACCTAGTTAGTAAATTATACTGTATATGGCTTTAAAATAGAACTAGTGGATCGTTGAAGGTTATTTCAGTAAAATGTATTCTAAACGTTTTACTGGGAAAAGTTGTAAATAATAAGGCCTCACTCGACTTTCTAGTTATAAGTTTACTCGTCAAAGGCTATCAACCTTACATAAATGTTTATATTTCGGTGTTAACTTGAATCAAAAATTATATTTTCTCCCTACATGTTAATATGGGAACTTAGAATAACCCCTTCCCCAGCTTTCTATCTATTCGTTGCACCAAACTCCTTTTGAGAAGTGGTTTGGAGAAAAAACTAATTTTAATCACTTGAAAATCTTTGGTGCGGAGGCGTATATTCATATGCCAAAGGAGCTCAGAAGGAGTAAATAAGATGCAAGAGCAAAGAAAGTTTACCTTGTAGGGTATGAATCGAAAACAAAGAACTGCAGACTGTACAATCCAGTAACAAGGAAAGTGATTGTCAGCTGTGACGTGTCTTTTAATGAGGATGACATCGCATCCAAGATGTAGGAAGCTGAAAAAACCTCTGTGGTCAACCTGTAAGAGGTTGAAAACAATGAATTTAACGTGGAGGTCTTGAAAAATCAATTGTCACAGAACGTCAAAAGTCCAGAGTTGGAAGTGCAGGCTGAAGTTCAAAGTCCATTGTCATCTGAAGATTATATGAAAGCCGTAGAATATCAACGAAACAGATGAGCATAGAGTCTAGGACCGTATGTGCAGCAGCCAGACTGGTTTGAGTCACATGTAAATTGTGCAACAATTGAAGTTAGCCCCTACGAGGAGGATATAAGTTCGAAGGATGTGGACAGGTGGCAGCAAGCCATGAAATAAGAGTTTAAAGCCCTGAAGAATAACGAAACGTGGGAACTATTGCCACGACCACCTGAACAAAATATGGTGAACTGTAAGTGGGTGTGCAAAGTTAAGCATGTTTCAGGCTCAAGTGAAGGGAGAGCAAAAGCTCGCTTGGTAGCCAGAGGTTTCAGTCAGCGAGAAGGAATTGACTATAAAGAGGTGTTTATTTCTGAGGTCAAATATGATTTTGTAAGAATCATGCTATGAATTTCAGCAGAGAAAGATTTAGTGATCGCACAGTTTGACGTGATGGCAGCATTTTTAAATGGAGAACTAGAAGAATACATTTTTATGGAATCCCCGAGAGGTTTCGACGTTGAAGACCGTTACCTGGATTTTCCTTACCGTGAAGTGGCTGGATCATTCTTATGTGCAGCAATGGTGATTAGACCAGACGTTGCATATTCAGTGAGTGTTTTCAGTCGGTTTTTAGAAAATCCAAACTCTGAACATGTGGCAGCAGTGAAACGAGTTTTGAGATATCTGAAAGGAACACCAAATATTGGAATCGTTTACGATTAATTAACATCGACATCACTGACTTGATATACAGATGCGGATTTTGATGGTATGGGCATATGCCAGTCAACGACTTGTTTCGTCTTCATTGTTAGTAGTGGACCAATTACCTGGCGCAGTCAGACAAAATAAAGTAACATTGTCAACCATTGAGGCAGAGTATGCTGCAAATTGTGAGGGAGAGCGTGAAGAGTATTGGATCCGTCACTTACTCAAGGACATGGGTGGGGAGTGTGTGAGTACTACAATAATGTACATCGACAACCAAATCACACTCAGACTAATTAGGAACCCAGAAGTGCATGCCAGAACAAAGCATTTTGACGTGAAACGTTATTTAATCAGAGAGGCCAATGAATAAAACATTGTGACGTTGCAATACGTATGTAGTGATGAGCAAATGGCAAATATTCTGACGAAGCCATTACCAAGAAATAAATTCACCAACAATTTTGAATGACAGAAAGTAGTGAAAATTTACGACGAGTTGGAGTGTTATAAGAAACGGCGCCACATATTATCTAGATATTATTTTTTGTGTAATTAACATAGAGCTAATAATATTTGTTTTATATACTGATACAAGCACTGCATTGAACATTTACAGCTTCTCTTTACTTTCGATTTCACAATGTGTTTTTACATTCTTTGTATATGTGTTGTTGACTAAACGAATCTTTCTTAATTAGACTTAAAAACCTCTTTCATATCGTTTGATTAAAAAAATATATACATATACTTATACACAAATCGGGGTTTCCATGTTGATGTAAACAATGAATGAAAAGCTGAAAAATTCTTTGTGAAAATCAGATTTTGTTGGAAACTATTGTTTTTCCCGAAATTATGGAACCCTGACCTTTAAAATGAAAGGTAATTTGTCAAAATATGTTAACCAATTCCTCATAATTTCTATTACCAGAAACGGGCTTATCAAATTATATATAAGATTTACTTTCAGATATTATAAATACCCTAATAGAAAACTCATTAATGATTGAATTTAAAAAAAAAAATTAAGCTGAAAACATAATAGTATAGTACATATATAATTTATAGACAATTGTTAATTATATGATATACCGTAGAATAGTTAACATGGCGTAAGACACCTTAATTTAACTAAACTTAATTTTTGACAATTTTGATGTTAAGATTCGAGTATTAACAGAGTGCACGCGGGGTAGTTTTCATTATTTTATCTTATCAATTTGGTATTAATATCCCCTCTCCACTACAATACTGGTACCTTTCCTCTAAAGAAGATTTCTTATATTTACCACTATTATTAAGTCGACATTGCCTAAAATATTGACTGTACTGGAAGAATTAACTTTGTTTGAATTTATGAACTAACAAAAATAAAGCTATGATAGAAACTAGAAAATCAAATCATTTTACATTTTCCGCTACATTTCTTTACACGTAGACCTATATTATTTTCAAAATAAGCTCAGATTGATATGATACAGGGTTGTATCATTGGAGAACACAACGAAATCCTGTGAGGACTCAAGGGCATCAAACTAATTCTTAATATAAAAATTATTTCAAAATTATAGATACGCATACAACCCGTATGGGTAATGTTACGTGGTTAAAATAATAACAGCCCCTAAGAAGTATATTTATGTATCAGTTGTTTATTATGTGTCTGACAGAGCTTTGTTTGGACCAAAAATCTCTCAAAACTATAATTTATACGCAATATGTTTGGTTTTACTTATTGTAAAATTAATGCATGCCTATTTACTTACTATATGGCATTGGAAACTTGAAAATTCAATTCTGCGCCTACTAAAGTACGTCATCTATCCCTACCTTGAGCTAACTCCTCTCAGATGCGTCTAGGTCTTCCCAATGGTCTCTTACAATTGGGTTTGCCAATTAGTACCGTGAACACGGTTCTAAATTTTAATGCGTGTAAAGAGTATTAAAAGTTTAATGAAACTCAATACAATACAAACAATAAATCTAAATTCAAAACAATGGCTTTTCTATTAAGGGATAGCTATAAAGTCTTGTTTCAGTGAGACCAGCAATCTTAGGCCATTGGACCAACACCAAAACAATATAGCCAGCGGATTTTATTTGACATATTAGAAGTGCCCAAACCATCTTGGACGTAAAATGTTGGTGGTAGCTTGGGGTCAAAAACAGTGACCAGTCCACCTACGCCCTCAGAAACACAACTCACATTATGTTATTTTTTTAAATTTGGACACTTTTTTACTTGTTTTAGCTTAACCGACTAAATATAATATTCACACGTTCTACATGCTAACATAATTCTTGATCAGAAAAAAAATCCTGTCTTCCTGTCATCAACTCACCCACCTAACAATTCTTTTGCTATACCAGGTGTTGAACCTAAGATTCTTAGCTTAGTGGGAATAAGAGCCATTGAATCAGTTAAAATGTCGTAATGACGTTATTCTTATTGGTAGCTAGGATGTGTTTAGCAGATTGCCTTTTTTGCAATTATAAACTCCGAATAATTAACAATTGTGCAGGTGCCCGAGTGGTTTATGGTTTCAGAATCGCACCGCACCAGGTAACGGTTGAAGGGGAACTCCAACAGGGGGAACTGTGAATTTATTACAAAGTATTTTAACACCTATGTGAGTAGATTACCTCCAAATTACCCTCCTATAGCCCACCTCTTAAATAAATACATTACAAACTATTGTAATGACTAATACTTCTAACAAAATTAAATAAATGTTATGGCTCACCATAAAGACTTTCTCCAAATTTTTATCTGAATATGGGGGAACTTTAGAAAACCCCAGATACCAAGTTTAAGCCCCACTGGTAAAATAGTTTCGGCTCAAGCTCGGGTTACAAATAGACAAACGGCATTGAGAAAACAACTTTTTTGGTTTCAGTGGGCCATGAAACTTCGACATTTAACAAAATATTTAGTTCGATTTTTTTGACGATCACAACACTTTCTCTCGGAGGTTTGTAGAGAAAGTAAATATCAACCATCTCGACACATATAACGCATGAACTATAATTTGGAAATATATATATAAATATATGTATATATATAAATATATGTATATATATAAATATATGTATATATATAAATATATGTATATATATAAATATATATATATATAGATATATATATAAATATATATATATAAAAATATATATATATAAATATATAAATATATTTATATATAAATATATATATATATATAGATATATATATAAATATATATATATAAATATATAAATATATTTAAAGATCAAATCATAAATATTTGGTTTTATTGATTTAAATATAAATTAATTAGAGCAACATTTTAAGATAAATACCTGATTTACATACATATATATATATTTAAAGCTTATTATACGAATTACTGAACCAAAACAAATATAATCTAAAAATGTAATGGAACAGTAGATTCACCTTAACTATTTATTTATAAATATTTGTTGTTCCTAAATACTCTAGTTAAGAATTTGTTACTTTTATATTGAATAAATGGTGGTAGTATTGCTAGCTGTCAGCTATTTACTAGTATACATTTTAAATTTAAGTATACACCCGCACCGGTGGCTGTGCAGTTCAACGTGTCTAACTAGCCCTCTACTGGACTGGCACTAACAATAAAGTCTACGTTTGAATTTCATCCAGTTTACTAGGGGTGGATTTCCACATTTTATATATCACTGTGCTTTACTCATTCTTATCCACGTAAATACGGGTGCTTTTAGTTTAAAAAACCTCACTATCCCTAATCTTATGATTAAATCTTAATAATCATTGTGTCAAACGCCATAGTGGGAGATAAAAGTTCAAGAAGTTTATATTTACTCAATCTATGAGTATTTAACATTTTCCTGTTGCCAAGAAATATAAAACTCAGAATATACAAAACAATGTGTTTTACCGTATGTTCTCTATTGTGGTGAAACATTGTCTCTTTCTTTACACGAATAGAAAAAAAATTAAGGTGATCTAAAATAAAGTACTTATAAAAATATCTGGTCCAAAAGGGAATTAAGACATTGGGTAGTGAAGGGTGTTATATAATGATGAGTTATATGCCCTGTAGTTATCACTATACAATGTTAACGTAATCAAGTCTCGTAGATTACAGTGAGCACATGCAGCGCGAATGGGAGATTCTAGAATCGTGTTCAGGGTGTTAATTGGAAAATCCAATGGGAAGAGACCAATGGTAGACCTAGACACAGATCTTTTTTATCTATATTTAAAATTTTGTTCTACTTCTAAGTAATAAACATTGTAATTGTGATAAACTTTAAACTCCCCAATTAATCAAAATGTTTATACTTGAATGAGAAATAAGAATGCTCCCTCACACATAAGTGTTGTTATATAAATTAATGACAAGATATTATTTGATCAAAGTATGAATGAATATTACTTTTACACCATATTGGTGCAAAGCAAAGAATTATACCCTGTTTCTGTTGGCTCAAATGTTTCCAATGACGTTATAAATACGTTCTACTAGACACGTGATATTTGATAATCTCACTCCTTTGTACAAAAATCAATTAAACGATATAGAGAAATGCAAATAAGTTCCTTTGTTATTTTCAAAGATAATATTGTTCATTTTAATGTAATATTAATAGATACCTTACACACACCTTTATAAAGTTAATTTCCCCAGGATTTCGATTTTTCAAATTAAACATGTCTTTTTTTTTTAACTAGGACATTTCATTGGGTAAAGTTTTCAACAGTAAATAGTTTATTTGGAAAGATATATGTATTTTTATAAATATTTAAATTAAAGTGAGCTAAAAAATTAATAAACATTTGAAACATTACATAAATAAAACGGATTTAAATACAAAGAAAATACTTATAGATTTATCACCATATACATGTATTAACCTCCTTGCCCTGAAATTAATGTCCGACTTAAGTCAACCCAATCTAATTACCAACTTAGATAATCAAAAAGCATAAATAAAAATAAAAAGGTTTTTATATACAAATTGATCTCATTTGAATAATTTGGGTGAATGCATTTATATTAATGAAAATCATAAATAATAAATGAACTATAGAACTTAATACAACTTTACTATTCAAATATATTAAAAAAGTAGTCTAAGAATTTAGACAAAACTAAATATCGTGACTTGTAATACTATTACCTAAAGGATAATTTATTACTAATTTTAATTTTATAGTAATTAATTGAAGTAATGGTTGCTACATCTTTTGATATACTCTAAGTTAAAAGCATAATTCAAACAAAAATATATTTAAAAATTACTCCTCTGTATTATTGAAAGGTAAATAATTTGTAGGTCTATATCATATATTTTAAAGATAGATATGTAATAATGATCAAAACTCATCATTCAGTGCTTACGAACGTTTCACAGGTCTGATCCAAAATTATAAAATTTGGCAGTTTTTAATTATTCATTTTATCTATTAAATAGAGATTTATTTTTTTGTTTTGAAAAAAAAATCAACATAAGCTATGCATGAATTTTCTTTTAATATGATTTTGTAGCTTGAAGTAATGTGTGAATAAAACGTAATTAACAATTAAAAGAATTTCATGAGTGAACAAAAAAGACTTTCTATGAGAATGAAATTGAATCGTTCTATACATCCACAATAGGCTTTTTCACGTGCAGTCCATCACTATGAACATGCTCATGTTTGTACGAGCTCACTTGTATATTCAGTGCAGATCATATATAATATTGTCTCATGTTCTATATTTTATTAGTCTAGGCAAAATTCCATTTAGCTTAAAAGATAGCCAACTTACCCATGAATTATTTAAATTGAAAAATGGCACATGGACACAGGAATAGAACCCAGGACCTTTATCTTAGTTCGTCAATCCTTTAACCACTAAGCCATCTATGAGTAACCATAGTTAGAACATTGGCGTTCTAAAACAAATATCCTGCGTTCAATTCAATTGTTCAGGTGTCATTTTTCAAATTAAAAATATGATATTTAGATGGGGCTAACTAGTAAATATAAAATTTTAACTATTTAATTCATTACCCATAGTAGATTAAACTATAGTAAAGCCTATAGAACACGGTCATAATGTAACCATCAATGTGAGAGTGTTACCTTTCAGGGTACATGGAAAGTGGATTAAAAACCCGTATTAAAATATTTTAAATGAAGGTTTGTACTTACCAAAGTAGTTTATATATAAGATATTGTGAAAACTACGCAAATGAAGAGCAAAAATTCAAATTATCTTTATTTTAGAAATGAGTAAAACTAATACTTATTTATCTTATACTTATTTTCAAATAAATTTTTTTTATAAAATATTTCCTTCGTTATTTCATTATAAAGCAGCCCATATTGAATACTTATTTTTCAATGCACCAATACACCTATTTAATTGCAATCAAACTTTAATTTATAGATAACAATATTCCATATATCCCTTTGATGTAAATAAATATTTATTAAAAATTAGATTATAAATTTTACCACGCAACACATTTAATATTCTTTATCAAATTACCATAACTAAAATATTACATTACTACATCCTCTTAAGTGGATTTTGTAAATAAATTATTTAAGAAAACTTTAATGCAAGATAGTAAAAAAAATCTTCTTATATTTTGAGAATCTAATAACAAGGAACTACAGTAATTTGTTTTCTAATAATTAATTGATATAGTTCATATGTTCAACAAAAAACCTAGTTTTAAAAGAATTTTTCTAAATAAATAGGTAAATTTCAATTAGCTCATATTTAATATTTATTATTTTAATTATATATTATATATAATTATTTCAATATTTGCAATAATTTACACTTTAATTCATTGTATTAAAATTTAATCTGGATATATTGTGTAGCTAATGTTTCTTTAGAAATTTAATTCTTAACAGATAACTTTTATAAACTAAGAGAAAAAATAGGATTTCACATATGATTTCAGGTACCAATCAATTTGTTACAATACTACCTTTATTTGAATAACATTTTTGTTTACTTTCAGTTTTACTGCGAAAAAATCAAACGTTCTAAGATAGGTTTGATGTTTTTTGAGCTCAGATAGATTTCCTTCCAGGCTACATCCAAAAAAGTGGTTAAAAATTAGTTTACATAATACTTTCAGCGGTATATATAATACCAAAAAATTTGAGACTAAAAACCTTAAAAATGTGACTCCATGAGTTACAGACCTGATTTGGTGGTCGAATGGTCTAGACTCTAGTGTAACTTTCGTAATGGACTGGACTTGTGGTGACGGGGAGATCAGGATTCAAATTCCGGTAAGGTGTTTTAAGATTGTTGTTTCCTAAATAGTTTTCTACTCTTCCTCATGCCAACGTGGGTACACTTCCCCTAAATTTGACCTTCGTCATCCTTAACACATAATCGTAGGCCTAATTATTTCAAATGCGTGTAACCCGGACGTTTAGTAAGTGGGGGTGCTAAAATAAGATATAATATTTTTATGTTTATTTCTTCTCATTAATTTATTCATCAAGCTTTTCTACATTTCATCTACTTTATAGCAATATTTCTCAACTTTTTGTAGCTGGATGACACCTTTTAAAATAATAAAATATGAAAATTGAGACTTAATATATGATAAGAATTGTGATTTCGCCAGAGTTAATAGTAACATCTGAACTCGGAAAGACTTGTTAATGTTGTAACTTAACATTTTACAGCACTTCATTTATCAACAAAACAAAATGTAAATTTCAAGTATAAACATCATTATCAGATATATATACAGTCAAACCTGGCTAATTTGAAGCTGAAGGGACCACTAGAAAAATTCGAACTATCCAAAAATTCGTATTAGTTAAGTTTTTATTTGGGATAGAAAAGTAACTTGAACATCAATTCGGTGAATTAAAATACAATAGTGTATACGTAACATTTTATCCTTAATTTTTCCATACTAATATGTACAGTACAGAATACCATATTTACAAATTTTTTCAAAGTTGGAATTTTCGATTGTTTTTAGGAGTTAATAATCCAAGTTACAGTAAACTCTTCTAGTTTATTGAGCACCTGGAAAATAGAGGGGCTTACCTTATGTTTTCCCTCAATAAACCATCTTAACTCTTGGATGTAGTCCATGGCCTGTGTAGATGTTGGGATTGGCTTCTTTTAAAGTTCCGTCTGTTACCTTTCTTCACCTGAAGATGCACTGCCATTTGTATTGTTAATAACATCTAACAGAATTTGTGCATCTCTAAGTTCACCGCAAACTGCTAAGTTCTCGTCCAAATTCATAAAATCTTCATAAGGAACACAAAACACAAAACTTTAGTGCCCCTGCACGCGGGGGGCCTATTATTTGCGCAGCAACAGTCGATCACTTGTTTCCTACGCGAGATTTCAGGCGTTTTTCCTCATCTTGGAGGCAATTTTACTTCGAATTAAACAAAATAAGTTAAAATTACATGTAATTTTTTTATATTCTTTTAATATAAGTTTGAAGGGACAAAGAGGAAAGTTCGAACTAAACATGAATTCGAATTAAATAGGTTCGAATTACCAAAGTTTGACTGTATATACATATTAATAGTGTATCGCTTTGTAAGAAGTATGGTACGATTTATTTGTTTTCCAACAAAATTTATTTGGATGAATCTATGACAGTTTTAACCATATATTTGACTAAACTTTCAGTTTTCTTGGTAATTTTATTTGTAATAAGCTTATAAACACCACTTTAAGAAATATACACTATAGAGAAAGGTATAAGGTATTTCATGTCCTGGTCAGGCAGCTCTGATTAATAAAGTACAAATGTGTAGTCTGAATTTATACTTTTGGTTTTGTGTGAAGACTAGTTTAAAAGAGTTAATAGTTAGTTAGGATAGGGAACGATTCTTTATACAATTTACTCTGCTTATCAGAACCAATATATTGCTATGATGTAGTGGTTACACTCTGTTACTGCCGATATAATTTTTATTTAAACATGGTATATTTTTAAATCTTCTTACTTCTTTTGTTTTGTACTCACAATTAGTGTAGGTGATTACTAGTTTTTTTAAAAATATATGTATGTATATTATAGAAATAATATTAATATATTCAGGTTTTAGAGTCGGTCACATTACCTTGTGATTGAAAGGAGATCTAACAATTTTAACTACACACATAAAGAGCTAACAAATTGTGAAGGGATATACATTTTTTGTTAGATATCTCATGAGGGCAATTGATAAGCTATATGAATAAAGAAGTAGTGGCTACGGTCATCAAATCTGATACTAAGAGCAGGAGGTTTCGATGTGCTGATCACATGACACCCCCTATCCCATAATGTTGGCAATATCTTCGCCAAATTGAAGCGGCTGCTCACATGTAAATCAAGCTTGCGTGATGACAGTATGGCGAAAATTTTGAATAATTTTTGTGACAAGTTAAGATACCTTATTTCACTTAGTATTCTCAAGACTGTTCCCACTAGCCTGTATCGGTGCTGGTTCCCACTAGCCTGTATCGGTGCTGGTTCCCACTAGCCTGTATCGGTTTTGGTTCTCACTAGCTTGTATCTGTACTGGTTCCCACGAGCCTGTATCGGTGCTGGTTCCCATTAGCCTGTATCGGTGTTGGTTCTCACTAGCCTGTGTCGGCGCTGGTTCCCATTAGCCTGTATCGGTGTTGGTTCTCACTAGCCTGTATCGGTTTTGGTTCCCACGAGCCTGTATCGGTGCTGGTTTCCATTAGCCTGTATCGGTGTTGGTTCTCACTAGCCTGTGTAGGTGCTGGTTCTCACTAGCCTGTATCGGTTTTGGTTCCCACTAGCCTGTATCGGTGCTGGTTCCCACTAGCCTGTATCGGTGCTGGTTCCTATTAGCCTGTATCAGTACTGGTTTCCACTAGCCTGTATCGGTGCTGGCTTGCATTAACCTGTATCGGTACTGGTTCCCACTAGCCTGTATCAGTGCTGGCTCACATTAGCCTGTATCAGAGCTGGTTCCCATTAGCCTGTATCAGTACTGGTTTCCACTAGCCTGTATCAGTGCTGGCTCGCATTAGCCTGTATCGGTACTGGTTCCCACTAGCCTGTATCAGTGCTGGCTTGCATTAGCCTGTATCGGTGCTGGTTTCCACTAGCCTGTATCAGTGCTGGCTCACATTAGCCTGTATCGGTACTGGTTCCCACTAGCCTGTATCAGTGCTGGCTCGCATTAGCCTGTATCAGTACTGGTTTCCACTAGCCTGTATCGGTGCTGGCTCGCAATAGCCTGTATCGGTACTGGTTCCCACTAGCCTGTATCAGTGGTGGCTCGCACTAGCCTGTATCAGTGCTGGTTCCCATTAGCCTGTATCAGTACTGGTTTCCACTAGCCTGTATCGGTGCTGGCTCGCATTAGCCTGTATATTACTTATTCCCACTAGCCTGTATCAGTGCTGGCATGCATTAGCCTGTATCGGTACTGGTTCCCACTAGCCTGTATCAGTGCTGGCTCACATTAGCCTGTATCGGTACTGGTTCCCACTATGCCTGTATCAGTGCTGGCTTGCATTAGCCTGTATCGGTACTGGTTCCCACTAGCCTGTATCAGTGCTGGCTCGCATTAGCCTGTATCGGTACTGGTTCCCACTAGCCCGTATCAGTGCTGGCTTGCATTAGCCTGTATCGGTACTGGTTCCCACTAGCCTGTATCGGTGCTGGCTCGCATTAGCATGTATCGGTACTTATTCCCACTAGCCTGTATCAGTGCTGGCTTGCATTAGCCTGTATCGGTACCGGTTCCCACTAGCCTGTATCAGTTCTGGCTTGCATTAGCCTGTATCAGTGCTGGCTTGCATTATCCTGTATCAGTACTGGTTTCCATTAGCCTGTATCAGTACTGGTTTCCACTAGTCTGTATCGGTGCTGGCTCGCATTAGCCTGTATCAGTGCTGGTTCCTATTAGCCTGTATCAGTGCTGGCTTGCATTAGCCTGTATCGGTACTGGCTTGCATTAGCCTGTATCAGTGCTGGCTTGCATTAGCCTGTATCAGTACTGGTTTCCATTAGCCTGTATCAGTACTGGTTCCCACTAGCCTGTATCAGTGCTGGCTTGCATTAGCCTGTATCAGTACTGGTTCCCACTAGCCTGTATCAGTGCTGGCTTGCATTAGCCTGTATCAGTACTGGTTTCCACTAGCCTGTATCAGTGCTGGCTTGCATTAGCCTGTATCGGTACTGGTTCCCACTAGCCTGTATCAGTGCTGGCTCGCATTAGCATGTATCAGTACTGGTTTCCACTAGCCTGTATCGTTGCTAAGTTTATTCATCGAAACCAGCTATCACGTATTTCTTAGTTTGCTGTAAAAATTTGATTGTTGGAGGAAAGAGAAGAATACAAGAAACATCAAATTTGACTTTTTCAGATCCTTTTCAATAAATAATATGGTATTTCAATATTGCAATTGGGAAAATTTGATTCCAATTTATGATGGAACTATATATTTTATGTGCTATAGGAATCGAAACATGTGGAGCTTACACATTCTTTCTGTCCATCTGTGTGTCAGTACGAATAGTATCTAGTGCCACAGTCGAGAGGTTGATGGATTTCATTTAATTTTTATCTAATCTATTTGAGGCATTTAAAGTGCACTTTCTGAAACGACTGATTAATTTTAGTTTACGACTTATAAACTAAATTAAATCTGGGACAGAGACAACATCCACCGTTAATTCAAAATTGTGTAAGAGTTAACCCACATTTAACCAATTATAAGTTTCTCAGCCATGCCGGGAAACAAACTGGGGACTCAGCTCAGTAGAAAGACACGCTACCGACTAAGCTAAGATATCGGGCCATGATTTAATAAATTTTAAGTTTGATATTTATATGTTATATGGTTATACCTAGAGACTCTAGCTCTAGTGTTAATGTTAGTTTTGAGTAGATGAATAGTAGTTTGGCCCTTGGAACTCGAATTATTTTTTATAAATTGCCTTAAACTGCTCAAAACATTTATTTATAAATGTTTTAATATAACTATAAAATTGTTCCGTTTTTCTTTATCAGTAAAATTTATTTAAGGGTAGTTTACTGAAAGCCAATTAACTTGCTTTAATTTTAAAATTACCTTTCACTATTAAATAAAATTTTACCAGTATATAATAAGAAATCAATAGCGGATAACTTATTATATCTTAATCAATAGCAACAATTATCCCTAGCACTACGTCTTACTACCCGTTCAGGTTATAAACTTGTGTATTAATTACGCTGATATTTTTTTTAACTATGAGGGGGCTATATTTAAAGGTGTACCCACATTTGCATGGAGGGAGAGTGGAAAACAATTTTGGAATCCTCCCTCAGTACATCCGACTGAGATTGGTACCTTATCTTTCAATCCATCCTGCGTTATTTGAGCTGGCAATAAGCATGGACCCGGACGTAGCGAAGTGTCAAAGATCCAAACTTGTATTCATAGCCATCTTATGTAATACTTTGCTATAAAATATTAACTATGCTTATTTCATTACATTGAAACTTCCTTTCTCTTGACTTAGAAAATACTTTATTTTATATGTAACGATGTTACCAACAAATACGAGCTCAACCGACTCAACGCCAAGAATAATGGGCCTCAACTCACCAAACTGCCCTCCGAGGTCGACCGTCCAACCACTCATCATGCTCGCGTACACACACAAGAATATCCCGACACCAAGTGAAGGCGGGCCAGCTGACTTCACTCCATCGGCGGTCAAGGCCCCGCCCACCACGAAGAAGAAATCAGCAAACTTGACTCAACCAGTTTCCGGTTGTTCTAATTAAATGCTAACAGCGCTATCTTTATGTTACCAGAGTTGCCCCCTTTTCCCACCGGAGCGCTACTCGTGTCCTTTCTTTTGTTTCCCTCTCCCCTCCGATTTCCCCTCTCTGAGGTCAGAATCGACGCTGGCAAATCGTATATAACAGATTGTATGTTTCAAATCTTTACTAATTACATCGCAGGCTTCATTAAGGTGAGAGCGTTGTTAAACGTCTCTTCTGGGAATATTTATTTACTTTTCTAAATTCTTTTTCGGCGTTATTATGGGGGGGGAACTATTTTCCAAATTCACTGTTAGACTTAACTTCGATTGATTTCGATTGCTTCATTGTTGATGAGTTTTAAGTGGCGTAACCACGACTCGTTGAGATTAACTTTAAATTCCTTTGGCGCACTTTGAGTGCTATGTACTCTCTTACCTTAATTAGTCGAACTTGGGGTACTTTCAACCAGAGGGTTAAACAGTATGTTTATATGATACTTAAGTTTAGGTTCTTAATGTACGTTATATGTTAGGCACGTATACCCTTGGGCTACGTAATGTTAGCATAGGTTTAAAATGAAATTAATATTGAAAGACTTGATTAGATTTAGTTAATGGGAACAGCCCATTATGGCACATCTGACGGTTAGCATACCTTGTTGTTACATTTCTGAGGTTTAGCCTGGGAGCACGGCTCAATGTTAAATATAAATTATGAAGAGATTAATTGTAAATATCAAATGAGTAGGGTAGTTGTGTACCAGACACCATGTACATTTTAAATGTTTTATAGGATTCTTCTTTCAGAAACTCTGGTAGGATTAGTGACAGAAATGTGTAGTAGGTTTGACTTTAACGTGAGTCTTATAAACTTGTGCAAGCAAATATTAAGATAATAAAATTTCTAGCTTATGATATTTAAATATGGTTGTATGTATAAAGATTTTACTCTGTAATGCAAGGTGATAGGAAGTTTGCAAATTGCGTTCAAATGGGACAAACTTTATTTTGGCAAAGTATACAGAGATGTTGCCTATAGTCTGTTGAGACTTATGTTGATTATATGGTGGAAGGAGAATATATAGTTAAGACTAGCTTAGGCTGCTGGAGCCAGGACGAGCATCCTACTTATTAGACTCTCACAATATAGATGTCATCCACGAACCATACGAATGAACTGGGTAACTTTGATGAATTATGAACTAATCTTTAAATCTAAATTTAGCTTGGTGACCTTTAGGTCGTATGCTCCACGGAGTGATTTCTGTTATGAATGTTCCGGACCCTTTTGGTCCTCTGATTCTGTACATTACTCTATTTTGATATACTAAATAAACTGTCAACATTATTTCTTGTATTTATTTTACCCTCTGACACGCTTCCATGGTATTGACTAGGTGGAGGTAAAAGACGGTACATATATTACTATTAGTTTAAGATTATTTTTTTCACTTTAAATTAATGTTTAAAATTAATCTTCTAAGAAGCCCCCTCTGAAGGGAGATCCTGAGTCAGGGACTCTTTGGCACCGCCCCGGCTCCGTTTGAGATGTCTCTGGTCATTAGACAGCAAAACAAGTTTTTCTTCCACTTCCTAACTTAAATATGTGTTGTGTAAATTCAAATAAATATGAATCAAATATAATTAGCAGCAATGCCATCAAAATTAGTTTATAAAATTTGTACTAATTCATTATAATTATGTAATGTATTTAAGTGTATAGCCAAATAAATTTACTGTATTTTGACATCAAGGCTCTACTGTTATCGTATAGAAATATTTGAATCATTTAAATAACTTAAATAAGTTATAGGTTTAACATAATTTCTTAATATAAATAACTATATGATTAAATTAGTTCAAAGTATATTACTCGATGATTCTTTGAGGAAAATTTGGTCAATATATAGTATAGAATTCATACATTTTGATTATATCTTTCTCTTCTCCCGTTTTGTTTTTGTTTTACAAATAATATATATATCCACTAATTTTGTCTACGTTGTATTTTATAATATTTTATCTTGTGGTTGACTATATATCAAATAAATATTTGGGTTTTTTCCTTAAAATTATGGATTTAGTATGTTTTTTAAATAAAATACAAAACCTATTAAATTTTTTATCATTATATCATATCTTCATTTTGCAAAAATATATCGTATACATTATTTTACCCCTAAGATATGTATTTTTTGAATATTTTACTATAGTTGTAAATTATGAATTACTTAATTTTAATTGGTTATCTACGTATAGCTTGAACATGTCGTAGGATAAGGTGATAAACATAAAAAAAAATATTTATACTAAAATTAATCGCCAAAATATTTTCTCAGTTTGTTTTAGTAGTTTGTGCAAGTATGTTTGACATAGCTTTGGACGTTTTCCACCAAATTTGTCAAAATATATTCCAAATAGTTATGAAACATTGTTCTCATTGGTATAATGTATAGTGATAATTTATTTACAATATATTACATCTATTACGCCTTAATTTGATCTAATTTTCAATTAATTTTAAGAAGCTTCAACCAATAAATCAAATATTATGGTTTAATTTATTTTATATTATTATCTAAATTACATATTTAATCAGAAAATCAAGCATATAACCAGAATGGGTAGCAAGACGTGGTGCTAAGAAAAAGTAAAAAGAAGCATATGGATTTAAGAAACATCTAAGTTTAGCATTCCAAGCAAAGCAATAGCAAATTTTAACTAACCATATATGAAAGAGTTTAAATATCCAAGTGTGGGAGGATTTTAAAAGTTGTAATCCACTAACTCAAGGCCTTAGCAGGTCTGAGGAGGTATTTGGGGGTTCACCCTGCCCTTCTTCTGAAACTTGATCAAAGAACTGCCTTAATGACATTTTAACCAAATAATAAAATACGACCATATATTATAATATATAGCTTGTCACCACCATTATAATGTTTATGTACTGTACATTAAAAAACAATAATTTGTGATTGTGTTCATTTGTCAGACAGCAAAACTGGATAAGAACAAATATTAGCAATGGATAAAATAATTATAAGTGAATGTGGTGAGAGCTGTGGAAATTGGTAAGTCTTTAAAATTATGAAACAACAAAACCTTTCAAGTTGAAACTATTCGAATGGTAGTTCCAAGAACACATCGCAAGTGAGTCAAAAAAAAGAAAAGAATCGGAGAGCTGTGATAAGATAAGTATAGGGAGGAGGAGAGTCAAGCTATCCACCTCCAACTGGTTACAATTTGCAAAAATATAAACAGGGTCAGTTTGAGAACAGCTTGTCTGGAGATAAAGTGCATGTTATAGATAATGTGACGTGTGAATGCTTTTAGTTTGGTGAGTTTAGTGTGTAGTGTAGACTAGTGCTAATTAATTTAGTTATTGTGTAGGCTAAACTGGATTACTTATTATGGTAGCTAAATTTTGTGTAATTTAACACTATGAATTCCAGTAATTGAACATAAACTTGTTTACTTTTATTTCTAGTAGGAAAAGCCTTTTAGAAATTACAAACATATTTGTAGTTAGGTGTCATCTTGCACAGGGCCACATTTGAGGCGTACTCAATTTGAATATGAAACTGACTCAAAGTGTTCAATACATTTGGTCAAGTTGGAAATATCTTTATTTCAAATGTGTATAATTTTAGACTATGTGGACAATGTTGGCTCAACCTTTTATCTATGTACAAATTATTGAATAGCTCGCTTTATTAGAGAAATAAGAAAACTTCTCTAGAACTATCCAAGTTGGGTTAATGGTGGTGGAATCTTATTTGTGTAGAGGAGGTGAGAATAGGGGTGAATAACCAAAAAGGGTTTTGAGTGACCGGCCCTCTTTGCCAAGGTCTAAGAATTCCAGGGATTCTTCCCCTGGCAAACGTTTGTCAATTGGACGCCGCTATTTGATATGGCATCGCCTGGAAACTTTGGAAAGTAGGCCTATATTTCTATAGAATCTATTTGGAGTAGTCTTACCTCAGATATATTTAATGTAGGCTGGATGCTCATAGAAAGTATTTAGAATGATCCTTGACCTGTTATATTTTTTAATTCAATAAAATATTTGAAGGGTTTTTTAAACGTATTTTATTAGAAAATACAGAGGAGTAAAATAGATCTAGAGGGGACTATGGTAAATTGATTCCAGAGGAAAAAAACTATTTTTATGGGGTAGTTCCCACCCAACACTTTAACCTTTGTCAACACTTATGCCATCATTTAAGAGTTGGACACTTTACATTTTCGAACTTGGGAGGAGGAGAAGCTATGCAAGTTTCTAAATGTTAAACAAATTGGTAGCACTTAAAGTATTTAATACCTGCCATCAATTAACATTAAAATAAACTCAATATAGCTTCTAGAGTAATTTAATATTGAACATTTTTCTTTTCCAATAGCAGTTGTGGGGCTGTGGCCCCCAAACGCCCTTCAAAATTTGACCTGGATATGGCCTTGCATGAGCTTCTTTTGTTCTCCCAAATATTTTTAGTATCGAACTAAGGCCAGTCAGATATAGAAGGTCAGCAATTTATCCCTGAAATTATTCAAAAGGCTTCTCTCAGGCCACCCTTTTCTTGTTTACTAAGGGGTTATTTAACAAAATTCTTTACGAATACAATTACATTTTATGAGGTCCATTAGGACCTGTTAGACGAATTCCGGACGGGTTGGTTATGTCAAATCAAGTATGTAGGCAACAACACAGGATCAAACACTTGCCTGTAACTAACCTCAAATTTAAAAAGTCACATCATCCAACCTTTGAAGGTTGTCATTTGTTCCACGTGATATTCTCACTATTAACTTAATTGGGCGGAGTTGGGGAACCTGCTTCGGTGGCCACATGGTCTAAGGTGCTACTCTCGCAATAAACTAGACTGCCGAAAACGAGGAGATTGGGGTTAGATTCCGGTCAGGTGTATTGAGGGTGGTTTTTCCTAAATAGTTTTCTCTTCTCCCTCCACCAAAATGTGGGTACGCTTCCACTAAAGTCAAGTCAGGTAATAAGACGCAGTGCTAAAAAAAAACCCAATGGAATTTAAAAAGGAGAAGCGTATTATGATGCGTCGTCTAAGTTTGAGTTTAATTAGATACCTAAACGAGGTGCTCCGTGGGGTGAGATGGGCTCTTAAACATACATTTCCATATTATGATGCGTCGTCTAAGTTTGAGTTTAATTAGATACCTAAACTAGGTGCTCCGTGGGGTGAGATGGGCTCTTAAACATACATTTCCATAACCAACTGATTATATCAGAATATGAAATAACTACTAATTTAATTCAAGTAGCATAGACACACCATCCTGTCACCGTTAATTAATCACCGAGAAAGTTAAAGGCCCAATTTCACCAGTGATTACAATTGTCGGTATTGGAATTGAAACCGCAACCCTTAGCCTTCTAGGTAGAAGCGCTAGCAACTGTGGTTCGTCGGTAGCGTGTCTGCCTACACATATAACGGTCCTTAGTTCGATTCTTGTCATGGCCGAAAAATTTATCATTTGTGAAATGTGGGTTTTCCCTTTGACAATAATAATTTAATGGTCGGGGGCAGGATGTTGGGTCTGTTCTAGAGTTTAAGTTAGTTTATAAGTCGTGTGTTGATATAATCAGTAGTTTCAGAAAGTACAAGTCAAATCATTATTAAAAATGAATTTAAAAAAGCACAAACTCATTGCTATGAACAGAATTTACGGAACATAAAGTACTCCCAAGATCTGATTTACATGATTACGAGTAGGGCAAAGCATGCATCGATGCTCGCATGGTCTAAGAAGTCATTCTCGCAATACATCGAATTTTGGGTGACTGGCAGATTGGAGTTCGAATCCTACTCAATTGTAGGCCTATTATCTGTGGTTTTACCAAAATGGTTTAATACACTCCCACCACACAAATGTGGATACATATGATGTAATTTCTACCTTCCTCATCCTTGACGATTGGTGTAAGTATACGTCTAGTAGGACACCGTAAGAAAATTAATTCGATTTAATAACATTGTCATAAAATTATAGTTTATTGAATAAAACAAAATATATTTATTTATAATAGATACCGTATGTATATGGGCAATATAACAGTAACATTTTTCAGTACACTTTAAATTTACAAATAAAAAACCAACAGCAGATTGTGTTATATTTTTAAAACTATATCTTGTTTTGCAATTTTCCCCGAACATTATATGAGGGTTGGTAGCTACAGGCTATGTCTAAAGAGTCCCCATATTTATTACAGTTGGATGGAAAGTTTTTTTTTATGATTGAAATTGCTGTTATTACACACATACATACGTACACACAAACACACACAAGAGTGGTCCGGTGTTCGATTACCGTGTAAGGGAGAGAGGATGAAATATACATAACTATTGCATTGGGTTGGGGTTGCGTTGCTAGGGCCCACATACACACACACACACACGCACACACACACACGCGCGCTCGCACTTTTTATTAATGAAAATCATTCCGATTGGTTGATAGTCATCATCATTTCCTGAGTCATCGTCATCATCAGTGTTCGGCCATTTTGGATGTGGTGTATTAGGGGTGGGGATTGCGAGAGGGTTTGTGTTAACCACTCCCATTTCAGTGCTTGCTGCTGTCACGTGGTTTCCTCCCCCTTTTAGTCAACACTACTATGGGCGGGAATCGAACTCGGCCCTACACACCCTTTCTATTTCCATCCCTTTCATGCAGAATCTCTCTCTCTCTATCTCCTTTTATCACCCTCCCACAAAATATCCCCCTATCGTCCCACCCTTCTTCACCAAACAACCCATTCCACTGCGAAACATCAGCCATGTTTCAATAATGCATGGTTCTGGCTTCGAATCCCCCCTCGGTTAAATCAGCATTTAAAAAAGTCGGGTGGAATAGGATAAAGCCTATGTAGTGCTTCCTCTCCCATCAGTACATTCATGCCCACTATTGTTATGTATCAATTTATTATGTATTCTAAACATAATACCAGAAACAAGTTCTGCCGAACACAAAGAGACGAAAAAGAGGCAAAAAAAAAAGTTTGAATTGGAAGGCTGATAGGATTTATTTTTAAATTGCACTATTTTTACCGAGTGAAGTGTTGATTTTCCTATTTATGTTTTTATATTGGTTAAGACTAATCATTTTACTAAAACTCTATAATATATTTATCTAAATTATTAGTAATGATAATTTACTAAATCATTTAAAAAAAAAGCATAAAGGACGTTTTAGAAATCGTTCAATTTTCTAAATTAATACGTTTGGATATATCAAGGATTCTTATCTGGGGATATGAGACTCGATCTCTGATTATCAAAAATCACACTAGTTGTATCTGTGTAGCTATTTTGTGTATTTTTGATTTGCCGTTTTCTTAATAAATATCCTATATATTATTTATGTTGTCAACATCCCTTTTTATCAACCAATATAAAGCCTACAGCGATGAATAAGGTATCAGTGGGTAGGATTTTTTTACAGACTTCTGACATAGCATACTCAATTTACATTAAAACACTTTGTTTGCTTAAAATTTAAGTTAAAAGAAAAATCTAAATTCAAGATGATTGCATTCTGACAAAAAATATTGTAAAAAAAGAGATATTGTAAATTGTAAATACGTTCACATTAATAAACTCTTTGCTATTTTGTGTATACACTTCGCCGAGTATTTAATTTCAACCACCCCACGAAAGATTAAATCTTTTTTTTTTTTGTTGGGGGG
>CABFWB010000119.1:406078-427981 GCA_902151455.1 Timema bartmani | reverse complement strand
AAAGTTTCGAAAGGGTTTACTGGTGATAAAATAATTATAATTTTCTTTGAGGTTTTTTTTTTCTAGCTATTCATAAAAAGTAAAACCAAGCTATTGACATATTTTGAAAACATACATACTGATACTTAGTAGGACTGTTGAGGATGATGGTTATGATATATCAACATTGTAGAGGTGGTGTATTGGTCAATCTATTGTGGGTGGGTAGTGGTAAAAAGGTTAAGAACCCCTGGGATATATGGTTAGATAACGATGGAGCAAGATAATATTATAAGAAATGTAATCGCATTTGCGGGGAAAAGAGATAGGAAAGTTACAGTGATAAGACATAAGACAGATGTGGAAATCAATCAATAGTACAAAGAGTGGAGATTGAATTCTATAACTCCATATCACCAGAAATTAAGTCTATTTCGAGCCGTTTGCCTGACGGCGTGAATCAATCTATAATTATTATTATTTAAAAAAATGCCTTGTCTTATATCCAAGCAGGCCATCCGCAGAGATGTCATTAATTGATAGTTACTTTGAAGGTAGACCTTAGAAAAATGTACTCGCATTTTCATGAGGGATAGCAAGAAATCCATCTAGCAAAAATATAATTAGTACACCTGAGCTGATTCCAAAACATTGTCCCCGTCATCGACCAACAAATATTCTGTGAGGCCTGCATCTTAGACCGTATGACCACAGGTGTGTGTATATTTGTATTGAAATATCAAATATATATATATAGGTATTTCTCAGGAATACACTTTCATGATGGAAAGAAAATATAAAACGATAAATAAATCAAATGAATTTTCGGTTTTTAAGGTCTTTAGTCGTCTGTTTCTCTCTCTCTCTCTCTTCTCTCTATATATATATATATATATATATATAAGCGAAAGCCCTGAAATTTGGCACAGGTGTTCCTTATAAGCTAATTAGGAAAATATAAGAGGTTTCATTCCGATGTTTTATGATTAAGGAGGTGAAATCGGGGTAGCTACCTTAATCAACAATATTGATTTATAAACTCTCTTTAAGCGTTTAGAGAGTAATAATCTGATAAGTTTGTTCTAATAATGCCTTTGAAAAAATAAAGTAATTATTTTTAACCCCGTAGATGCTTATAAGGGGTGGAAAAAATTAATACAGACAATTAATTTAAATGTGTATTTACGTTTTAATATGCTACTCCAAGAGATGGTAGAGGTCTGTAGTTTATGTTTTGCTGAATTTTGTGGTGTTTGTAGTGTTTGTGTGAGTGAGAGGGCCCGGCCCGGGGCGGTGTGTGGTGGTGAGGAGTAGCGGAAGGGGGGGTGGGAGACCTGTCTAGCAGCGCTCAGCTGATAACGCCCCAGGCAGTAGGCAAGGGGGCCTGCCGAAAATAAAACTTCCGATGTAGAAACGATACATGGTCACCTCCTCGCGGTGTTTCTCGGGTAGCGCTAAGAACCACGCCATTAAGCTTCAAACAAAAATTACTCGTTTTCATCCAAAAATAAATAATAATACAATATGCCGTGCGAAGAACGGGCATTCAGAAAGTGGTTTATATAGGCCTATAAGTTCAAAAGGTTTCAATTTTTTATTCGTTTCATTTTTATTATTTTAACGTCTAGCCAAAATTCTATTAGAATTTAATCTAAAGAACAAGAATGATAGAGATTAAACCTATGTTAGGAATTGCAACAGAATTGGTTTAAAGATAGAATAAGATTTTAGAGAAAAATTAAATATTACAATCTCATATCTATTAACTTTACTGGGATTCGAGCTCCAACCTTTATGTCCATGACAGTCAATCGTAATGTGAACTTAAACCTTTTAGCCAACTGTGTTTGGACCTTTGTTTAGGGAGGGCTCGCACTGGTAGTCGTGTTTTTTAAGAAGAAATATATATTTTTTTAAATATAATTCAGGTCGAAATAAACGATAGGGCTAACAACATATCCACTTAAAGTTAAATTCCTCGCCTCTTAAGTTTGATTGTGTAAGTACGTTGCCTACCTTTGAAGTAATGGATAGTCAAGATAGGATCTCCCATGTTATTGAATTTACGATTTACTGAGCGAGTTTAAAGATATGTTATTTAAAAAAAATAATAAACTCTTCAATATTTCTAAAAATAGTCCTGTAGTGTTACAGATTTTTTTTTGTAAACCTATTTTTTTTATAAATCATCTACAACTAAGGCTATTTGGTGTAGTCACAAAAATGTTCTCTAGGAATTTTCCTGCCAGGATGTGGATTAAAAATTCCGTGATAACATATGTCTATTTAGAATAAAAGACAAGAAAAATGTAATTTAAAAAACAGGTGAATATTTTCAAGACATAAATCGAATAGTGACCGTGTAAGCTCGTCAGAGGAAGAGGGAAAGTGTTATCAGAAGATAAACTAGAGCCCTATCAAGGTTAACTACTCATTTTCCTCCCTCTCTTTTTATTTCGTACATGTTTGTTTAAGTGGGATAGTGCTTTGCGTTCTTAGGTGCGTCAAGTCAAAATGCAAACCGCTTCGCAAAATAGCTTTGAAATCTCTAAGTGGCAGACATCGTTAAAAAAAATCAATGAAATGGAGAAATTGGTGCCTTTTCAGCAATGTTACACGTGAAATGTCACACTTATAATATCAAAGAAAATGGTAAGAACGTGGGTCTTTAATTACTCAAATAAATAAATAATTTTTTAATAGAACCACCCCAGATAGTTCTAAGATAGTTACTGAAAATTATTATTTCATGTTTTAAAAGCGTCAGAACATCAATTTTCATAGGAAAAACTCCAATTTGAGGTAATTTACCTTTATGTGCATCAAATATATTATGTTTTCTTTGTGTTAGTAATATAGTTTCTTCTTGGTTTTATAAAAAATATTTACTTTCATTCAAGGGTAAACTTCTTTTATAATAAATAATTTTATATTATAATAATATGAAAAAAGATAGTAAAACGTATGTTTTCTTATTTAAAACCGAATGTGTAAACAATCAAGGTTAATATTCATCGATTGAAATAGCATAAATAAGATGTTTAAAATAAAACATAGAGATTTTGGTCATTTATTTGAATATGATTAATTAAGGTAATCTTTTTTACTGTGATCTAAGGTTTCTCTGGATATGTATTAAATACCATATTGTTCTGTATCAAAACAGCGTGTGAGCTTTTATTCACAAATAAATTTCAAAATCCTATTTTGTTACATTTTATTCAACTGGTAATCATTCCAATAATTGATATAACAGGAGATAAAACCATGGTAGACTTTGAGAGAATTAAATTAGTTTAAAAAGATATAGTAAAGTGTTATTCTAAGAACTGTTTTTAATTCTTAATTATGATGTTTATTAGTATAAATTAATTACCTTTATATACCATTTGCAGAAAAAACAAGTGCAAGTAGCTTTACCTCTACTAGCCATTTTTTTTAATACTCAATATTCTGATAGTAAAAACTTGATGAGCATGTATACAAATGTATTGTATTACAAATAACTTAAATTCGAACACTACTGAGGCATACTACTGATTGAGCTATCAACAATTTCTGAAGTAACTAATTAGTATTGGTTTAGTAATTATCTGTCAGAACCAATATTGAGTAGTAGTAGTGTAGAACTACGATTTATATAAAAAAAATGGATAGCATAGTTAAATTCATACAAAACGCTTTTTTGCTGCCAAACTATTTGTATGTGTACTGTGTAGTTTCAGACTTAACGGGAAGTGGGTTTTTCTCGAGATACAATTATTTTATTTAACACTGCGTCTTATTACACGCTCAGGCTATACGCATGTGTAATAATTACGATAATGAGTTAGGTATGAGGAAGGCGCAATTTAGTGGAAGTGTATCATCATTCGCATATATAAGAGTGGAAAACCTCATTAGAAAAACCACCCTCAGTACAACTGACCCGGATTTTAGCCCCGATCTACTGTCAGAAGTAGTCTAGTCTAACACGAGAGTGACGCCTTAGACAATGTGACCACCGAAGCAGGTGAGATAAAATTGAAAAATAATAAAGATAAGAAATGACCTTGAACGCGTTTCTAGTTTGTTCCATTCGTGCTGCATGTCCTCCACAGCGTAATCTGGGAGATTTGACTACCCAATGTGTATCTAGTGATTAGTATGCATACAGGTTGTGTCACTCATCGATAGATACAATATTCATTATATTAACCTCTTTTTAAACCAAATATTTTCCAAAGTAATTTATTTTTGATCAACCTAAATTTCTTCTCGTCATTTAATGTACGATACCATATTTCACAACCATAAAGAACAACCGGTAAAATTATTGATTTATTTATTCTGTGTTTGATATTTCTTGATAGCAGTCAAGATGATTACATCTTACTGACCAAGTAATTGCATGTATCTCCCAACTTTATCCCTCTCCTGATTTCAACCGGATTATCCTCATTACTATGTAGTTAATATTGATTCTAAATATATTACTTAATAATTCCTATAATTTTTTTTTTCAAAACAAATGCTAAATATGATACTCGACAAAAAGTTGTATGACATCAAGTTATTTAATTTCTATTTTTTTTTTTAGGTATTTAAGGTTTACTTTCTGGACCAACTAATTATATCAACACATGATAAGTTCTATGAGCGAGAATGAAAGGGACTACCAAATTTGAAGGCAATGGCGTTTTTTACATAACTTCCAGGGTTCTTATACATGCCACAATTTTCATGGGACCGACGGCCTTACTTCCCCCCAAAGGAAGCTGTTCTATGGATTTTCATCACTCAATAAAAATCCCTTAACCGCTGCTGGGTTTGAACCCACTTTCATCTGGTCCTGAGGTGAGTATTTTACCCCAAGACTACCGAGGTCGAAGATTTTAAGTGATCAAAAAATGTAGGGATTTTTAAATTTAAAAAAAGTTTCTTCTAGTGTTTTCCCATCTTCTCAGTGAAAACTACATTCCACTGAAAACAACATATACTTAGATGACTCAATTATATGAATTTATGGGTTGCACTCTTTAAAAGGTAAATAGATCGTACGTTGCTTCGCGCAAACTTTCTTTGTACTTTATCTAAAAATGGAGATATTTACTTAAAACCAGTAAGAGTTGTGAAGTGAAATAATATACACTGTTGCAGAAACACGATGGGAAAATAAAGATTCCCATTTCACCAAAGACCATAAATTAAATAATAAACAAACTATTACAGAAATATTGATAAAACAGGAGCAGATCCATCCACCAAAAAAAAAACCAATCAATTGACCATTTCAAAGTCATCAATTAAAAACATATATTTGATTATAGCTTGAAAGCTATTGGCTTCTATAAAAAACATATCTTAGATTTTAAAAAATGTTTAATAGTACCTACTAAATGATTATTTATTTCGAATATGAAATAGTTGCAGAGATATGATCTTAAGTGTAACTCTCCACTTATATAAAATACCCTCAAAACTTTTTTTTATGAGAAGATGAGAATCGCTATTGTATTAGTAGTATTAAAAAATATCTAAATATGAAATTTGATCATAGTCGTTAAAACATAGTTTGAGAAAATCTATTTTGTCTCTTTTAGCCATTCCGAAAATCTTAGGGTTGGATATCTAATTCCAAAATATCTTTCGCACAACCCTATGAAAACCCTAGATACTAAAAACCACGATCGGTATAATGGTTTTGGCTGTAAGCCGATACAGGCAGACAGATGGCATCTTGAAAACAACTTTTTCAGTTTCAGGTAGTCGTGAAATGTTGACATTTATTAAAATCTCGAAATCAATTTTTTCTCGATCACAATACTTCTCTTTCCGATGGATCGAGAGAAAGTAGAAGTACACTCCGTTTACCATGAAAGTTATCAGAAGGATTACACTCTGATCCTATTTTATAAATTATACCCTAGTGGAATAATTCAAGGTAGAATATTAAAATGGTAAACGAAGGGTACATTAGGTTCGTGTTCTTCCTTTCTGTTGACTTTACTTAGAGCCACTCTTCAAATATAATTGCTCTGGAAAAGATAAACGTAGAGTTTACCAGATGAACACATGGCTCGGAAACTCATATCCACGGCTATGAAGATTAAATCACATTTGAATTCATTAAGTAAATATACTGATTAATCTATAATAATATTATCTAAAACTTGATCGAAGGGGGTTGATTGTAAAATTTGGGTAAGTTATATAAATAAATTAACCCACATACATCTTGGATTCACCGATACTTAACAAGTTTGACAAGTATCCCTCTTAGGCTAGAGGAAGTACTACTAATAATCGGTGACCTGGTGGTCTAGAGGTGAGGTGTCGGACTTCTGTGCTTGGGTCCGGGGTTCAATCCACGGTCCCAGCACAGATTTAACTGATTGCCAAAATATTCCTTCACCTTTTGACAAGACGTGTATTAATCACAAGCTGTGAATGTGTGGAATGCCAGGCCTCCACCATGGTTCGGATCCCATGTTAAACTGTAGGTCTTACTTTTCATCTCACAATCACCCTACACATTAGCGTAAGTGCGTACAACCCAAATGGGTAGTAAGACGCGGTGCTAATAATAATAATAATAATATCAATAATAATAATAAAAATAATTAATAAACAAACCAATGGTCACGCGGACAAAGTCTCAAGATCATATAGTCTGTAGTTTTATAGCTATGGAAATGTCAGAGCTTTAATCCTGGCTTGGTGTACGCAGGGTGGTTTTCCCTAAAAGATTTCCAATTCTTCATCCACGCTAGTGATGTCACACTTCTTCTACAGTATACCTTAACTGTCCCTAATTTATTATTTTGATTAAATAATTAGAGCCTGGAGCAGTAGTAGGTGAAGAAAAATGAATAAAATTATGCCTATAGAACCCAGCTCTTCTGTGTACACTCGCAAAGTTTCAGATTTAAAAAAAAATCACGATTTGATCATTTGATTTTTATGGATACACTTGGTGTGTTTAGATAAAATAAAGAAATTAAAATTAATGAAAAAATGTTTTGATGAAATTCTGCATAAACGACCGCAAGGTGTAATAATACTTATAGTACTTTTGTTTCCCCTTAAAGTGTATATATTTGAATCAAATAAGGCCTTTAGGCAGCAACAAAATAATTTTGAGGTTTATAAAGAATGAAATTTCTAAAAGGGTGTTAAATGAGTGAAAAATATACCTTAAAATATTGAGTCCAATTCGATAATAATTAATTATTTCGTTACTAAATTATTTAATAATAAATCTAAAGTGCTAAATTTGTAAAATCCGCAGTAAATTTTAACAAAAAAAATTATAATTAATTTTTTCTTTTCGTTTATTTACTATAGTTTAAAGAGTATTAATGTGTTTTTGCACGACTTAAAAATAACTCATCTATTGAACAGAAACATCAATAATTCTAAACTTGAGATCAGATATTACTTACAACGGAAGACGTAATTAATAATTTTCACAAACATAAGCTGTACGATCATGCCAGGAATCAACTCTTATACCCTAAGCTTAGTATGTTATTATGTTAGCACCGCGTCTTACTACGCGGATAATATGCATCATAACTACCAAATTTATTAGGCATTCCAAGATTGCACGTTACATTTCTGCCTTAAGAATAACAACTTAGAACTCTCCTATATATTCCCAAGTTGTATAAAATATCTCCTATAGTGGAAACATCCACTACCAGCCTGGATATTCCAAAATACTTTAGAAATATTATCATAATAGTAATAATACCTATCAACTCTCCTAGATATTACAAAATGTGTATCCAATAATGAATTATAATTAATATGCAAATAAAGCCTGCCAACTCTCTTTTGATTCCAAAATTAAGTAGCAAATAATTTATCATAAGAGTATCCCAAACCTAGGGGGAATGGCCACACAAAACCAATATGGTTTATTAGTTCTATTAGGTATTCCAAACTTTCGGAGCCAATCAAAGTTCATAAATGTGACCAATTAACACAACTAGGTATTCCAAGCTTGTGGTGCCAATATTCGATCATAAATATCACCTACCAAATCTACTAGGCATTCCAAACTTTAAGGGCCAATATCCCATAGTGAATACTGGCCACCAACACAATCCTAGATATTCAAAACTTACGGGGTCAATATACAATTATAAATATCACGTGAAGCTCGATTTAGTTTTAAAAACTTGCATATCTATTTTGCAAATGAGGTCTACCAACTATACTGGATACTCTAAGCTTGCAAATCAAATCTAGCATTAGAATAACTCGCATAAACTATTTTTAGTATTTCAAGCATGCATAGCAAATGCATCATAAGAATGAAGAGTATCAAATATCTTAGGTATTTAAATTTCCAAGCAAATCTATCATAAAATTAACTCTTACAAACTCTCTCAGATATTTCAAATTATCATAGCAATTATATTATAAGGATCACGCATTCCAGTTCTTCTAGATAATTCACACTATCACAGTAAATCTTTCATAAGAATACGTATAAATATCTCAAACTATCAAAGCCAATCATTCTTATAATAATGCGTACTAAATCTACTAGGGTTTTAAAACTATTGCGTCATTTCTGCTATAAGAATAACAGGTACCAGATCTACTAAGTATTTCAAACTATCACAGAAAATAGCATAAGAAAAACGCGAACCAAATCTATAAGGCTTTTTGAATTATCACATCACTCCTGTCATAAGAATAATCCATACAAACTCTTCTGGATATTTAAAACTTGAAAATGAAATCTTTAGTAAGAAAAGCGCGCTAACTCTCATGGGCATTTAAAATTAATACAACAAATATATCATAGTAATATAGCTTAATAACTCTCCTAGGTATTTCAATTTTGTGTAGCAAATCTTTCATAAGGATAACAAGTACCCCCTCACCTGGGTATTTCAAACTATCATAGCAAATCGGTCATAACAATAGCGTGTACCAACTCTTCTAAATATTTTAAACTTTATAAGCAAATTTGCTATAAGAATAACATATACCAACTTTCCAAGGTATTTTAAACTTGCATAAAAATTATGTAATAAGTATAACGTGTACCAACTATCCTTGGTATTTCAGACCTGCGTAGCAAATCTATTATTAGAATAAAATGTCACTAAGCTTCTAGGTTATACAAACCATAATATTAAATCTCCTAACATATAAATAGGGCATACAAACCCTCCTGGATGTTCCTGGGCAGAATATTATTTGTTTATCCAAGTAATAAAGCGTACTAGCATTTTCAGGTGTCCCCAATAATTTTAGTAAATTATCTACACAACGGGTACAGCTTGTCGCATTCCTAAAATCTAAAAGTCTGCACACAATACAAATAGCGCATAGAATCTCTACAGTAAGCCTGTTAAAAATATAGTACTCTATGGCTAATGTAATATACTTCTTCCAGATGTCGTATACTTGAGTATAAAATAACAACCACATATAGCATTTATAACTATTTTAGGTGTCCCAATTTGAGTTTCAAATCTCTCTAGCTATGTTTAACTCAAACAACTCTTCTAATTGTCCAAATGTTGTGTATAAAATCGTCTTCTCTACAAAGGACTCGTGCCTACTCTCTTAAGTAGAACTACTCCAAGCCTGGTTTACCAATATCTTAACCTACGAGTAGGTCGTACCAACTATCATAGGTATTTCAGGCCTGGTTATAAAATGTCTCCACCTATGGATAAATCGTGCTTATTCTCTGACACTCTTAACCTGGTTATCAATTCTTCCAAAGTACGGATAGCTGGTGCCAATTCCCTTAGATACTCTAATCCTGGTAGTTAAATCTTTCGCCCTTGAGATAAATAGAGCCATTTCACTTTGTTACTCCAAGTCTTGATGCCAAATATCTCAACATAAGGATAGGACCTACAATTTTTTTAATTGATCTAAGCCTTGTTAGTGAATCTCAAAACCTATTGATAGCTCGTACCGATTGCTTTGGATGCTCCAAGCTTTGTTACCAAATCTCTCGACTTACTAATAACTCGTGCCAATTCCCTTAGATGCTTCAAGTCTTGTTACCAAATCTCTCTATCTAATTATAGCTCGTTCCGATTTCCTTAGATGCTCCAAGCCTTGTTACCAAATCCCTCAACCTACTTATAGTCTGTGCCAATTCCCTTAGATGATCTAAGCCTTTCTACCAAATCTTACTCCACGAATAAATCGTTACACCCTCCATCTTGCTAAATAATTTCTTCCCATAGGTTACTCCTGACCTACTTATTACTCGTAAAACGCAACATGTATTTTAATCTAGTTTATTTTAAGTTTTCAAAGGTGTCAGTCCTGTCTTGTCTTGTTTGTCAGGGGTGGATAAGTCTGTATTAGAATCCCATAAGGTTGTACAACTGTATTTTTACTAAATGTTCCCCTTCTTTCTCCCCATAAATGCTATAATAATTCTTCCAAGCCATACCTTTTCCTCTTTACTCTATTAATATAAAAGTCTATCACTCTAGCAAGGTCAGTAATGCATCTTTCTCCTGAACTAAAGATCCTATGTCCAATTTCCGGAATTATAGATTTTTTAAATTGTGAAATTGGGCTTGGCCTCTCACGATAAATAATTAACTGCTTGAGGACTCGGTGTTGTGATTGATCTAGAAATATATTATTTTTTAGCTATTTGCTTATATAAATTGCTAGTTCTAAAAGTGTACGTTATAATATATAAAATCAAATAATGATAAAGTTAATGTAAGTATCTGTATAGTCCGGAGGGAAAGTAAGATGAGCATCACTTGAAACCACTTCAGATACTTTCTACTGCTTTACAATTTAACACCTTTGTTTAAAAAGTTTTGCAATACTAACTTACATATATATTAAATTAATATATACACGAATTATTGAAAATATGATTTAACGCATCAATATCGTGATATACTGAGTGTGTGACGACTGAGTTATTGGGGGTCGAATCACAGACGGGTGTATTAAGGTAAATTATTTCTAATTTTTTTACTGTCCATTCACGTTATTCGGACATGTTTTATTCACACTATGCCTTCCTCCTTCTTACCACATTAGTGTAAATATGTGAACACAATAGTACAAATGGGTAGTTATACACGTTTCACGCATAATGTAACACTATTAACCCGTTAAAAAAAATCCTCCTCATAAGTTATAAGGGCTTAAAATGGTGCATGAGTTTAATTTATATAATTAGATTAGATTATACGTTTAGCAGTGTTCCAAAAATTTTACTGAAATGTCAAATGGGTTTATAAAATCTTTGCTTCTCTATACCTGCCTTATAGTGAATACTAAGAAATATTAAGAATTAAATATGATATTTAAAGAAACTTTTATATCCGTTCGCCATTTTTTTCATCGAAACAACATTAAATATAGTTGCTCTAAGGAGGACTGTCAATATATATATATATATATGTGTGTGTGTGTCTGTATGTACGTGTGTGTGCGTGTGTGTGCGTGTATGTGTGCGTGTATGTGTGTGTGTGTGTGATGTATTTTGGACACAAATTTAAGATATTGTTTATTTGTTTTGCTGCTATTATCTTAAAATATACTAATTGGATAAGTTTTGTTACAATTAATATTTTATATTACTAGTCCTTGCCTGTAACTTCGCTTGCGGTAGTGTCAGTTTTAAAACCATGGTCATTAAAACAAGAACTTTTCCAACACCAGAGCCTTCAATTTCCCGCACAGAGAAGAAATTATACGAAGTATTTAGTAGAGATTACCTTGATCAAAACATTGTAGTTGACAAACGATGTATCTTCAGAATCAAAAAATGTATTGTAGTGTAACTATTTCTGTTTTAAGATTAGACAAACAGAATATTTGTATTAATTGAAGAAAACAAAGTAACAACATTTAAGGCCAGGCCTCTTTGTAAACGACGTTAGTGGTCTTATCATCAGGAGTGGGAACACACCAAATATACTTGTCCATGTGAGAAACACTTGCCAAGAAGAGCCACCAGTGTTTTTACTTGCGCTGTGTTGATGTTCATCGTATGTCAGACCTTGATATTAAATGGAATGCATTTAAACTGGATGGGTTGTTCTGATGGAATCATGGATAGTTTTGGTATCAAGACACATTCTCCCTTAGAACAGCCTTTCATTACAGTCGCCTCTATGATAAAGTTTTGGAGACTTTAGTTGTAGTTAGGTCCCATTAAACAGTATAGGTGGAATAAAATCACTCTTCAAAGTGATGGGTGCTCAAATTTTAATTGGTGTAAATCAGATGTACTAAGGAAAAATAAATTATACATGTAGGTGCGGTATAGTGTTTCAAACTTGTCTAATTTACAGTAGTTATTTTTACTAGCAGATTCCTTTTTTATGCTAGAATAGCTTGCTTCTGGAACCACGAAAGCGACTTATTTTGCAGAAGAATTATATCGGAATAAGTAAAATGTACTGATTCCTGGATACCCTTGACCATGACGCATATCTTGGAGTTATTCAAAGATGCCTTACTTTCACGCTCTGCAAAGACTCCATTGCCGAGTTTTAGCAATATATAGACAAATAAGTCTAGTTTTTGTCTTCGGACAGGCACATGCGCTTGTTGGTTGAAATGGAAAGTTTCATAATGTCTGGATATTAGTAGGATCTTTTCAGGCAGGCGTTGACCTCATCAGTTTTAGTGACTCTCGGAATGGTCGATAGAGTTTGTTGGAACTCACCAGTGGACAATACGGTGACACCTCTTATGAGCACATTATTTCTTTTTAGTTCTCTTAAGAGCTCTATTTCGATCTTAAATTGAATTTTATGTTACATTGTACTTTCATTCTATAATATAATATGTATTTTTTTGCAGTAAATTGGTCGTGATACTTTCCTGTGAAAATTTGCTTCAATATGTTTGCAAACGGAAATTTAGTCGCTTGAAAAATGCAAAGATTATTTAAATGTCACAATCACTTCTAATAAAGTAGAGGATTTACCCGATTAATTCGCTGAAATGCAAAATATCAGTCAAACCTGAGCGTAGCCAAGAATAAATTGATAGTAAGCTTAAAAGTATTTCGTTTTCCTTCAGGCGAATCTTAAAAAACACTTTTCCACTGGATATCGAACACACTATAATACATCTATGTGTAAGTTGTTTTATTTTCAACATGGGACTGTTTTTTTTATAGAATTGGACAATCGTTTGTCGTATCTCTCAAATAGTCTCTATATAACATAAATACAAATTGTTGGCTTGAAGAAGACCCAAGTTAGTCATTCTCTTGTCCAAGAGAGACCTTACAATTCGGATGAGATCACTCTAACTTGCATTAAATTTATATTTATTGAGTCCAAATTATATACCTAAGACACTGTTTTGATTATATTTTCAATATCGTCTGACATTCTTACCCTGCGGGTGAACCAAAGAGTAAGAGGATCTGTCACACGAAACATATTAATATGACGGAGAGCCAAATATTTGATTGATGAAAATGCGTAACACAAAGCGACTTTTGCAAAAGTACTTTTCCAGTGTGAGTCATCTTCTAAGAGGTTCAGCGCTTTGCATTCTAATTGGTAGTATGCGTGGATTACGTCGTTCACTTTGCGTAAGTTTTAAAATGAAGTTTGGCATTTGGGTTCCTCAACAGATAAAACTTGCTTTCAGCACTTGAATTTACTAATTTTCCAAGCATTATATGAAACAACAACATTGTAAATAATCGTATTTGCTAAGGGATCTTCAGCACACTATTTAAAGAAGATTGTTAATGGTGTGTTGCATGGGTTGTTAGTGACGTCAGTGACAATACTTGTTGTAAAAGATAATGAGCACTGTCCATTTTCGAGATGGACAGCTAATTTCATAGCACCTTGAATAATACCAGCTAAAATCGTTCCACCTTGTTGTGCAAGAAAATAAACGTCACATGATCACTGCCCATATTGATTTACTTACACACATACTTAATAGATTTGATGATTCTCCACAGCTCCACATTAATTTGGGAATCAAACACTCTCAACAGGGTGGGGTATTGTGGGACCACCCAACCATAAATGTCTTATCTACAACGTTCATAAATGGATCGTACCCTCTTTGGTGGCCGCATGGTCTAAGACGCTATCTCCGAATAGACTAGAATGCTGATGATGTGGAAATCATGGTTCGATCCAGATCGGGTGTATTGAGGTTGCTTTTTCTAAATGGTTTTCTACTCTCTCTCTTTCTCTCTCCACGCAAATATGGGTACACTTCCTTTAAATTCAAGCTTCCTCATCCCTAAACTATTATAATAGCTAGAAGCCTACATAGGCGTAGAACCTGAACAGGTAGCAAGACCAGGTGTTAAAAATATGTAAAATTATTACATGTAATAATAAAGTTAATAATAATTGATCACGCGTTTTAAGACATCTTAGAAAATAACTTAAATTAATTTAATTGGTTTTATTAATAGCCTAAAGCATTCTTGATAAAAAATAAATGATTTAGAAAAAATAGCATCTTAATCATATAAACTCTTTCAGAAATCTAACGCAGCATACATATTGCAGACTTACACCTTGTGTTATAAGTAGTAAAGATAATATATTTTAATATATTTAGCTCAAGTTGCATATAATTATAAATCAAATATTTGTCGATCTATTCTCTATTAAACTACTAATTTACCGTTTACTGTTACAATAAAGATACAGACCTCTATAATAAAAGTGTTTCGCCAATTTGTATAAGTTTAACTCAAAACTTGATTTTAAATTTTAACGTCATCATAATATTTATCATCTACACAACCTTAAGAGTTCTTTGGCCTATAAGTTAAAGACATTAATAATTAAAAGATTCCACTATACACTGTCCTGGCGAATCACCTTACATGTAACTTAGTAAGATTTTTAAAAATCTATTATATTACTTAAATGAATAAAACACATTAATACTTATAAATCAATTAGTTAAAGATTAGATATTTACCAAATTAGTAATATATAATTTTTTATCAAAGTCTCTTAGCCAAGGATAACAAATCTTACGATAATTTTAGAAAATATATATAATATAATAGGCCTACTGAATTAATTGTATTGAAGCAAATTTATTTTAAGTTTTGAGAGATAAAACTTAAAAATTATATCAAACTATTTTATATTTAACTGCCAATTATACTAATATTTACTATAGTTCTAAGAAATTCTAACACTTATGAAATAAAAATAGCTCTCTCGTAGAACATAGAGTGGCTCTGATTTCTCATGCTTAAATATATCTACAAGGTTAAGTCAACATTTTACAAATCTTAGGTAATAATAGGATAATATATTATTTAATAGAACACCAACTGTGAGCAATTGATTAAAGACAAAACTTGTGAATCTATATATCTTTACTTATATAATAAACTAATAAACTATTATAACTTTACAAATCAAATAATTATAGAAAGGTTTATTTTGTTAAACTTTTAGCACCCACGAAGCCAATATAAAGTATGCTTGTATGTATAAAATAGTTAATAAATTTTTAACGTGATTTTAGCTTACGTTTTACTTTGTGAAATTTTGAAAATTGTGTCTTTCACGTGAAAATTTTTACCATTAGCTTATTTATGCACCGGTTGGGAATATACAAAAACCCTATGAAACTCAACTCAGCCAAAATAAAACTATGTATAGCTTACTTTACCCGACATAGCGGAATGGAAAAGTAGTATTAATAAAAAAATCACCATAAATGGCTTTATTAATATTAATTAATTCAAAATATTACAAAAGTAGCAATGTGGCGTCCGTAAAACTTTCTGTTTCTTGTAATGTTCATGAATAAAGATAAAAAATATGATTAAATATATGTTTGCATATAGATATACATATTTATAAATGTGTATATTCATGTCAAATTGTTTATAATGGATCCATAAAAACTAGTAAAAATAAGTTTACTATTGCCAGAGGTTAACCAATTAAAAATTAGTTTTGTAATACTATTCATTAATTTTGAAACAAAGTTTGCAGGCACCAAGTCACTGATAAATACAACAACAACAAGCTACCCCTTAAACTAAGTGCAGCATCCCGTGTGGCATTTTATTTTACATCAATTGTAAGCTCTAACACAAATGGGGTGAAGATATTTAATTTAGAATTTATATTAACATATTTAAAATAAACAAACTTAGATTTAAGTTGAATTATTGAGTGAGTGGGAATCTTTCAGATCCAAACAGTAAATAGTCTAGTCGTGTTTCTTTCTGAGTATGATTAAAAAGGAAATTTCTCTTCTTTGAGAAGATTGAAGACGTACAGTACTTTCAGTCATCAATTAACGAAGAGAGGCTCAACGGGTTATCTTTCGCAAACGTGCAAAACATTGTGACAGGCCAATCGTCTTTGCAGAAGTTATAGATCTGTTTGCCAAAATGAAACCATGGCTAAATGGGGCTACAAGATTGTTCAAGAAAAAAGACTAGACAATTTTTTTCTATTACTTACTTTAATAAATACTGACAATTTCAGATTTAGCACTAAGCAGTGATAAAGGCTTTCACCCATATGGGTAATAAACGTGTGTTACTTAGGATTGTTTTTATTTTCATATTATTTATTAAAATATAATCACTTAAATCAGGCATATTTATTTTTGACAGTCCATTTTTATATTAATTTAAAAATTATAATCACAAAGAAAAATAAGGTATGCTACAGTGGCTATTTCTGAAAATTAAAACTGGCAACCAAAACCAAGGTAACAGATATGTGTAACAAAAATAAATCCAAGCAACAACTATTAGGTACAAAATATACTTAAATAGGATGATTTTGAGCCTTAGAATTTAAATTTTTTCCCGGGGCCCGGATTCCCACTTTATTAGTTCGTAATGGTCTTATTTGTAGAGTAGCTCCCCCTTTACATAATCCTGGATCCGCTACTGTTGAGACTAATATGTTTTAACCTATATGAATGTTTTAATTTATTTAATTTATAGCTATTAAAATTTATCATTTTTGACTAAGATATCACACTTAAAATATTTATTTGCGAGTCCAGTGTTGTTGAAACCTATTTGTTGACCTGAGTGTAATCCTCTAATATTTTGTTTGGAAATTTTTTGAAGTAAACATTGCGCGTGGCCCTTGTCTCAAAAAGATACAACTGTTGACAAAAATAGTTTAATAGTATAGTCAGTACAAGCGACTAATTTTAATTTAGTTTCTCAAAGATATTTCTTTCACCTCTCGATTTTGAACTAAAAATAGTCAAGTTGCCAAATGATGTGGCATTTCGAGCATTTTATCTAACGAGTAAAGTGGTGCTCATACAAAGAAAATAAAAGAAAATGCGAGTGTATTGTTTGCACTGTCTAGTAATACCAAACACTCATAAATTGAAAGTTGCAGGAAATAAAGGTGCTATCAGAAGCTGTAGAGCAGAGATAAAGTAAAATTCAATACACTCTTTTGTGTAATTGGCTCAAAACATCAATGATAAGTAATACAACTTATAGGGGAGACCAGGACATGTTGAAACACTTCAATTTTTATTTATGATTTTTTATTTTTCAATAAATCCTTTTTAATTATTACAGGTATAAGTTATAGCATTTACCGAATGTTTGAGATATGGCTATTTGTTTATACATTTTTATTTGTTTTACAAAAACTATTTCGAATCATACTGCATAAGTTGCAATTCACCCCCTTAAAGGGGCATGTTGCAACGCCCATAGGAATATGTTGCAACAATTGCTTTAAATTATAAAATTCATCATATTAATCAGATACACAGTTGATACATCTGATTGAAACTTATCTTTTTTTCGTACCCAGTCAAAGAATCGACATCTTAGAAACCCTTTATGGTACCCTCTCGTCCCTCACCATATTCCTTATTGCAGACCAAACTATATGTTTGACTATTTATTGTTGAGCCATCTTCAAAAATTATCTTCCTCTTCAAAGGTTTAATTTTATTCTTTATTATATTTCAATTATTTTATTTTAATTTCACTTTTTATTCTTGTAAATCAACTTTTTCTTCTTATAATGCAGCTTTTTCTGTGGTGTCCTGAGATTAAAACCAATTAAAATATAGAGCTTACACTATGCAATTGTTTGAAAACATATTATGTTCTATTGATTTGATAAGCAACAAAACAAAAATACGTAATTATAAATGACAAACGCATTGTTACTTTATTTATACTTGGCTTTTTTTTTTAACTCATATGTGCTAGGAATTAGTTATTTATAATTCCGTATATCAATAAGGTGTTAGTATTTATATTTATTTTATTGAAGATTAATAATGTTCAACTATTCTCACGTCAGTGGTGTAGGTTACAACACTCGTCGCAACTAGCCCCAGAACAGTTTATTTTCATCTGAACTATAAAATGGCGCACATATTTATTTTGTACAGACACAATGATTTAAAAAAATATGTTATGTGAAGAAAATGGTCTCAAATACATATACAAATGATAATATAACAAAAAACTAATATTAGATGAAAGTAGAACACTTACACAGCACACACAAAAAAAGAAAATCAACTGTAATCTACGAATAAAATATAAACGTGTGTCCCTACTTGCTTCGTTGAATCGACAATTGTAGAGAGATAAACTAGAAAAATTCTTTGTTGCAATACACCCGTTTCAACTAGCCCCAGTCTCCCCTAATTTTAATAATAACAAAATACTGTTAAGGCACATTGTCAGTGTCATTTAATAAAAAAGTATCAACATACTTAAATTTTTATTTATATTATGATATTGTTGAATATTATTAATATTATTATCATTCTTAGTACCGCGTTTTACTACCCGTTCGGGTTATACGCACTTACGCTAATGTGTGATTGTGAGATGAAATGGAGGACCAACAGTTTAACGTGGAATCCGAACCACGGTGGAAGCCTGACATTCCTCACATTCACAAGTTGTGATTAATACACGTCTTGTCAGAGGTGAAGGAAGGGCTTGGAAATCAGATAAACCTGTGCCGGGACCGAGGATTGAACCCCGGACCCCCAACACAGAAGTCGGACACCTTACCCATAGACCGGCAGGTCCCCAACCATTATTAATAAAAAAAAATGTTCTAGCCTGTAAACTAGATTAGTATAATATATTCCATTAACTATATTTAAATGACCCGAACTATAATATATCGTAGGGTTCTATTCCCGGCATAGCCGAAAAATGTTTCATTGGTGAAATGTGAGTTTCACATTCTCATAGTGATAATACAAGTCTGGGAGCTGTATGTTGTGTTTGTTCTAGATTTGAGTTAGTTTATAAGTCGTGTGCTGATATAATCAGTCGGTTAGGAAAGTGCACTTTAAATACCTGAAATAAGTAAAATATAGTATATTGTTTAGTGTTGTTACTATATGAAACGTTTTTCCAATGAACAAATCTAAGTATTATTCCGTGCTTATAATTTGAGCACTGCCTATGTTCTATGTTCACTATAGAGAGGCCTATCTCACAAAGGTACAAGTCTTGTTATGACAGGTCAATCCAGTTATCTTCTAGATGAAACTGAGGAGTTCTTATTTTACTAAACTACAATAGACAAGAGTCCAGTGACTGGTAAATTACAGACCTAGGTTACTGGATAGCTGTTGTTTGAAAAATATATTACGTTCAATAAAATATTATAAATAGGTTTGATTTATTGGTTCAGAAAGATATAAGATTAATTAGATCTTATAGTCTTAATTATCAACCTTTGTATAATTAATTATTTATTATTAAAAGATCAGATTTAGGTCAATTGGAAAACTTAAGGGCACAAGGAATTTTCTTTGAATTAATTAAATAGTCAGAATTAAATCAATCTAATCAGGATATTGATTTTTAAATATATTATTAGGTTTTATTTTATGTTTGGTTAATTTAATGTTATTAACTATGTTATATTGGAAAATATCAAAAATCTGGGACGCAAAATTTAAGCTAATCAAGGGAAGTTAATTTTCTTTAAATATATTTATAAATAAAAAATAAAAGCTATTGTTTTTAGTATCAGTTTCACTAAACTAAACCCCTGTCAAATGTGTGTCATTTTTTTTTCTGAGGGGAGTAAAGAGAATGGTTGGGCGCCAACAAGTGAGTGGATAGGCGTTTACTGTTACAAAATATTACACTTGAATATTATGCTTGCTTATGTTTTGATACAAAAAATCTTATAATTTTCTAAACTTACACCGGCATATTATGTGTGACGTATTTTGCCTTTAGGAGAGTACTCTCATTTTCATTAGTCACAGCACATTATTAATAGATTGTCAAACAAAAATACCGGAATTTTTAACCCACCGAGTCTTAAATTTTTATCTACCTGAATAGTTGAGACTAATAAGAAGTCAAACCCCGAGTTTTACACTTTACAATAGTTTTAGTTGTTTTATATCTATATGTAATATAGTGTATTAATTTATGTTTGGCATTTTATAAATTTGCAATAATATAAAAAATGAAATATTTTATTTCTTTAGAGTGGAGACTGGCAATGTGTTTCAATATAATCTGTTTTTCACCGTACCTTGGTAATCATTTGGGATACACGCATACATACATTTATTAGGCTAATGGAATGGGGTTGAAGAAAGTAGAATGCACGTGAATTTGCATGAAGGGGGAGTGGGAAACCATTTAGGAAAAAGCATCCCTGACACTTCTGAGTAGGATTTGAACTAGTGCTATTTTGTGCCAGTAGGCCCAGCCTCATAGAGTGTACTTAAGTTATAGACATGCGTTATTAATATAAATCAGTCCTATAGCCTCTACTAGACCATTCCTGCCACCCTTCATTTCATAATTGTTCGGTATTCTAGTTATTAAAATAACCTAAAATACACTAATTTTAATCATTAATGTTAGGATGTCTATGCCCCAATAAAACGTGAAATGTGTGTGCAAATATGCCTTAAAATATATCAATATATAATAAAGTTAAAATATAATCTAAAAAACAATAATGGCTTTTTCAAATATACTCTAAATTGATTAAGTCTCCTTGAAATTTTAGGTATAAATAACTTTTAATTTGTAAAAAAAATATATTAAATTTTATATATTTTATCTAATTTGTCATTAATTTATTATCATGATATATCATACACTTTATTTTTGTACCTAGTAGAAGGGAATATTTTGGCAAAATACTTCAAAGTACTCACTACATTTTCTTGATATGCAATTATATACAAAACCAAACACAAACATATTTTATAACTGAACAATAGCTCATTCTATTCATTTTCCTGTGTCTCGTTGCACTCTTAGTTAATATGCCAGAATATACCTAATATTGTCTTTTTAGTAGTATACATGAGCAAATACAAACACTTTTATTGAGCAGATTATTTATAATGTAAGGCGTTTTCTTAAATATACATCTAATTAACTCGTATTGGTTAGTATGTAGTTTAAATATCAGGCTTCTCTTGTCTGGTTTGCCATTGGTGGATATGCCAAGTCATTAATCCCGGCCCTATTCACGAAGTGGAGTAAATTGCATCCCTCTTTTTGATCACGAAATTGCGAGTAAAATTTTTCTAATTCTTAATTATCTAATCCCTACTTAATGTTATTTAATACGGATAGTCAGGTTGGTAGTAAGATCAGATACTAAAACCTACAACACACAACAAAGACCCTGACGGCAGTCATATCCAAAGATAATTTCGCTGGTTTGCTAATATCTTTAAAAATTGAATAGTTATTAATTTATTACAAAATCAGCTACTAAAAATTTTCATATTGGATGTGCGTGATGACAAGTAATTCAATGTTTTAATTTTTGCTACAATATCCTATTTTTACTTTCTCTCTATCTTACAGGTAGAGAAAGTATGGTGATCGTCAAAAAAATCGAACTCGAGATTTTGATGAATTTTGACGTTTCATGACTTCCTGAATCCGAAAAAGTGGTTTTTGAATTTCCGTCTGTCTGTCTGTCTGTCTGT
>CABFWB010000119.1:339944-404814 GCA_902151455.1 Timema bartmani | reverse complement strand
TATAGCATTGTATATTATTTTATGCGTGTTCTTATGTGGAGTGGTGATGATACAATGTACATTATTCCGTTCAGAAATCTTACGAGTTTATAGAAAGAGAGAGAAAGTCTGTGCGGTGCGCCGTACCATTTATATTTTTTTCTATGAGACGTTAAGTTATCAGTTGGTGTTCGTTTAAAAATATGTATATATTTAAAAATCTAAATATAGCTGATATGCTTATATAAATAATTTTATTTAAATTAGTCAATTGCAAAGATAAAATTAATTTTAATAAATTAATATTACTTACTTTTTCTTAACCCTAAAAGTAGTGTGTTTTAAAATTTGCATATACATAAGAATAATACATACATTCATGGCAAATTAATGACTACTTCGTGGAAGTGGATATGCTTCAATAGATACAAATAAACATAGTACTCCATTTGAAAATGGGTATGGAAGTTGACAGTGGTAATTTTGAGAACATTCTTTAAAAAGTAATTGATTCTTCTATAGTTCAAGAAATTTTGACAAATTGCAGGATAATTTTAAAAGAAAACATTCTAATAAATTGTCAAGAATTGAACCTGCCTCTTTTAATCATGTATTTAATAACACTAGCAAATTAATTAATATGTTTGGGTATGGGACCACTTAAAAAAGTATGTTTACAATAGCAACCTTTAAAGATTTATATGTGCATCAACTACTGTATTTGAATCAATCACAAACAGATATGGCTTAGGTGCAGTAAAAAAATCTCATTTACTTCAATGGTCAAGATACATACTCATGTTTTAATAAATATATTGGACGGAAATTTCAAAACTTTGAAAATTAAAATAGAATACTCTGCTGTTTTCATCCATCAAGTGGCATTTGGGTGTTTCAACGATGCTTTATTAATTCGGTCCACATCTGAAGAATGTGTTAAAATTAATTTATATTCCTTTATTGTATTAATAGATTAGACTACATTACTATATTGAGTGTTAAGGAAATTAAGACAATTATTATGAATTTAATGTACATTCTTTAAATTAATTCCCAATAACTATTATTATTATTTTTATTTTTAACAAAAGTAAAACTTTTATCCAATCACTTGTTGTGTATAAAATATAAATTGTGTGATAGATGAGTGTTCTTATCAATTAGACGGATGAGCATCCATGGATTTTATTAGAAAACATTACTATTCACTCTTCTCGCCTGGTTTCGCTTAACTAGAACTCCATGAGTTAGTTTGAGAGTTTTAAATACATTGATTAATAGATAGCGGAGTAAAAATATTTTAGCTAGTTAATGAACATATTCATATTATAAAACTCGTACATAAGATTTTATCACCATTAAATATACTCAAATTATTATAGTAATAATTATTAGCATGAACCTATATATAATTTATTTAACATAATCACATTACACAGTGCTATTAATATGAAGGAGAGAAAAATATTTTTTTAAATTTATGGTCCTAAATAAAAATGTATAAAAAGTATTAGTAGCACCGTGTCTTACTACCCGTTCAGGTTGAACACAGATGTATGTGCGTGTTACTCTAATAAGGAGGTTGAATTATTAGGAAGTGTATCCACATTTGCGTGGAAAAAGAGTTGGGAGCCATTTAGGAAGTAACGACTTCAGCACACCAGACATGGATTCAAAACCCTATCCCCCCATCATCGGCAGTTGAAAGAGTGACTCCTTAGACCATGTGACCACTGAAGTGAATATATTAATTTTAATGCTATAAAAATAAATATATATAATAGAGCCGCTTTGGTGGCTGCATTGGCCTAACGCGCTACTCTCGCATTAGACTAGATTGCCGATGACAGGGAGATTGAGGTTCAGATGCCAGTCGGGTGTACTGAGGGTGGTATTTCTAAAAAAAAATACACTCTCTCCAAGAAAATGCGGTTACACCTCCTCTAAATAGACCCTTCCTAATCCCTAAAACCAATAGCGTAATTTGTAAATAAGCGTGTAACCCGAACGGTCGTATGACGAGTTGTTAAAAAAATTATACATATTAATATTGATATATTATATATAAATCTATAACAAGTACTTATATTTATATAAATTTATGTTTGATAATCATTCTTGGTAGTAAACCTATGTCCTCTCTACTAAAAGCTAAGAGTGTGCGAGTCTTCGAAATAGAGATGTCAACGTCTAGGCTCTGATCTTCTTTTTTTCGACTTTGACTTATTCAATAACCTTTAAATCTTTGAAACATTTCGTAGGAAAAAGAAATATTATAAATATTATAAAATCATATGAGATAACTCACAAAATGACGTTTTAAAACATATAATCATTATTAAAACATTTACTAAGGCAGTAGTTTTATATCGGTTAGTGATTAAATTACAACAACTTAAGAATAGATAAAGTGAGATGTCAAATTAAAATAATATAGTGGCCTTGTTTTTTCATCTAAAACTTTCTATTTATCTTGACGCACTTAATGAATAGTTTATAATATAAAAGTAGGATAATGTGACAACGACAAAAACCTTATCTTTGACTTCGGCTTAAACTGCTTTTCGCCTGTTTCAAGTTATGCGTCGACTTCGCTTCGCATTTAAATAATGACACTCACATCCTTAATAAAACTTTCATTAGTGGACAAACATATTGCAGATGAGCTCTCCATTCACTCAGTGGTTAACAAATAATATTATAATTATATAGCGTTTAAAATTCACATTTAAATTAATAATTAAAAATACAAACATTTATTTACCAATTAAGGCTTATAATCAAGTAAATGGTATAACAAAATAGATAGTAGGCCCTTCCGAAATATTCAAAGTGTAGTAAAATCAAGGACTACTATGTCGAGATTTAAGATAATAGCTGTAAATTTTTTAAAAATTCAATGCTAAACCTAATCAAATATATACATTGGGTCAAATTACTGAAAAAATTCCCATACAATATCAATGGAAAGTTAAACGGTTACAAGTAGAGTGGATTTTCACGTCACACAATTATGACTGTTTTAAGAAGTGAGCTGCATTTTCGACCTTGAAAGCCCCATTTTGTTCAACAGCTGTTTAATGAGGACTGCGACAGGAGGATGGAATTTTACGAAATCATGCTTGAAGGGAAAGATGACTATCCCGATTTGTTTAACAATATTTTGTGATCTGATGGAGCTGTATTTTACGTTGGGGAGTTTGTCAACCACCATAACTATCATTATTGGGCAGACGCGGACTCAAAAATAACAGTGGAAATTTTGCAACAGAGACCAAAGTTGACCATCTGGTGTGGAATGACTTCAACCCCATTCATTAGCCCATATGTGTTGCATGATAGTATGAATGGTGAACGATACTTGGAGATTCTGCAAACGTATGTATGGCCTACGATTTATGAATGAAGAAGTAAGATAATTAATTCTTATGCAAGATGGAGCTCCGCCACACTTTGAAATTCCAGTGAGAATATGACTTGATGAACATTTTCCTGGCCGATGGATTGGTCGACAGAATGGCCCACATGAAGTCCGGATCCAACCCCTTATGGCTTCTTTCTATGGAGATGGGCCAACTAAGAAGGGTACACGTAAAAACACGTATTGAGAGTCTTGAATAAAAAAATTCGTGAAGTTTTTGTGCTTTTTCCAGTTGAAATGTTAGCAAGAGCTGTGGAAAATGTTCCTAAAAGGTTACAGAAATGTGTAGAGAATGCGGGTGCATACGTTCGAATATGACTTTAGCAAACCAAATGGTAGAACATAAATATGTTTTTCAATAAAAGCAACCAATCAAAAGTTGTTCACTTTGTGAGATATTTTAAACTCAATCTAGGTATTGACTTTCCAATCACCCTGTTTAATAGAGTTTGACCGAAAATGACGTGAACGAGTGAACTCTTGTGTATTAATTGACGAGTTTTGCACTCCTTTCTGAATATAATAGTAAGTGTAGTTTATAACAACTTGTTCTCCTAATTATTTTAACTTATTTTTAAAGCTTTACATTTCCTTATCATCAGTAAATTAATCAGATAGTTCTTATTTATCATAATAAGATTTTCATCATTCGCGATATTAAATGCCAAGAAAATTTATTTAGCGATGAGTTGTAGATATTGTGAGAATATAGTTTGTTTACAGTTATAATTAAAGGGAACATTATAATATAGTATAATCTAAAAACCAATTTAAAATATTTTGAGAATTTGATGAATACTAATTCTAAAATTCCACAACACAAAGTGGTATATAAGATGACATCAAATAACACTAGGTCAGTAATATTTTATTTGTAAGTTAAAAAGAAAAGTTTGTAAAGACTAGCTACTGAGGATATGATATTTGAGGTATACTTATATTAAATGCACACAAATAACTTCAAGAAAGGATTAAAATTAAACTGAAATATTTATTTTTGCTATTTGATGCACGGCCCAACTTTCCTTTTTTCCACCCACTACGCATTTGGGCTATGTGCATACAATATTAATTACAATAATATGCTATTGATAAAAAAAGTTTAATTCAAAGGAATTGTACCAACACTTTATTTGGAGAGAGAGTGTGTAAAAACTTTGAGATTAAACCACCTTCATTATACCTGATCGGAATTTATAGCCCAATCTCCCCGTCATCGCTTCTCCAGTCTATTGTGAGAGTGACGCTTTAGAGATAGTTGTCAATGACGACCAAGTGCAATAATAGCCTAACGCCTTAAACCGATTAGCCACAAATACGGGCGTTAATGCAAAAAAGATCAAAAACATAAAACAAAGAGTGATTTTAAAGTAGTTAAAAGTTCTGTTTCGTAAATATCCATTGTTTATAAAAATTGAAATAAAAATAGGGTATTTAATCACTAATTGTTCAATTCATAGTAACTTTTAGCTACTCTCATTAGGGGGCACGTGTACTATAGTCACAGTTCAAATCCCAGCCTGGGTGTGCTGAGGTTGATTTTCATTTATTGTGTCCCACTTTATTTCCATCCAAATATGGGTACATTTATTGTAATATTATCTTTTCCTCCTCTATACTTCATTAGCGTAATTTAAATTTATAATCTGAATGGCTAGAAATATTTGGTAGAAAGAGCTTTTGATAAAAAGCTTAATATTTTAAAATGGTTTGCTTAGCGTCCACTACAGTGTTCATTTAGACAAACATTAGTGCTAGAAAGATCTTCTTTCTAATCGAAGACTATAAAACTGCATATTTTTCATATTTGAAATGGTAGCTATTCGAAGATATTAGACCATTATTTAGATCTTACAATAGTACAATCGTAACCCTTACTTACATTATTTATAGGTGTTTTAAACCTTGATCCAGGATTAGCGTAAAAACTCCAGAGTACACCCAAATCTTCCAGTAAAAGTCCCAAAATGTTACCAAATCTTCACAGGTAAAATAGTTACTGTTATTTGAAGGTAATAGGAATGTCGTGTCTCATAAATTCAGGTGCGTTTTTGGTGGTTTTTATGAAATGGTAAACCATACATCCCATGAAAACTCAGCTATACTTACTCTAGATTCTACCATTCTCATCCTTATTCCACTATCGTTAATTTATTTTCCTTATTATTATAAATTTGTGGTATTTAACGTACATTTTCTGAACCCCCTGATTATATCAGCAAACGATAATTTCTATGAGTGAGAGTGAAAGTGCCTACAAATTTTGCTGGGAAAAGTATTTTCACAGACTTATCAAGGTTATCTTACATGCCACAATGGACATGGGACTGACGGTTTTACTTCCCCTCCGAAGGAAGTTGTGCTACAAATTTTTATCGCCCAAGAAAAATTCGTCGACCACGGCTGGGCTTGAATCCACGAACATCGGGTCCTAAGATGAGCACTTTACCCCACGAGTTAAACCATTTATCGTTAATAATATATGCGTACATCTGTAGCGGGTACTAAGATGTGATGAAAGGAAACACCCAAAAAAGAATTAAAAAATATGCATTGGTTGTTGCAAGGTCTAGCTCGCCACTCTCGAATTTGATTGGCTTGCCGGTGATGGGGAGGTGAGGCTCGAATCCCAGTGCGGTGTACAAAAGCTGTTTTTTACTAAATGGTTTTCCCTTTAACCTCCACACAATTGCAGGTACATTTCCTCTTAATTCTGTCTTCTTTATCTATAGGCCTACCCCAATAGTGTGAATATTCAGATAGCTATAATGGACAGTATTCCGCAATGCACTTCCAAAAAAATTGATACACAATATATGTTAGGGAATGAAATAGGAGATTTAAGAGGAAATCTACGCACATTTGCGTGAAGAGAAAAATTGACTTCTTCCAACTTTGAAAACTTTGAGACTTCTTCCAACTGTGTAAAACCCAACATCCCCGCTATCAGAAACAAAGTTTATTGTTAAAGTGAGGTCTTAGCTCTATTCACTTTCAAGGGTGACATTTACTCAACATTAAATAATGTTGGTTACCTTTTAATGAATAGTAAATTGATCGTCTGGAGATGGGTTTTGGTATTGGTCCCAGAAATAAATTGGTTTAATACTTTTGTGTAACGCACCACATTTAAAATTGTTAATAAACATTTATTTAGCAGAGAGTACTAGGGTTTAACCTTAAACCAATATTTTAATATTATTTGATGAAATTAAATCACCATTAATTATTCAGATTAAAAATGCTGGTTAAACTTATTAAATCGAAGCTACTCTTAAGATAATATAGTACATTAAAAAAGGCAACCTATGGCCTGTAATGAGAGTAGAGCCTACATATATTTATTTGAAGTGACTCAACTATCCGGAAGATAAAATAGATATGTAATTTTATCTTTTGGATAAAAATAATCTATTTTGCCTGTAAATCTCGTACCTAAGATCATATTAAACATACTAGTATCAATATAAAAATTGTAGGGTTTTTTTGAAGCTTACTTCTAAGTGACAATACTAAACTTGAAAAATAATATCATGTAATTAGATTACTCTAATTTATAATCGTTAAGCTATGGGAACTTTGTATTTTAAACATATTTTTATTTTATAGGCTAATTATATTGTTTGAAAATGTACAAAGCTAATTTTAGTATCCATTCTGCATCATTATTAAGGTTAGTTTTTTAATTAAAAATCTCTTACGATCGTACAAATATCTGGGATAACTTAGTGTAGAGAACTAATTAAATACAAGCAGTCGTTCTATAAAATGTACAACAAAGGAAGCATTTTATGTAGAGATTTGAGTGAAATATCTACAATACAAAAATTCTTGGAAGAGAGGACCCATTGCCAGTGTTTCAAATTCATTGGTATTATTTTCACACTAATATACAGTGTTTCACACATAAGTTTATATTGTGATGATTGAAGTGAGTATTGTTATGAAATTAAAATTCTTCCAAAAGGCATATATTATAGGTAGGCCTGATAATTCCTATTATTAATTAAAAAATGTATTCAACAGTCAAATAATTAAATTTTAATTCTATGGATGGTTTAAATTATACCAATTTTTTCATACTTGTATTATTATATGATATTTTATTTAATTTTAATGCAAATGCCTTTCCATTAAGGCATTTGATAATTATTGGGAAAATCCCTTGGCCACAGAATAGTAACTATTCTCTTAATTTATAATCAAATATTTCAAAGTTTAAGCTACTTTCACTTCTCTGTTTCTGAGTGGTAGAGTTGAATTATATTTTGTTTTTTAAAAGTGTTAAAAAACGAGTCATGGCTGAAAGGTATGAATGGCAGGGTACGGGTTGGATGTCACTTGTCAGAGGCTTTCAAATTACATAGTGGATTGAAACAAGGAGATGTACTTTACCAATTACTCTTTAATTTAGCCTTATAATAAGCTATTAGGGTACTGCAAGAGAGTATGGAAGGGTTGACATTAAATGGTACAATGCAGATATTAAGGTACGCAGATGATTTAGCTTTGTTAGGTAATAATAGGAATCTGTTGCTAGAAATGTAGATATTTTATTAGAGGCTTGTAAGGAAATAGGTTAAGAAGTGAACGTTAAAAATATCAAGTATATGATCACACAGAGAACACAGATTGAGAACAATAATTCAAAGATCACCGCAAACAACATATCATTTGATATGGTTAATGAATTCAAATATTTAGGAAAAACTTGAACTAGTAATTACGATAATAGATTATAAATTAGGAAAATAATACAATCGGGAAATAATTGTTACTACTCGGTCATTAAGTTGTTGGCTTCTTGCCTGCTCTCAAGAAATGTAAAACTCAGTATATACCAAACAATAATATTTTACCAGATGTTATCTATGGATGCATGGGTGTATGGGTGGGTTTTCCTTAAATAAATAAAAAAAAAAAAATAGAATTTTCGAAAACATGGGGCTTAAGAAGATATTTTAGTCCAACAATGGATGAAGATAGTGGGGAGTGGAGGAGGCTACATAATGATGAGCTACATACTTGTACTAATTATCAGACATTGGTAGGGTAGTAAACTCTCGCAGGCTACGGTGGGCAGGTCATGAAGCGTGAATGGGAGTATCTAGAGCCGCGTTCAAGGTATTGAATGGTATACACAATGGGAAAATACCACTAGGAAGACCCAGACGCAAGCAGAAATAAACGTTTGAGTTCCTAATTACAAAGAAAAAGTAAGTAAGAAAGTTAAAAAAAAAAAAAGACTGACTACTACTATTTCTACTGTTTGTATATTAGATAAATATAAAACTTATTTTATAAAACTAGGAAGGTTAATTTACTAAAGACATTTTTTCCCCCTAAGTATCATATTATGACAGTAATACAATATTTAATCCTGGTAGAATATTGTTGACAATTCCTTATCTTTATTCATATAACAAATATTTAATATATTAATCATGTAGTTTGAAATGCCTTAGAGTTTAATGCTAATTAATTCATTATAGAAGTCACCAAATCCATTTATATAATAAAACTCTAGATCTGTCTGTAAAATCTATTTTCTATCAATCTGTTTGTTTGATGCATGTAGACTCAATAAATATTCAACGGATTGAGACATAGGGCCAGTTTCATAGTCAGATTAAGTACGCCTAAAGTGCGAGTCGATACTAAATACAGGACGACACCTACCTAGACCAAAATGGAATGGGCCAGTTTCGCATATGAAACTGGCCCATTCCATTCAATTTCAGGTAGGTGACGTCTTGTATTTAGTATAACGCCTAAAGTGCGAGTCGATACTAAATACAGGATGACACCTACCTAGACCAAAATGGAATGGGCCAGTTTCGCATATGAAACTAGCCCATTCCATTCAATTTCAGGAAGGTGACGTCTTGTATTTAGTATAGCGCCGCACTTGAGGCGTACTAAATCTGACTATGAAACTGGCCCTTACTTCTTCTGTTATACTCCTTATTTTTCAGGGAACAGGGCAAGCTATGTGCAATCAAGCTATCTCATCAACGAGTGAAGCGTTGTCTAAAAACGGACTTATTATAGATATATCTCTATCTTAATTCTGTAACTATTCAAATAAATTAACTTATAATTTCTAAATCATCTTAGTATTATGCTCCTTAACAATTGTTTTATTCATCCTACTTTTCGCGTTTTGTAACATAATCCAAATAAATAAGTTATTTATATTTAAATATAATTTAAGATTTGGTTACTTTTCCCTGTGGTTAGTATTTGTATTTAAAGAATGGAGATATATTATAGATTCCCCACGCCAGTCAATTAATAAATAATTAAAATTTCTATGATGAAGATATCTAATCGACTCTGTGTTCAAATATATGTGCACCATCTTATAGCAGAGAAACTGGTGAAATATAAGATATTTAAACTATATGAAAGTTTTACTCCAGTTTTAATTTGGTGAAATATGATACAAACTAAACAAATAAAAACTCTATGAGAATTATATTTTAAAGTTACACGTAGAGAAATGGAAACCACTCAAATGGAATTAGATCAGCCCTGTCTTTGAAACAGCTTGATTAATGTATAAGATATATACTGTTTGGGAGAGTGAGATTATAAAAACTGTGATATAAAAGTCATAAAAATTTTGCTACACGAAATAAATACGTGAAATATTTTGTTTTACCATAAGTTATCGATAGTTAAAAAATATATATAATTTAGCCTTTAAAATAATTAAGTCTATTTATTTTGAAATTGTTATTAGATTCTTACAACTCCATTAATACATTATAACGTTTTAGCTAAGTAATAAAACCAATTTAAAAAGTCTATAAAAATCATAACGCCTTTAAATAGTTCTCCAGGTGCGAGATTTAAATGAAACTCCGTACTTAAATCTGATAAATATTTAAAAAAATTTTATTCTATGGAATCTCTAAACATGTATTTTATAATAATAATAATAATAATAATAATAATAATAATAATAATAATAATGTATTAGTACCCATTCGAGTTACACGCTTAAGTATTAATTACACTAATGGTTTAGTAACTTGGAAGGTTGAATAAAGAGGAAGTGAACCCGCATTTGCTTGGAGAGTGGATATTTTTTTCAAACCACCCCCAGTTCACCCAACCGAGATTCAAGCCTCAATCTCCCCCTCTTCGGCAGTCTAGCTCAACACGAAATTAACGCGTTAATTAACTACGCCACTGAGGTGGGTAACGTGTATTTTAATGACTTGGTACTAGTTTAACCAATGGAAATATTGGTAGCTTCACGATAATGGAACACGCGGGGTTTGAACGGTTTAAACAGTAGGACTTTTATTAATTTTAGCACCGCGTCTTACAACCCATTCATGTTAAACGCTTATGTACTATTCACGCTAGTGGTTTTATTGTTTAGGAAGTTATATTTAGAGGAAGTGTACATGAATTTGTGGGAGGGGAGAGTGTAAACAATTTTTTGGAAGAAACGCTTTTAGGATACCTGATTGAGATTCAAACCTTGATCTCCATGACATCTGCAGATTTGTTTATTACGAGAGGGTTGCTTTAGACAATACGGCCACTTAAGTTGGTCATCTGATATCTTGATCAAGATAGAACTCAAGTAATAAACAAATATATATCTGAATGTCTAAAAAAATCATGAATATTTATCTAAATTTCTAGCGTCATTTTCAGCCAGTTTCTCAACTGGTTGTCCAAATACCAGCATAGTTAAGTGGACTCATTGATGCTGGTCTGCAATACATCTTAATCATAGTTGTACTTGTATTTTAGGAACAACAATGCTAATTAATATTACTTATTTTTTTGCTAAGAATATTAATTCATCTTAGATCCTATTTTGCTAATTCATAAAACCATTAGTTTATCAAGTACATAAGCGGTACGCAACTTTATTGTATGGATAAGTAAGAATACATCTTTTAATGAGCACTATCTAACAAACAAATAAATAAATGAATTAATTTTACAATTATCAATTTGAGATATAGGCCTATAATGTTGATGTTACTCTCCCAACATTAAAGGCCTACATCTCAATTTAGTGTTTGTAACATTAATTTACTTATTTATTTGTGTGTTAGTGTTCATAAAATGATGTATTTATTCCCATTTATACATTATAGTTCAATCGAAATTTAAAATACAAAAGAGTTTTATTACAAAATAAATCTACAGTTCATATAATTATATCAAAATGAATTGTTAATAGATTGGTATTAAACAAATATATAATTTGTATTACTAATATATTACCACCATTTAACTTATCATCAGGTCCATAGTAAATTATATAAAGGCTAGTTATATTTAAATGGAAACCGTGATCTTTTCCATAAAATTTCTCGCAATATGAAACGAGAACAATAATTTTAAACATTTACGTGCAACGATTTCATATAATACGTAGACGGTATCTATACTTTATATTTGTCAGCTTCCTAAATGTCACATAAACGTTTTCCCAAAATGAACTGAACCAACAAACAATAGGCCTACTATAGCTCTCCAAGTAGTAAATAATCTTCATTTACCATTCTTCCTCTTATATTATGCAGGTTTACTTCCTTTAAAGTTTAAAGTCGAAACTATTCTCCTCAGTAATATCCTTTACACAGTAAGGCATCATATTCGCAATATACTAGACGGCCAACGATGGGGAGATTGGGGCTTGAATCCTGGTCAAGTGTGCCAAGGGTGTTCTACTAAATGGTTTTTCAATCTTTCTCTACGCAAATGCGGGTAATATTAAACCTTATTCATTTCTAACACATTAGCGTTGTTAGCAAATACGCATAAAACCCGAACGGTTATTAGGACGCAGTACAAAAAATATCTATTAGACTTAGAGCTGACGATCTTTTTAGCTTGAACTTAGTCTTGCTCTTGGACAAACATGAGCGGAGTTATTTTGGTCAGAAGGGAATTTTATCGGTGCATATTTATGTATAATATATATTTTTTTTTTGCCAGAGCTTATCATTCTACAGCCAATTTGCACTATATGGAAACTCTAATAGCTTAAAGACACATGTTTAGAAAGGTATATTTTAGTAAAATATCGCAGCATCTGCTTGGAAGGATGTGAAATCATGAGTCCTTTATTTGATTTCTGACCTCCCAGTCCGTGTCAATCCTCCCGTTGCGAATTAATGAAAACTACACAATCTATGTAAGTAACAGCACGCTGTGGGCATGTTCTTTGAGGATTGAGACTTTGAGACTCAAAATATTTTATTTTGGATCCCTGTTAGGTTGGAATGGACGGGTCAGTTTCATTGTCAGATTCAGTGCGCGTCAAGTGTTGTGCGACACTAAATAACAATACATATACTTAGGGCCAGTTTCATAGTCAGATTTAGTACGCCTAAAGTGCGAGTCGATACTAAGGGCCAGTTTCATAGTCAGATTTAGTACGCCTAAAGTGCGAGTCGATACTAAATACAGGACGACACCTACCTAGACCAAAATGGAATGGGCCAGTTTCGCATATGAAACTGGCCCATTCCATTCAATTTCAGGTAGGTGACGTTATTTAGTATAGCGCCGTACTTGAGGCGTACTAAATCTGACTATGAAACTGGCCCTTAAACTTGAATGGAATGGGTCAGTTTCGCATCTGAAAATTGTGTCACACTAGAAGCGTGGTAAGTCTGACTATGAAATTGGCCCATTCCATTCTGGTCTAGGTACGTGTCGTCTTGTATTTAGTATAGCGCCGCACTTGTGGCGTACTCAGTCAGACCATGACACTATCCCGTTGTCTTCATTATGGGTGAGAGAAGGTAATTTACGAGTGATTCAAATTTTACTAGAAATAAAAAAAAAAAAAATTTACATGTCCTCACCAGACAGGAAATGAGCGATTAGATACAAGCATACTGTTATTGAGCTTAGTTTAAGGTGGGATGGAAGTATACTTGAGTTAAGATTCTTATTTTATTTCAATTTTTTAAATGAAAAAAAACATTGCCCAAAATAAATACAAATTTGCTTTAATATATATATGTTTAGTTTAAATTTTTGCCTATAGTAATCCAAACAGCTCCTGAATATTTGTCATGGACATCTAGAAATTTGACCAGGACATTTCTCTTAATTTGAAAATAGTTTCTGTTCAGATGCCAATATGTTCATAACAAACATTAAAAAATCTGCTATGATAATTACATGTAAAACATTAAACTAAACGTATCAACTGAAGCAATATTATATTTATGTTGGACAAAAAGTTCTTTTATATAAAAACTATTAAAAAATGTCTTGACCTTAGCTCACATTCCCTTTCACTGCATTATAAAATACCTCTGTTTTTATTGGGAACGCTCGTTTGAAATTAATTTGAGTCCAAAACTAATGTAGTTTTATTTAGTTTAAATTAGAAAATACATCATTTGAATTAATGAACACGTTATTAAGTATTGATGAAAGTACAAACCACATGGTTGTAATTATGTTAGGAAACAGGAATTGGTTGTTATAAAAACCTTAACTGGCTCTCAGGGATGAATTGAAATCAGGCCCTACGAAACGAGAGTTCAAGGGGTACATTGTACCTTGGCCCGGGGGTCCAAGAGGGGCCATGGCATTTCCTGGGATCTCAGAAAATGTTTGAATATATTGAAGATTAGCATTCAAATTTCCACTACTATTACTATTCTTAAGCTATAAGTGAAGGTATAATATTTATTGTCTTACTGATTTTACCTTTTTTTTAGATATAAAAGTATACTTTATATATCCTTTTTTCTTTCCCTTTCTTCAGATAGGATCGATTGATTAATTAAATTTTTTAGACAGTATTAATAAAGGATTAAAGGGGTCCAGGAAAAACTTTGTACCCCTTGATCAAATTTCTCTAAGAGGCCCTGATTGACAGTGTTGCCAAGTTATAGTATGTATTGTGAGACAGCTTCAAGCCCATCTCTATAAGAGCTATTACCTCTATTGGCACAAGATGTTGAATGAGTTATTGTCAAAAGAGTATGCAAGTGACGTGTGATGAAACAAATTCAATGGATAGTTTGTATTCTAGTATATATTTTAAGTGTAATTGCAGGCGATTATATTCTATTTCATTTTTAGCGCCCTATAAAATAAAACACATTAAAAAATTAATTCAACATTACTTGAAAATTTCCCTGTAATTTTGTTAACTGAACTATAGAAAGTTCACATGCATGCATGGTTGTTTATGTTTGTATATATAAAACATACTTAAATAGAATAGGGGCTACTAAAAGAAATGTTAGATAAAAAAAAGTACAAATGAAAAAATAATAGTGTCGACTGTTTGTATACAATATATATATTCCCAATAATTTTCAGTTCTAAGTAGCTCACTTATTCTTAATTGTACTACAAATACTAGAAAGATTTTTAATCTTTTCTGAAATCTTACCAATAATTTTGTTAAATACATAAAAAATACGAATATGGTATACTAAACATTTACTAAAGCCTACTCTATTTATCTAAGATATGTTTAAGGACGTTGCTTAACTATGACGTCACAACAGATCAGGGTAGGATTTTCCACGTTAATGAATTTAAGCTATATTCTGAGAGTTTTTAGTATGTAACATCGAAAAAAAATCAGAAATTATTAAATAATTCTGTGAATTGTTTTACTGTCACAAAATTGTATTTTTCATTGAAGGAGTTTTTTTTATAAATGTATATTTTATAAATTATTCTCAACTTAGGCTATTTGGCGTAGTCACGAAAATAGCATGTAGTAATTTTCCTGTCAGGCTGTAAAGTAAAAAAGTCTGTGGTAGCATACATTTATCTTAGAATAGGAAACAAGTAAAAGGTAATTTTTAAAAGGAGATCAATGTTTTCAAGGCACAAATTGTATAGTGACCATGTAAGCTCGTCAGAAGAAGAGGGGAAGTGTTATCAGTAGATAAACTAAAAGCCCCACGGGGTGAAATTCTAATTTTCTTCCTCACGTTCAATTTCGTACATTGGTGTCTAAGTGTGATAGTGTTTAGAATGGTTAGGTGCGTAAAGTTAAGACTAAACCTGCTTCGAAAAATAGCGTCAAAATCTCCAATTAGAAAACGTTGTTAAACTGACACCATATTTATAAAGTGATGGTATAAAATTTACCTAGAAAAACGGTCATTTCTATATAAAGGGTCAAATAATTCTATATCTGACACATTAATATGCATAACTGCTTATCAATAAGTTATTTATCATTACTAAAGCTTTCCATTCTATTCTTTATTTTTTACATAAGAGCTGTACTACAATATGATTACCATACAGTTAAGTTAATATTGGCATGTATTTTACCTATTCTAGATTTAATAATTCAGATAATATAGTTTGTGATTCATGGGAGCAACGCGTGTCAAATATAATCTGGGCTATCCACATTTATATACTCCATTCACGGTAGGAATTACTCTCTGAAAGGTCTTTTTTCCTACCAATATCCTACTATATAATAGCTTTTTGGTAGGGAAAAAGACCTTTCAGAAAAATTAGAGGAAACATAGCTAATTTAGCGGGGATGGATGGAAAACTATTTAAGAAACGTAACCAAAGGTACACCTGGCCGCGAATCAAATTCCGAGGTCCAAGTCATCAGATAACTTGATTATCTGCATGTCCACCGATGCAGGTGTTGAAATAGTATAATATTTATATATTTATTTTTATGAGGCATTACTACCAGCTTATTCTTTTATAATACGACTCTATGCCTCGAACTTCAAGTATATCTATATATTTATTTCACATAGAAAATGTATTTAAAATAAGTGACATTTTAACCTAAGGAATTGAGAAATATACCCAATGAAGTATGGCTTAGAGTTTATTAATGGGTCTACAGCCCGAACGATAAAACTCGATGTTAGAAAAAATAGTCAATGTTGTTTATAATTCCGTGTTTATGTATAGTCGTATTTGTGTGTATGGATATCGATAAAGTGTATCCATATTTGTTTGGTATGAGATTGTAAATTATTATTCATAAATGGGTGGAAGGGAATAGGGAAAACTGTCTATCATTGCTTTCAAACGTTATTTATTTCAAAATCTACCATTATTGTTTCATAGTAAGTATTTATAAAGTGAATAAAATTATACAATTATGCAGTTTATTAGTTTTAAACTTAACAAAGCTGCTTGGAAAGAATATTTTTTTATGTTTTCTTGAAATAACTATTTGATATTTATTAAATAAGAAATTGGTTTATTTTGAAGAGCTCAAAGTCCAATCATTTTTGCTACAGATTATCTTTCCCTTTCGAGCATTTGCCACTATTCAAGATTTTTTTAAACATATATAAGTATATATACATATATATGTAATCTGAAACTGAAATAATATGTAATATTTTTTTCGTATCTCTCCCAGCAGTAGTTTATAATTGTCTATAAACGATTACAAAATTATCCTTCAAAACTTCCTAAGCAATATTTTACACACTGGATGATAATAATTAAAATTTCTTATGTTAACCATGGTTCCTCATTAGAACGGTTTGCTTGTTTTGTTGTGTGTATACTTATTCGCTTGGTGTGAGCTTTAATTATCTATTTATTAGCTTTAAAATAAATAACATAGTTAACGCTAGTCTATTTTATACACATTCCATAAAGTTATTTTATATTGATATTATGATGTTCAAATATTTCACACCCAATAAATAATCAAATTATTTTCAGAGATAATAGTAACTATACATTTTATACCACTCACGTAACACTAAATATGTAATAGCTGCGGTAATAAACCAATAATCTATTTATAAGGAATAGTGTTTGTTTCTTGGAGATACTTAAGAGAAGACAGAAAATTTTCTAGCTCGTTTGATTTTGTGCCAATGAATAAAAAGGGCTCAAAATGTTCAAATTCCAGTATTAATATTACACTATATATATATTTGATTTTTTGTCCAAGTTTAAAAATATTGGTTTCTAATTTTATTCGTTTACACTCTATAGTGAATCTTATTTTTCAAAGAAAACTTTTATAAACTTGTTGAAACATTCCCAAAAACTAGTCCTAAACAATGATAATTAAAATCGGATCCAGACCCGAAAATATGTATTCTGGATCCCGATAAAAATTACCTTCACTATAGTAATATTCATATATATATTATTTAAGTAGTTTTTGTTTGATTAATTTAAATGCTATATTGTCTTTATCTTAATCTTATCAGTGAAACTAGTCCAAATATGTATTAATTTTGGGGAGAATTATTTTATTCTCGTAATATCTAGCACATCTAATCAACATATTTACTGTAGAGCTTAAGTTAATACCTATTTAAAAAGAAAATGTATTGGTAAGTTGGTATAGTAATCTTAAAAAATGTAATGCAGGAATTTGAGCCCCTTTCAATCCATTTTCTTAAAATATTTCACCAAAATCAATTTGATAGTTTCTTTGATTCCTGTCTACACTTCTATTGATGTAAATATACTATGATTAAATTCACCTGTTTTTAAACTAAGAGTATTTAATTTGACATCTTGAAAAGAAGTAATGAAAATCTTTCTAAATAAAAAATACTATTTATGTTGATGAGTGAGGAAGCTATGAAATAGTTTATTTTTTCAGATTCTAAGATTCTAATGGATTTAAAAATGCATTTTTTGATAGTTATTTAACCACAGTAAAATTATCTATGCAACCAAATATTTGATGGCGATGATAAACGTAGTCGAAATAAATACGTTTCACAATAACCACAAGTAGATATTTCCAAATTTTTTAAGATCAATTACTTTTCCACTTCTTTCCTTGCTGGAGTAATGCATATTCATCGGATGTAAGGTTTTCAGTATGTCAATAAATAATGTTAAGAAATTCCTATATTATCAAAGTAAATATTTTGATGCTAAGTGATAATAGATTTTCGTTCTTATATAGCAGTTCACTCTTTCCTCGGCGTTAGTTAACATTTTTAACTAAATTTATACTTGAATAAAAACAATTAATATATTCCTCAACTAATTTATAGTATATCAATGTATTAGTAAATAAAAATAAATACTATTTTTTAATTTGAACTTATTGTTTGGTTAATTTATTGTTCGTAAATGTCTAAAGAGCGAAAATAATTAATTACTATGACGCTTCATTTCCCATTTAAAATTCAGAATTTAATGTTTAAATTCTAGTTTATAGTCACAGGCCTATATTACTATAATTTTAACATATTTGTAATTTTATTTGTATATTCATGGTACCCAAAACAAATGAGGTTTTATCAAACTAGAGTGGATGGTTGAATACTATACAGAAATAACAAATTTTATATCCAAGTAATAAAACAAATTTAGGTAAAATAACCTTTAAACATGTGAATATTTTTCTTCAATTTATTCAATAGTTTATAATACTTTTATCGGATCTCACCATCTTTCCAGACAAATTAAAATATTTTCAACATCAATCTCACTATATTAAAATCTTGAATATTTCCTGAAATAATAATAAAAGAAAACTGTTTAAAACTGTATAGCCACGAAATTATTCTCATTCTTCCAATAGCTATCACATCTTTACTCAAAACTAGGCGCCGTATATTATGGTGATATTTGTCCGGTCTATATGTATCCATCAAATTATCAAATAATGAACTAAACAAACCTGCTAATAATAACTAAGGTCTTGGAGATGTTTTATTATTCCTTGTAGATATTTCCGATTGATTAATGCTCAAAATTTGGTTTCTTACAAACACTTATAGCATGTGAATAATTTTATTCTTTTGATACTAAATATATATTAAAATAATTTATTAATTTGTAAAATGTTTCTTATTCGCACAAATTATATTATACGAAAGATTAAAAATCGTGTACGTGCTTAAAATGAGTTAGTAGAGGACGATAACCTATATTATTAATTGATCATCAAAATAATAGCGATAAAAATGTTGTCACTCCATCAAAGTTGGTAATAAATAATTGGCATATAGTAAAATATAGTCGTTTATGGAAGAACAACTAGATAATGTTCTAGATAACATAGTGTTTATTTAAGACGTATCCTACCTGCACATCTGGTGACCTGAGCTGCTAGTTTGTGTTGAGTTCGGTCAGTCTATTTCAGATAGTGATGTTTGGATTTCCTTGTCGATTATCACAGGTTATACGATATAAGTAATCACCACTGCCAGTCATTTGTTTCAGTAGGCTCACACTCACTAGTACGGATCACTTAACTGCTTCAAAATATCACTTTAGTCAACAGTTGGTTTTAATTTTTAAACCTAATAGGATTCAATTTACTTTTGTACTTGTATAGGCACAGTGATTTCTTACAAAAGTTATGAAGGGTTATTGTCAAAAAGATAGGAAAATTTTGGTTGAAACTTTAGGATTAATTTATCTTTTTTAAAAAAATATATGTACCATCAAAATCACAGAAATTTTTCTAACAGTGTTTTGGTTATAATTTGAATGAATATTCCAAACGTTAATATCGAAATGGTTGTATATTTTGGCATGTCTTCAGGAGATAGTTTCAGTATGTCTTGGCAGAATAGAAATTACTGTGATAAGAATGAAATTTAATTGAGCTTGCAATTATTGAAAATATTGAAAGGTGGAAATGAATTTGGTATTAGTAGGAGAAATAAGAGTGGTGTAAATAAACTATTTGCCTGATTATTGTATTTTGTTAAAAAGGATCCATTGAAGTTTGGAGGGGAGCTGTATAGTAGTCTGAAAGACAATGTTTAGGATTAGGATTAATTGTACTTGTTAAAATATGTGTTATCATTGGAATAGTTGGATCTGGTTGACTGTATGATTCCGGTGTAACATAATAAGTTGCCTTCTTCACAAGAATTAGTCACCCGCTACTTTCATGATGTTACACTTGTTCACAGAGGGAATCAATCACATGTGCCTATCTTAGAAGAGAGACGTAAGTGAATTGCACGATTCATCGGCAGAGTTGTTCATTAATTGATAGATCGGTGACGCAGTTGTTCACAATCGCACACGAAACAGATGGATTCTTGAAACTACTGTTCACTGTATTATTTGAATTGATTGTTGTATTTGGATGGTAGGTTGTATGGTTGTTGTATGGTTTACATGTATGTATTATAATGATGTTAAATTATAAAATATAGCCACAAATATAGATATGAATGTTGCTTTCACAGTTTGGGAGCCCAATTGTATATTTATATATTCCCAAAACCATTTGCCACTTTGAAAGACTCATGTAAAAGAAATGTGTCTTCTTATTGATGTTATTTGTTGTTTTGCCCAGTTATTTCAGTATAATAGCCACTTGATTTTAAAATAATAATTTAAACACTTTGAAATTAGCCCTTATTTCAATGAAAATATTATCAATTTGTTTGCCACACTTTTTGAAATATTGTAGAATCTGTTGCTATGTGGATGGTTGATACTTGAGATGTTGCTGTCCACTTAAAATATTATTTATGGTCCGGATTTAAAGAACAACAGGAACTTAATTTTTCAATAGTATTTTACATCTTGATTTATAGACATGTTTGTTGTGTGTGTCCGTGTGTGCCATCTTTCCCAAGTTGTTCACTAAAACAAAGAAAAAATATTTAGAGATTCAACAAGTTTAAGCATTTCAACATTTAAAAACCAAGTAGAAATTTAAAGTCCACTTTATTATTAATCGAAACACAATTTATTAATAGCCATAAGAATGTTTGAGTTACTAATGCTAATAATTTATGATAGTTATTTTTATGATCTGTATAAAATAAAAAGGATAATCTTTATTTTAAAGACTTCAAGAAACGATAGTTAAAAAAATAAAGTACAAATACATTTGGAATCATAATACTAAAAATATTCTAAAACAACTTTCACTGTCCAACATTAAAATAAATACTTCAGTCCCTCTAAAGAAAAAGCCGAATATTGAGAGAAGCCTAGATTTGTACTGTAAAGTTATGAAGGAGAATATATGTAGTTTTAATTTGAAATAAACAATCACACATATCTGAATTAAATTCCCAAGGAATTAAAACTCAGTTCAAAACTAGCCATGATCAAATATATGATTTTTATATAATCAAAGATGGAATATTTTAAACATGATATTTATGTGAATAATAAAGAGGCCAAAAAAGATAAAATTGACACAGGCCTAAATTTATACATTTTAATAATAATTAAGAGAATAATATAAAAGACTGAAATTAGTAGCACTTCAAATACTAGCAATTTCACAATTAGTAATGATGTTCCAAGTTTTTAAGTAGAATATTCACGCAGAAAGTAATACAAATTAATCTTTATTCACATTATTTTATTCAATTTCATTAAACTACTATATAAAAAAAACACTTTCTTAAGTTTTTCACAATTTTACAATTTAAAAAAATCACAAGAAATCCCGTATTTCCAAACCCTTTTTTTTTCCGCCCACGAACAGGTTTTGATTGTTCTCCTACCCCATCCAAATGTGTGTCCTCTTCGCAAGCCAAGCACAGGCACATACCCAACATGTGCTAAATGTGCATCATCCCTACACACAACTAGCTTGGCATGCCCGTCGGAACCCTTCGACGATGCACATACAATTTCCCCTCATATGCAACAAAACTGCGCGCCCATTAGACAGAGAGAGAGTGAAACATACGGGAGGGGGGATTCAAAACTAACCCAACATTTCTCCTACCAACTTTGCAAATACGCATACCATACAACTGGCTTTTTTTCCTTTTTTAAAAAAATAAAATGTATCGCTGAGTATTTTTTTCATTCCTCTCTATTTGAAAACGAGAGGGTAGAATACAAAAATTGTCCTACCCCTTCCCCTTCATTACCGCCCCTATCATGGCTTGATCGCGCAAACGAGGGAAAGCCTCCGATGTGAGAGCTTGCACCTATTTCGATGCATTTGCATCAGGGGTGAGGGGAGGCAAAGAGGGGTAGTTTTGAGTGCAGGGGCTGGGAAGGGGTATAGGGGGTATAGTGTGCGCGTGGAAGGGTGTATGTGAATGTAAAATAGTGCAATAGCCCACTTGAATGTGAGTCGACAGCGTGCAGGACATGTGCAACCAAGGAGTGAGGGGAAACGGATGGTGGTTAGGGGTGTTTGAGGGGGAGAAGAGAGGTACCAAAACGAAAATTTTAGCACTTCCCCCGTACCCCTTCGAGCTCTGGTTCGCACTTCCTCACTCTTCTGGTCCATAACCTACATAGCCAAATGGTACGATGCAATCATTCCATATCAATCTAGAGGCATTTTCTATCTCACTACTGCATGCAGTTTCCCCCCCTTCCGTTGCCGATCGCGAATTATTGTCAACAGCCACTCTCTACCCCTTTCGCAGGTCAAAATACCCCCCTTCCCCCACACTACCTCAATATTACAATACCGATATACAACTATATACTGCCTCGTAGCTATACACATTTCTATGTTCGGGTGATTTCTTCATTTTTTCGGGGTTCTGTTTTGTTTATGGCTCTAATTTATTTTCCCGTTTCAAATTGCACCAATTGATTGAAGTGAAAAAATTATGTATGGATATAGCGAGAGTGCAAATACATTTTTTTCTTTGGTAAAAATAAAATAAAATACTTGTGGCTTTATTGTTTGACACCTGTATAATTTAAATATTTGTACTAATTACAATAATTCGTAGAGAAAATTGTATATTAATATTGAAACAGTACAATATATATATATAATAACCTGTATTGTTTTATATAGTATAATCTTTTCTAAAATAATTTTAAAATGTTGAAATTAAAAACATATTTCTATCATATCCAACATCAGGCAAACTTAAAAAAGAAAGTTTCTACTAAGACCCCCATGAAAATTTTTTGTTACCAAGAGATTTAGTTTCATCTGTTGGAAATATATAAAGGATGAGAATAATTAGGTTCAATTTAGGTCATAATATATGGAGATAAATACAGAGAAAATATATGTAAAATAGATGTGATAGAATTACCTTTTATTGTTTCAAATGCACATTTATTTTTCAGGCAATTTAGTTATCGAGATAAAAGACGTTTTGTACCCATTTGTTCATGTGTATCCAACTTTGTTTATGGAAAGTGGATGATCAATCACACAATATATTGCGAATAATTGATCATAAAATGTGTTTTGATTTCTTGGATCTCTTATGAAATATAAGATTCATAGAGTTATATTTTAAGTTAAAAATTGAAATTGAACAAATATATTTTACTAACAGTTTTTGTAATTAGTTCTATCAATACAAAATGATCATTTATAGAAAAGTATTTTTTTTAAGTTCCCAAATCCATTAATTTTTTCAAATGCACAAATATATTTTAATTATAGTTTAACCTTAGAGCTTAGTTTCTTATTTGTGGGCAAGGTTCTTAAATACAAAAAACATTAAATTGTACTAGTGCTAACTGTATTTTAAGGCTAAAACACGTTTATTTAGTATTCAACAAACTAAGTTAAATTTTTAGGACTACAATTTTTGTAAAAAAATTTTTTAACTATTTTTTTAACTATTAGTAAAGTATTTATAAAGTATAGTATGTCCAGAGGTAATCAATAATTTATTTAATTCATATGTGGATTAAATGTGTTTTCTAAGAACATCTAACAATAATTAATTGTTCGTGTAAACTAATATAATGTGGTTTCTTAATTTATAAAGTATTAGTGGACATAAAAGTGTATTTTAGAAAAAATTCTCTATTGAACATACATAATTATATTTAAAGTTTAGATTAATGTGAGATTCTAGTTCAATTTAATATAACTTAACATTTATGTATAGTAAATTAATACCAATTCCCCTTTTGAAATTTACGTCTAAATATATCTTTCTTACGTATTGTACTCGATTAGATGTTTGAAATAGTAAATACACTAGAATTTATAAGCCTACAAAATTTAAAACAGCCGTTAGAGCTCTTCTTTAAAAAATAAAAATGAAAAAATATCTTTGAAATATTATTATTACTATTACAATGATAAATTCTTCACATGTGAGTAACATCTTGCGAAAACATATCCTTGCAGAAATCTTTTATGTTATAACTGTGCAAAAACTCCCCTCCCCTTCATAATCCCCATCTTTTTGAATTGTGTTGGTCCAAACAAGTTTTTCGCACATAACCTTTTTTTTAAATGAACTTTTTTTTTATTTAATATTTAAAACACGTTGGACGAGTTCCTGGCCAAGTATGATGAGTCATATTTATTGGCGTGAGAGCTGGGTTCAAACCCCTTCACGTTTATAAAAAATGTTATTTTTAAAAAAGGGTAGAAAGAGCGGTTTGGGAGGAATACGTATCTCTATGAAACATCTCGCCCCCCCGTGCTCTAGCGGGAAGCTAGATCTGTAAGCTTTCATGTTGATATGTTGGAGTGTTGGTGCATGTGTGTATGTGTGTGTATGAGATATATGAACATGTAGATAGACAGAGGGATGTTAGGAGGGTGGGGTTAAAAACAGCCCACCTCCCCTTATCCACGCGCAATTCCCCTCTTACCCCTTTCCAACCCTTCATTAGCAAACTACCCACCACAGCGTTGCATGCATGTGCAGTTTCTGCATTCAGAACTCCCTCACCCTCTCCTTCCACCCACTTTCCTAAACACTGTTGTACTGGTTGGCATCATGGAAGCTGCACTGGTCCCGTCTCTCTCACACACACACTCTTTCCTACTCTCTCCCCTCTTTATCCTCACGCACTTCACACGTTTCTCTCTCGTTCTAGTCGGCTCGATTGCACGTTGCCGGTTCCTCCCAAAACCATCCCCAAACTCGGTTCTCCTCCCCCCCACGAGCATTCACATCCAAACATTTTTTATATCAGAGATTGGCCTATTGCTATTCACCTTTTCATATAGTTATTGATATGAAATGAAACGAATAAACATAAAAAATGCTAATGTATTTTTTTTTTTAGAAAAAAGGGTCCACTATATAGCATATTATATATTAATCAAAATAAATGTGTATTTAAAGAACTCTGGTGTCAATAGTAGATTGTTACTCAAATTTTATAGACAAAAGAAGTGTTTAAAATTAGATTTTTCAAAATTAATAAATAAAAGCTTAGTCAACAATTAGAACAGTAAAAAAAGTTCTCAGCTTGCCCAAATAATTGTTTAAATATCGACTAGTACCTAATGTAAGCAATTAGTCTGTTTTCATTGCTCAATGTTTGATATTAAGAACTCTTAGTAATGATCACCTAACTCAGTCTCGTCTGAACTTGTTCGCTAGTGATGGGGAGGTAAAGTGTATTGCGAAATTGGTTCTCTAAGTGTTAAAAAATAGGGGTTAAAAGCTTTCAAAATCACTGATGTATTTTTTGAGGCACTGGACCAAGAGATTTGAAATATAAAATTAAGTGACCCTTCCAGAATTTGTTAAAATGTTTTTGAGTTTTTTAAAAAAAAGTCCATCCTCTGAGGAGGATGGAAAGGAGCAATGACTCACTCGTCACCATATCTATCCAACCCCCAAGGAAACTTTAAATTTTGATTTGCAGGAAGTTAGCGGGATTTCCCCATATAGCCAGAAATTAAAAAATAAGGTTCGTAAAAATTGGGAGGGTCTCTTATTAGAAAAAAATCTTTTTAGATGAGGTAAAAAATTAAAATCTAGTAGACAGGAGAGAGTCAACCCCAGATAACCAATTTAAATTCTAAAATGTTAAGTGTCCAGTCCCTGCTTTGGTGTCTGCATGCTCTAGGGTGCTATGCTTATCGTATACTAGACGGCCGATGGGGGAGAGTTCAAGGTTTATAATCTCGGTTGGGTGTACTGGGTGTGGTATTTCCAAAATGGCTTTCCATTCTCCCTCCACGCAAAAGTGGGTACACATACTCTAAATATAACCTTCCTGATACCTAAAAACCCTTAGCGTAATTAGTACATAAGCGTATAACCTGAACGGGAATTAAGATTCAGTGCTGAAAATAAATTTAGGAGTGAATCAGAGAAAAGGGCGTGAGAGGAGCTCAAAATTTAAAAAAATAATAGTAAACAACCACTTTCAATTGCGGTAAAAACTGAAATTTTGTAGGCAAGCAAAAAAAAAAAAAAGGCTGAAAATTAAAATTATTTAATTGGAAATTTGAGAAACATTGATTCGGGAGGGAAGGGGGTAGTAGTTATAGAAAGAAAAATAAACTTAGGGGGGTAGCATAAAATGTTAATTTAGCAGGCAGGTAGAAAAACAACTCCAGATAACCATTTACCTCTTAAAAATTGAAATTTCCAAGTAGGAGTTGTTAAATTGGGGAAAAGTGAGGGTTACAATTTTCTGACATAATAAACCGTGTGGTAAAAAATTGAAATTAGGGAAGTGGGTATAAAGACCACTCCAAATAACAATAAAAGACTGAAGTTTTAAATGAAGAAAGTAGAAAATGAGGGGAATGGAGATATGTTAAGCAAAAAATATAAAAACTGTTTAAGGTGGGATTTTTTTAAAAATTTTCCAGGAATTTAAAGGGATTACTTGAATAACAAAATTAATGGTTAATAGTTACTATCCTAGAAAGAGGCTGGTGAAATGGGGTGCTTCAAAATTCCCAAAGCTAGAGTAATAGATTATTTTTCAGTGTGGTATAAAATTTAAATTGGTTAGGTGGGTATAATAACCACCCCCAAAAAACATTAAGTTTTGATCCTTAAATTTGGAAATGAAGAACCAGAAAATGGTGAATCATGATTCCTAAGACTAACAATTTAAAAACACTTTTTGGTGTGATATAAGATTGTAGTTATATTTGTGAATGGTGATAAAATTTGGTTATATTAGTTAAGACCTTACCGGAGAGCCCAATTACGTCTGAACACATTCCATTTCATTTGATACAGCTAATGTAGATAACTTTTTTCAGTGTGGCATAAAGTTGAAATTTGTCAAACACGTAATTAAACCATATAATAATAATAATATTTAGCACCGCGTCTTACTACCCGTTCGGGTTATACGCTTTAAACCATATAAGATAATCAATTAAATCTTAAAATTTCAAGATGGAATGTGTAAACTGAATAAGTGTTGGATGGGGGGATGGTATTGGAGGGGTAGTTGATATATTTTAAAAAAAATCAAAATTATATTAAAATCTCTTCGGCGTGGAAGAAAATTTAAATTTTCCAAGATTGTAGAAGGACCACCCTACAATAACCACAAAAAATGGAGAGTTTGTATTTTAAAAATAGGGGGCGTATTAAAGCCTATAAAAAATCTTCTCGATATGGTAGAAAATTTGAATTTTGCTAATGCAGACTAAAATAATCTAAAAAGGAATTAATACAAACGCTAAAGATTATCTTAAAGGTGATCCATTCTCGTTGCGATAGCAAAGATAACACTCAAAGGAGAGACTAGCACTTTTCTAGCAGCACATAAAGATTAAAATAAACCAGTTCTTGTGACATAGGTCAGTAAACCAAGATACTCTTTGGAAAACCATAAGGTTTCTGTAACAGAGTAGTCTATATTATCTATTTATACTCTTTGGTGAATTGCGATTCAATTTTTCCAAAATATTTTTGTAATGATATATATTAGTTATTTTTTCTTATTTTATGATCGTGCTTATGTCAATATTACGTTAGTTTGTGCTCTCAGTTTATGAACAAGCTAACATATTGTCACAAATAATGAATTTGATTTATTAATCACCAAGATTGATTATTAATACCCTCAGTTATCTCAGAATGTACAATACATCGAAGAACAAACAAAAATGGGAAGCCGGTTGTTGAGCGTTCTAATTTGATATAGTTTTGGTGCTGCCTAGTCATGCGAAGAATAAGTCAAACTGGTAATTTATAATATTGACATCAGAAAATAAATCACATAAACACGATTTCTCAATATCGTAGACCTATGTATTGGAAATTAGCATCGTATTGATAAATATGAAGAAAATAGTGTATTTCGAGACGTAATTTCAAATTTAAATGTTAAATGGAAGACATTTGTCTTGTCGCAAGGAATTATATACGTACAAAATAAAAACATGACACATTATTTTACCATCTTTTAGCAAAATAACTTTATTCTATATCAGTTATATAGTTTCCAGTCTGGACAGATATTTTTGGGATAGTTTTTAGAGAATACATTTCTTCAAATTCTCTCCGAGAAATGTAGTTGTCATTTATTCAAATTATTTTATTTTTTACTAATGAGTTTGATAAATTATGTCATAGTCAGTTATGTCTGGCATGAAAGTGTACTGAAAAAGTGAAACAAAATATATTTCTTATTTTTGAAAAGGTTTTTAGTGTTAACATATTAAATCGGTTTTAAATTATTATAAGTAAAACAAAAAAATATAAATATCTTAGCTGCCTATTTCTTCCAATAAGGCAGTAATGGTTTCAATTTTTCTCTTGGTTTTTTCCAATTGTTGATATCTTTGATGCAAGGATTTTGGAAGAGAGTTCTGCTGTTTCAAATGACATTCAGGATAGACCACGTGGAATAGACTTCAATATCCATTGATTGGGTTCATTTGGTGGGCTTAATGCAACTGTATTTACAAAATTAAACAACATATCCTTAAATAATTATTTATTTTGGATCAATATTATTGAATCATTTTACAAATTTTTGTACCTAAACACTACTTACCAATCACATTGTGTTGTCCACAAATATACATTAATAGGGTAGGTATGTGTATTCAAGATAGAATTTAGAGGAAATGTGTACGTATTTGCATGGAGTGAGAGAGGGAAACAATTTAGTGAAACACAATTTCTGTACACCCAAAAAGGATTCAAACCCTTTCCTGTCATTAAAGGCAATACATTCTTGTGATATCTACACCCTAGACTAAGTGACCAATAATGTGAGTTAGGCCAGACCTTACTTATGTATACCTTCATTTCAACTTTTATATCATAATATTTTTTGCACCACATCTTACTACACATCAGGGATATTCGCATTTAATTACTCTATTATGGTATATATGCTAAATAAAATTCAGAAAAAACGTACACTCATTTACGTGGAGGGAGTATGGAAAGCCATTTACTTGAAAGCAGTCTTATTACACCCGAGTGGAATTAAAAATCTGATCTCCCTATCAATGGTAATCCAGTTTATTGAGAGTGTGACACCCTATACCATGTGACCATCCTAACAGATATAATTAATATAATTTTATAAAACATATTCATTAGATCACCATTTGAATGCCAATATTCTAAATGACTAACCATTTTTTTTTTATATGATTGTGTATTGTTTGTTTAGTTTCTACCGCTTTAATTTAGATTTAGTGGACGTTGAGATTTATTTGAGGAACTGCACTCCTATGCACTTGAAGAGATAGTTGGGATCTATAATATGAAATACATTTTATTTTTGTAAATTCTATCCTGCTCATGCAGGGTTAACTTTTTTAATCTTTGGCAAGACACAAAATCTTGCCGTATTGCTTTGGAGGATCTGTTTAGCCTCCTGATACCCTTCCTGACGCTAGTCTCTGACACTTGCTTGGGAAACAGTGAATTCAATGAGTGAGTGAGGAGTGAGAAAGTAAATGCAAATTTTGCTGGAGAGATACTTTTACATGTCACGCAAAACATGGTACCGAAGGGATTACTCCCCCCCCCTCCCCGAAGAATGATATGACAAGGATTTTGGCCACTCAAGTAAACGCGTCGCCCTCAGCTGGGCTATGAACCCTTGGACATTGGTTCCTGATGCGAGAACTTTACCCTAAAACCAGTGAGGTCGACATCAAGAGTATTATATTAATAAAAATAAATTATAGTTTGAATGAAATACAAAGATTTGAGCCTGACTCAGAAATAATGTCCCAGCGTCCAACTAGTATTTTAGGTTCCCGGTGTAGAAACGTGTTTTATTAATATTTACAGGTATTTTGAATCCCATTCACAAAGATTAATGGTTAAAAATACTAATGAGCAAACAATTTTAGTTTAATCAAAGCTATATGACTTATTAAAATTACTATATTAATGTAAGTGTTTGTTACTTTGAAAAACAAATGATATCTTTGATTTGGCTTTAGGTAATTAAACTAGATTTATTGTATTTCCGCAGTTCGTGATAGTTTATAAATTGTTCACTAATATAACTTGTATTTAAAACTTATAATATTATAGTAATATATAAATATACTACCCCATTTGGGTTAGTTTTAAGCACGCATAGCATGCCAAACCTGGACTTAATTTAGGAGAATTGGTATCCTTTAAAGTTTCTTGAAGCATTTTGGACATTATTTAGTCTCAATATTATATTATAAATATCCAGCTTTAAGAAGCCGTTTTAAAACACATAGATCATAATATAGTTTTATGAATGTATATTCTACTATTATTATAATAAAAATAATAATAATAAATATTAGGTGTTCTGTCTTACACCAGGTCCATTCCTTTCGACAGTCGACTTATACTGCCAATTCACCCTGTCCTCGGCCTCATCTTTCAGCTCTCAGAATTTTCTTATTTCCTTCAAGACATCCAATATTTTAATCCTCCTCCTTCTTAAGCACCTCTTTTCCTCAACCTTGCCTTCTATGACGTCATGAAAAGACAGTTTTTCCTAAGGAAGTGTCTGATCCAGTTTGCTTTATACCAAAAAATTACATACAAAATGGTTCTCTTATCACTCATTATTCGTAGGACATATTAATTTGTCACCCTCTCTGCCCACCAGATCCTCTCACGTATTCTCCAGCACAATATTTTAAAGCTTTCCAAGTATTTATTTCCCATATCCTTGAGATTACAATATTCTGTTACAAACAGCGTGATGCTACAGTGTTCCAAATGTAGTATTTCGTCAGTTTTTCCCTTGGTTTCAAACTCAACTTGCTGGTCAGCAGTAACCTCATCTTGTTGAAAGCTTCCTTGGATATCGCGATACTTGAACTAATTTCCTCGGTACAGTGGCCACCCTTTGCCAGAATAATTCCCAAATACTTTGACTCCTTTATGTTTTTCAACTACTGGTTTAAATTTTGATTTCAAGCGGCTCTTCGTTTTTTGATATTACCATCACTTTTGACTTATTAATGTTGATCTCAATGCCATATCTTCTCCATTTCTCCACCAATTGGATCGTCATTTCCACAACTATCAACACTTATTTTTGTAAAGTAAGAACTGTTTTTCCTTTGTCTGATCTTAATTTGGCACTTTAAACTGAAAAAAATTATTGTTTTTATTAGTTATACTTGATTATATTAACAAAACCCAGATAAAACGTCATATAATATAAATTAATCACATATGAAAGATACCTTAAAAATATAAACAGCCAATTAAGATCAAACTAATTAAACACAGCTTACAATATTGTTTCTATTTTGAATAAAATTGGTTAATATTGTGTGTATTTTGTGTGGTTTGGTTGTATAGGTTTTAATATTTAGTAAATTTATCATTATTAGCACTGAAGTGTTATTTTACCTGAATGGCTTGAGATGCTGCATTTTTGTTTACTATGCGATTTATTCTATTGATATTTGCCGTTCTTAGTAAGGTTTTAATTCTATCTGTTTAGTGAAGTTATATTTATTGTTTAAGTTGAAACAAGCGTTTTTGTTCTGTTTATTCATGCCCCTTCTCGAAAGTTTAACACCGTGAGCATTAGGTTCATATAGTGGGTATTTATTCTTATTTTGGCATTCTGTTTGTCAGTTATATGTCAGTTATATGTCAGTTAAAATTCCCTAAAACACAAGAAGAAACAATGTATCACATTTGATCACACATTTGATCACACATGTATCATAGTATGCACAGATTTGATCAACAGCAAACTCATGTAAAATAATTACACCTCTTCTTCACCCAGGAAATCTAGAAAAGTTACTTCATTGAACTTGACAAGCTATTTAATGAAATCCGCACTCACAGCCGTTATCAGAATGATTAATACGTGTATCCGTGGAACGGGTACTTTTTAGTGCTTTATATTCTGGACATTCATAAACGTTCATGTTGGTGATGTCCTCCAGTTTTACTTTTTAAAGCTCAAGAAGTAATAAAATATTTATGATTAAAATAACTGTTTTCATAGGAGCACGTTATAATATTTTCTTATGTATTTTAACTACTTTAAAAAATAATTGTATATCAATCATAAAAAGTTTTAAATAAAGAAGCTATTCTTAGAGTTCATATGCCCCTTCCGTTATTGTGTGGATCTCATTCAGTAAGGAAGGTATTGATTTTGTTTACGATATTGTGTGTTGAATTAAATTTTTGTAAATCAATCATTTCAATAAGCCTTTCTCCTCCTTCCAGATATTTAGGAAGGATGTATTTTGTGCTAAGACTTTAGTTAAAGTATCAAAGACCCTAAGAGCTTTTACACCTAAAGCAGGTGATCCAACTTAAAGAGGAATAGGAGGTGAAATATTTATCTTCTTTGTTACTATCAGTTTCAAGGTTTTGTGTGGATTTTGAATTCTTTTTTTATCTCCTTGGTCTTCTTATTAACAACTCGCATTCGTTCTTAAATTAGCTTTCATTAGATTGGCTACAACTTATAAAGACGATTTTTCTTTAACTCACCCAATTCTTAATTTTTTGTCAAGCTTTTCCCTCAAGTAATTTATTGGCAATATGTTCTTAAATTGTATATCTTCTTTTATAGTAGGTGAGATCGTGTTGATTGCCATTTGTATCTAGTCCATTAATTCCTAGAAACTCTTAACGAATACATTTTTCTAACCTAGTTCAATACCCTCAGTACTGGTAGCTGGCAAAATGTAGTTTCAGTGTAAGTTTAGTGATACATTTATTAACAAATATGGACCCGCCTCAGTGGCATGGTTAGCTAACGCGCTTGATTTGTGTTGAGCTAGACTGCCAAGGACGGGGAGATCGAGGCTAGAATCTGGCTCGGATTAACTGGGGTGGTTTTCCTAAATCGTTTTCCACTCTCCCTCCACCCAAATGCGGGTTCACTTCCTCTATATTCAACCTTCCCAAGTCCTAATCCACTAGCGTAATATTAATACTTAAGTGTATAACCCTAACGGGTAGTAAAACGCGGTGCTATGTATTATTATTAAACTTCATCCCTCATAATGACTTTAGTTATGGACGCACGGTCAATCTATACTTCATACTCAGTTCTATGGTTGTGGTGAAACAAATCATATACCTTATGTTACCAATAAATACTAATAAAATAATACTATAATCAAAGAAATCTTGCCATTGGAGACAGGGATGTTTATTACTAGAGAAGTTCCGAATGATTATTTGTTGACCTTTGAACTGTGGACAAAATGATGTTTTGATTCATTTGATCGAAAAGATAAGCAGGTTGTGCTTCGAGAACATTTACAAGTATTCTAAAGATCTTTACAAACTCAAATATAAGTCTTCTAAAATACCGTATGTCTTTCATTAAAGGAAATAAGTATTGCCCAAATAAATTTTTAATTTTAACATGTCACATTAAATAATATTTATAATTATACCTTACTCCACCAATAATACAAAATAATATTTAATTAACTGACAAAACGAGGTGGGTGCAGCTATTTATATATCCCAGACAAAACATGACTTTAAGGACATATTTTTGCATTAACATTTAAATTTTATTGATTTTGAGTACTATTGAAAAATATAACATACTTAAACTTACTTATTATATAAGCAATAGGTAGGCCTACTCGAAAGTTTATTACTACACTTACAAAAGTACGCCACCTGTTTCCATACGGAGCTAGCTCTATCCAGTCCACCATGTTACACCCTATTTCTTTACGGTTCATATTTACTTTCACGCTATCTTAGAAAGAAAGAAAGTATTGTGATTGTCAAAAAAATTGAATTCGAGATTTTTATGAATGTTGACGTTTCATGACCCCTGAATCCGAGAAAGTGTTTTTTGCATTCCCGTCTGTCTGTCTGTCCGACGTCTGTATCATGGAGTAGAGCCTAAACTATTTTACCGATTGGGCTAAACCTTGTTATCGAGGGTTTTCATAGAGTTGCCACAAAGGGTTTTTGGAATTGGATATCTAACACTAAAATTAAAGGTAGATTACTGAAGGGTGAAAATAGAAAAATTGATTTTATCAAAATCAGCTCTAACAATTATGATTAAATTTCATTTCTAAGTATTGATAAATATTACAAACAAAAACGCTACTCTCAATATTTTGTCAACATAACTTTAAGGGTTCTGGTCAGATATGAAAAACTAATTTTAAATTTCTCGCTATCTTACAGGTAGAGAAAGTATTGTGATCGTCAAAAAAATCGAACTCAAGACTTTGATGAATCTCGACATTTCATGACCTCTCGAATCCAAAAAAGTGATTTTATAATTTTCGTCTGTCTGTCTGTCTGTACCTCCAAATAGAGCCTAAAATATTTTACTTATCAGGCTAAAACTTAATATTTAGGGTTTCCATAGGGTTGCCCAGAGGGTTTTTTGGAATTGGATATCTAACCCTAAAATTAAGGGTAGTTTACTGAAGGAAAAAAAGAGAAAAAGTCAATTTTCTCAAAATCAGCTCAAACTGTTTTGATTTAATTTCATTTCAAAACAGATATAAATATTCTAAATAGAACGGCTACTCTCAATATTTCGGCAAAATGACTATTAATAGCTCCAGTCTGATGCGTAAATTCCCATTTTTTTAATCAAATCTCCGAAAATATTTCAGATATGAAATTACTTATCATTGTAAATATATAGATCTATTTATAGTACACATATTTTATTCGCAACATATTTTTATAAAACCAATAACTTTCAACCTATACGCAAACATATGTATTTTTTAACTTTTCAAACACTATAGCTAAAGTATTTCAATCGTAAAAGAAATCTAACTCGACATGTTGATGGATGTCGACGTTTCATGACCCACCGAACCCTAAAAAGAGGTTTTTGCAATGCTGTCTGTCTGTGTGTCTGTTTAACCCTAAAATTAAGGGTAGTTTAGTAAAGGTCGAAAGGAGAAAAAATTTATTTTCTCAAAATCAGCTCTAACGAGTTAGATTAAAATTTGTATTCAGGCGTTGATTAAGATTATAAATAAAATGGCTATTTTAATTTACCCATGAAAATGAATTTTAGAGTATTTTATAGAAGCGAAAATTTCCGTATCCCCGCAACTATTTGAGCTACTAAATAACTTATCATTGGGAAATTGTAGTACTATTAAAAATAAAAAACTTTTATTTGAAATATATTTTTATAAAACCAATTGTTTCTGAGATATCGGCAAATATATTAATACAATTTTGTGAGATCTAGTTGTACGGAAATACTACTTAAATTTTAACGCAATAATTCTCTAATACCATAGAATAAGTAAATAAGTAATTATCTCAAAATGTTTGTGTTTCCTTTAACATCTTAGGGGAATGTTTGTACAGAAATGATCTATCTCTATCATTTTAGACTTAATAGTCAATATTTACCTATTTTATTGGTCTAAATCTATAAATGAAGAATTTAATAGAAATTCGAGGACCTGAAGATGTTCAACCTCTAATAAAATGTCGAAAATAGCTCGGGTTTGCTAGTGTATATTATTTCGTTTCACATATATTAAGAGATTTCAATAAATATCTCCATTTTTAAACAATGGACTGAGAAAGTCCCTGCGGAGTTTCGTACCATTTATTTATTGACTTATAATGAGATAATTATTATAAACATTAAAGTTCTTATTTGCATCTGTCTTAAGGAGCATCCATATAAATTAGTAAATAGATTTATCTGCTTTTCTTAAGCACCGCATCTTACTACCCGTTTGGGTTAAGCTCTTGGATTTTTATTGATTGTACAGTACATATCATTTTCTAAAGTCTAGTTTGTTGTGTAATCTATAAGGTGGCTCTTCCTTTTGTATAGTAGTTGATTCACTTGATGCAGAAAACGAAAAGAAGGCAACAATTCCATTGCAATAAATAATAAATAAAAATAAATGCTCAGTTTATTAGAAATATATGGTGACAAAATAAACTTAAATGTATAAAAATAACAAAAATGATTTTTAACCAATGACAGGATTCCCTGGAATCTTAAGGACTTATTTTAAAAGGGCAAAAGTTTAATCGATTCAAATATTCTAGCTCAAATAAACGAATAGAATATTTGAAGATTTATGCTTTCCTCCTTTTCGGAAAGAATCAATTTAAAGACTCAAGAATCTGTGGTTCAAAATTATTGTTTTGTCCTAGTATTTATAAATATAGTTATGGTTTGAGAACACACTCTTTAGCGTGTATGTGGTTTCTTGGCTCGGGGTCTTTCCCACCCGGTCTAGTCATATTGTAATATTGTATATTTACTCGTATAATGGGGTAGGGTTTGTAAACTAGAATTTAAAATAAATATAAATACGTTAATATGAAAAGATTGTGGGAAACCATTTGAAAGAAAAACAACTCGGTGACATTTGCCAGGATTGCCCTGATCCCCAAGTCACCACCATTACACGAACCTAGACTAGCGTGACGTTAATTCCGTAGGCCCAACGATACTGGTGTCACCATATAAGTTGTTTGTCTCTCTACGGAGTCATTAGAGGCCCTGTTTGAGCTTCACGGATTCTTGTTCGATCACAAAAAATGGTAGTATGTGAATTATCCTAATGTTTTGATTCTATAAAATTATACATTTATATTTAGTTATTAAAGGCTATAAGAGTATATCCAAATAAATACCATAGTAACCATAATAATAATAGTAATAATTGCGTATATACTGAACAGTTAGTAAGACGTGTTTTTAAAATAAAGTATGCATTAATATATTTTATATGTACAAATATTAATATATTATATATATATTAAAATAGTGTATGTATACACATATATACATACTCATTTTGGCTATTAAATAGTGTATCTATCCAATATGAGAACCTGGTTTGATGGTTATCTTTAAGGAACCTTGTCAATATTACCCTGCGCAGAGTATTGGAAAACACGTGAAATAAGACATCTGAAGCGCAGGTTGTCTGAGTTGAACCCAACTCTACTTCGTCAGAGTCACACATAATGTCCTTAAGGTGGGAATGCAAGGAATGTGAGTTAAGGACAGCGTTTTTACATATTTTATAGTAAAACAATTTTTAAAAAAATGAAGAAATTATATCACCAGTATAAATATATAGTTTATTTTACTCGCGTGGTGACATCAACAGTGGTTAAATATATATTACAAGCATAGCGGCATTATATGACTATTTAAATAATTTATCATTACATTTAAGAACACTCTTGACATTACATTCAACAACGCTAGAGATTAGTTTACAACGCAGAGAGAATTAAACTCTGTTTCTAATAGAACGATAATCGATTTATTTAGGTTAAATACCGTATCACCAATACTAAAGAAAGGGGATAGGAAGAGGTGCGAAAATTATAGCGTTATAACACTTATGTGTAAATGCATGAAATTGCACGAAAAGATTCTGGAAAGGAAAATGAGGAAAAGCGTAAAGGGAAGATGGAGAGAGGGGCAACATTTGTTCAGAGAGAAGAGGGCAATGGTATGTTTAGTATTTTGAATTAGACAGCTGATGGAAAAGAGATGTTAGTTTGGAAAGGAACTGTCAATCGCGTTCATGAATTTAGAAAAAGCATATGATAGTGTGGTTAAGTAGAAAGCCTGGAGAGCAATGAAGGATGCTGGAGTGGAAAGAGGAGTGGCTAGCAGAGTAAGGAATATGTATGATTATAATGTTATTTGTGTAAAGACAGAGAAGAAGTGGATGGAGTGGTTTTAATTAAAAAATGGAGTCAAGCAGGGGAATGCCTTCTCCATTACTATTTGTATCGGTGATGGACATGTTCATGGATATAGTGGCAAGTAAACTGGGTCAGGAGAAAATGAAAGCAATTATGTTTGCTGATGACTTGATGGTATGGTTGGAAAAGGAAGATCAAGTAAAAGAACAGCTGCAGGAATGGAATTATGAATTGAAAGAATGTGGAGTGAAATTATTATGGCGAAAAATAAAGTGATGGTGATGAAAAGGCAGACAACAAGACCAAGAAAGTTAATATAACTGGATGGAGTGGATTTGAAAGAAGCAAAAGCATTAAGTATTTTGAAGTGTGATTTAGGCGAATGGGGGCAACAGAAAAGATTTAGTGAGAAGAGGGCAGTAAGGAGATGTTTTATACAGGTTTGTAAGAGACCTACTATGGGAAAGACAAGTGCCCCTGAAGGGTTGTATAGTGCATACATCATACCCATAGCTGCATATCCAGCGGAAACTTGGACATTGGATGTAAGAGAAACAAGGAAAGTGGAGGCCATGGTATTGAAGTTTTGAGGAGCATGCTAGCTGTCACCAGAAGAGATAGGACTAAGAATGAAAATGTATGGGAAAGAGTTGGGGTACAGGGGGTACATTAGATAGTTGATGAAGCAAGGATGAGATGGGATGGGCATGTAATGAGGATGGAAGAGAAGAGGATTCCAGGATGATTAATGGATATGAAGTGAGTAGGGAAGAAACTGCAAGGGAGACCAAGGAATACATGGGAGGACCAGGTAGCTGCAGGTGTGCAAGTGAGAGGGGGAGAGTGGAAGATAGTTCAGGAGGATGAATGGTGGTATGGCAGAGGGAGAAAGAGGCATTTTACTAAACGGTCCTGGCTACAATCTGGAAGCAGTTCATCATGACGATGGTGATGATGATGATGATGATGATGATGATTATGAAATGTCTTGCTATAAAAACTGAAAAAAACACTGACTGGCCTTTTCTTGCAACCCTTCACTCTCACCTTAAGGACCAACTTGTTCTAAATCACTCATGTTTCATATGTAAAATGAAAATGGAAATTTACTTTTCCAGTTTATGACAAGGAGCCATTATGTAGGAAAGAAAGGTGCCTAGCCCATAGTTTACAAAATCACAAATATTTCTATCCGTTATCATTTAGCTTTAAATAGCTATTTTATTCAAATTATTTAATAATTTGATCAAACTGAGATATAATAATAATAATAATAATAATAATAATAATAATAATAATAATAATAATAAGCCCCTTGTTTTACTACCCGTTAGGGTTATACGCTTAAGTACTAATTACGCTAATGGCTTAGGAATTGGAAAGGTTTTATATAGAGGAAGTGAGGAAGAGTAGAAAAACATTTAGGAAAATCCACCCCGAGCTCACCCGAGGGAGATTCGAACCTCGGGTCTTCCCATCTTTGGTAGTCTAGCTTAACACGAAAATAGCGCGTTATCTATCAACGTCACTGAGGTGGTTAACTGAGATACATACTTACACAATGCCTCAGTGGCACCTATTTCTAGAGAAGATAAATTATTGAAATTCTTAGATGTATGAAATTCATACAGTGCACGATAGATTTAAAACTAGAACGATTTTCATTTTTATACTTATAGCTTGTACGTATAACTTCAGTTTTATAGATTGAATTTTTTTTAACTCGAACAATTCTAGTATATCTTTAAACATTAACTTACGTGTATTATGATCTTTATGTGAATGAGATTTTAAAGAAAATAAATTAAAACCTCACACTCAAGCCTAATATGGCTGTATTATGGCTGTCATAATTAACACATTTTAAAGTTGCAGATTTGGATAATATGAGTGGTAGCTATTTAACTGAATAGCTATAAGGTAGGTATTTAATTTATATATAAAGTGAGATTGAAGTTCAAATCTTGATTGGGTGTACTTAGGGTGGCTTTTCCTAAATGGTTTTACACTCACCCTTCACGAAAATACGGGTACACTTCCTCTAAACAATTTTCCTCGTCCCTAATTCGTTAGCGTAGTTACTACATACATGCGTAATACCTGAACAGGTAGATATAAGCGGTGGTAAAATAAAGTAGTTATGGACATACTTATATTTATAAGTTATTTCAGAGCTGTTTTAACAATTGAGTACTATATTTATGTAACAATTTTTGGGAGGATGAGTACTACCATTTATTTTCTTGAATGTAGCTCCTTTGTTTTATCTATTCATGTAATAAAATTCTAAATCTGTTTATATATTCAATTATCTGTATTTTCTTTCAATTTGTTTGTTTTCATTAAACTAAAAAAGTAATTATCTGATCAAGTCAAGACATCTTCTCTTGTACTTCTTATAATTAAAAATAGAGGTTAAGCTACATACCATCACGCTATCTAATCAGTGAGCGAAGCAGTGTCATAAGAACCTACTTTTAGGGTGGATCACATTTGCGTCCTAATTTTATAATAATTCAAATATATTATTTTTTTATGTATAAATCATTTTTGTAAGTCTCTTTGTTAACGAGAAGCTTGGAAAGATCAACAAATCAATTTTAAATATACTTGGAAACGAGTGTTTTGTGATGGAAACATACAAAAATAATAAATATATGATTTAACAAGAAAATGTTTTGTGTGCTCTTTTGTAACAATTATTGCGAGTTAAATGCTCGAGATCACAGAGTAGGTTTTCAGTTATTTGATTATGTTGCGTGTGGATCGAGTTTATTTGGTTTTGGTCCTTAGTACTGAGAACTAAGCCAACAGCACAATTTTATTTGTTAATTCATGGAGCTTACTAACTAGTGCTTCATTCAATTTCTGAGCTAAAGTGTCGGATCTCTACCCTGATAGATAAGGTATTTAAAAATAACTTTACATAAGGCTTCATTCGAAAAACACTGTTAAACAGTATATTTTGAAACATAAAATTTACCTAACCAAAGTGTTCTTTGTACTACTAAATATAATTTGATTTTAATTTGTTCTGATTTCATATATATATATATATATATATAAACTCTAAGGTTTTTCTGTATTCTCGATTTCTTATGAGTTTCTATTTTTCTGGGCAGAATAAACGATAAGAATAAAAAATAGTTTAATCTTAAAAATTTGTCTGTCTGTTATGGTGTGTTTGTTCCCGGTAAACTCAAAAAAAATTCCATCGTATCGAGTAGGAACTTTATACTTTCATTCTTTATTTTACCTGGAACAAGATAAGCTAAATACCATCACACTTTCTCATCAGCGAGGGAAACAGTGTTGAAAAAACCAGTTATAGGCAGTACAGAGCAAGGAAATAGATTAGAACACCAACAAGCAAGAGTTCTTGTTTATTCGGAAATCTTCGTACGTGTATAGAGCACTGGTATCGAGTAGATTTCATTATTTTCTAACATTTAAAATGCGAATAACAATATTTCTTACCGTTTGGTACACAGCCAAAATAGAAATTTGTTGGTTTTGACAGGGTGCTCACAATCTAGTGTTTCTTTCAATAAAAACTATTTTGGTTTTATAGATATAAATTGTAATTAATTCATGCTGGTGTTTATAATGACAATTTCTCCATTTACATACTGAATATTCGTCTTAAATATAGCTATTTGTCTAGCCGGCTTACGGTTTTGCGTGTAAACTAAAAATATCTAATTTTGTATCTCAATATTTAATTATACTATTTAATTTAGTGTTTATTGCAAAAATGCATCCACCTAATCGAGCAAATATTGACGCGAGGACTGAAAAATGTAAACAATTTAATTTTCGTTCCTTACTACAGGCAGATAGTATTTAATGTGTCGCATCGTTGACGCATAGAAATTTCCTTGCTTGATATGTGTTTGAAATTGTGTTTTTGGTAGTTTATACGATTCGCAAGAAAAACCGTTATTTTATACAACTTAAACGTGAGAAAAGTGAGAAGAGTGGGAAAACTCTGATAATAAATATAATGCAAAATTATTCTTTGACTACCATATATAGTTCTAGTTTTTATAACTTGTTTGTATTAATTTTTAGCCATTCTTAATCTGTTATCCATGTAATTTATTATTTTAATTTAACTTATCATATTCAAAATTAATTATACATTTAAACTATACCTGCATACTCTTCAATTCAATGTTTTGGTTATAATGTTGAATTTCTTCTTAAAATTTAATATAATAACTAAGAGCTACCCAATATAATTATTATGTAATGGTTATTAGCTAAAATATCCAATCTAATAGAAAATTGACATAAAACTTTTATATAAAGTCTAGCTTAAATAGTGTTTTAAGGTAGATAGTATACATTCATAAAATGAGTTAGTAAATATCTGTGAAACAAGTGAAATAATAAATTAAGTAATTATATTTTATATAAAGTAATATAAGGGTTTTGAATTTATTCGGATACACATATTAAATAAATGGTGCGGAACTCCACACGGACTTTCTCGCTCTATTGTTTAATAATGGAGATATTTACTTGAACCTTGTAATATATGAGAAATGAAATAATATACACTAGCAAACCCAAGCATAAATTGCACTATACTTGTGTAAAATATTTTTTGAGCCCTGGTTTTATATTTTATAATTTTTATTTTTAAAAGAATGGATGTCCTCATTGGTATGTTTGACCAAATAAAAAAAATCTATATTCGGTCCACATGGGTCAGCACTTCGTATTAAAATTTTGATTTAAGGTTAACATTTTCGACATTTTATTTGGTGTTGCACATCCTCATGTGATCGCATTGCTATTAAATTCCTCATTTATAAATGTTGACCAATAAAAAATACAATTATTGACTATTGAGTCTAAAACGGAGATAAATCATTGTTGTACAAACATTTCTCCTAAGTGGTTTAAGGAAAGATAACAAACTTTTTGAAAGACTTACTTATATTATTACTCTATGGCATTGGAGAATTATTGCGTTAAAAATAAGTAGTATTTCTTTACAACTAAAGCTCACAAAATTGTATTAATATATTTGCCAATTTCTCAGAAACTGTTGGTTTATGAAGATATATTTCATTTAAGTTTTTTTTATTTTGATGAGTACTACAAGTTTGCAATTATAAGTTATCTATTATCTCAAATAGTTGCGAAAATACGGAAATTTGCGCATGTGTAAAGTACCCTAAAAGTCATTTTAATGGGAAAATGAAAATAGCGAGTTTATTTATAATCTTAATCAATGCCTAGATACGAATTATAATTAAAATTGTTAAAGCCAATTTTGAGAAAATCGATTTTTCTTTTTTCACCCTTTATTAAACTACTCTTAATTTTAAGTTTATACAGACACACCGACAGACGGCATTGCAAAGACAATTTTTAAGGTTTCGGGGGGTCATGAGACGTCGATCCATCAACATTGCAGGTTAGATTTTTCTTACGGTCGCAATACTTTACCTTTAGTTTTCGAAAAATTTAAAATTGTATATATTTGCTTATATCTTGAAAGTTAATGGTTTTATAAAATATGTTTCAAATAAAATATTTGTATTATGAATAGATCTACATATTTGTGATGATAAGTAATTTCATATTTCAAATAGTTTCTGTGATATGATATAAAATGTTAATTTACTTATCAAACCGAAGCCCTTAAAGTCATTTTGCCGAAATATTGAATATTTATAAATGTTTGGAAATAAAAATTAATCAAAATAGTTAGAGCTAATTTTGAGAAAATCTACCTTTTCTCTTTTTGCCCTTCAGTAAACTACCCTTAATTTTAGGGGTGGAAATCCAATTCCAGAAACACCCTAGGACAACCCTGCGAAAACCCTAGATACCAAGTTTTAGCCCGATTGGTAGAATAGTTTCGCTCTAGCTGGAGGTACAGACAGACAGACGGAAATTCAAAAACTACTTTTTCGGATTCAGAGGGTCATGAATAGTCAAGATTCATCAAAATCTCTAGTTCAATTTTTGTGAAGATCACAATACTTTCTCTACCTATAAGATAGCGAGAAAATAAATATAATACCCAGTATATATACACATACATTTATGTAAATGGTTATTCTATCGTTCCTATCTCTGAGTGAAAAAAATTTCGATAAAATATCTCACGAACTTTGTTTTGAGTCTTAATTACCAAGGGAGAAACAAATTTTTTTATACTGCCTATCTCTAAAGTAATCAAATATTTTATTTGGATTAGGTCTATAAAATGATAGAATACTGCTAGACAATGTGATTTACTTAGCTAGGTACCTAATCAGCGATGAATCACTCGTAATGACTGTTAAAAGCTTACACTATATCGGGTGTTCATTTGAAAACTTTCCACTAAAATATCTCGAAAATAATGCATTTCAGAAAAAAAAATGTTTCAAACAAAAGTTATCTGGTTCTTAGGGGGTAAGGCTGGAATGGCCTTGGGTGGCTTTGCTAAGGTGATGTTAAGGTTACTTTTATTGTTTTAAATAAGACTACCTTTTTTTATTACATATTCTTGTATATCACGTTGTGCCATTTACAAAATGGTGATTTTAAGCTTTTTAAAGTTAAGGCTATCACGATAAATGAGCCTCACAAGTTTCAAAGTCACCAGCTCCAGGCGCGGAATTAGAATTTAGCTTATTTAAACATATCTTGGGAAGGTATAAGTGTTTGTGTGCTGTGTGCTCGCACACGTGTGTTTGTTCACGTTTATGTGTATTTGTAAAATAATTATTGAGAAAAAACTTTTTTAATTTTATCTTAAAGGAGATATTCGAAATGCTCTCCATTTTGAGCCAAACAATAAAATAGTATATTTTTGAACTCATTTCCGACGTTTTGTAGGGTTGCTTTTGTAACATTTTTATTTGCCATTGTTGTTTTATTTTTTTATCTCTTTGTTATTTGCTGGCTTAGTGCCATAAAAAGTGGATTTTAAATATCCTTTGAATCTTTGGATTAGCAGTTTATTTGGCCAAGTTAAACAGAAAACAAATGAATTCTACAATAAATAGGAGAATATACTATTGATCGCGTAGTTTAAGACAGGATTTTGAATATCAGTCATTTTTTTTGACAGCCTATTTCTCCTCTGAGAGTATAAGGAACATTTAGTGAAAATATTGTCTAAATTGGTCCAAAAATTTACTAGTTTATCGTGAACATAGAAACACGCAAACAAATGTTTTTTTTATGTACGGGATGGACAGTGAAAAACAAATTCAAACAAACATAATTTATACCCTAAACCATAAAATAACAGAACAAGTACCTAACCAAACAACGCTTTTTTCGACACTGCTTCACTAACTGATGAGAGAGCTTTATGATCTATGTTCTAAGATTAAAAAAAGTCCTCTAGCCGTTGAGTATGATTTAATTTTATTGCTAGCAAAACTACATGTAGAAAATTATTCTAAAAATGTTTATTCGTTATTCTTTTTTTATACTATTCATAAAAAATAGAAACTCCACCAAAATTTGAATGTACAGACAGACCATAAGGTTTCATTATGTCTATGGATTATAATTCGAGTTTGACACCCTAAACCATGGGAGGAATTTTGTAGATAATTCCAAAAACAAAAAGCATAAAGTGAAAGCCCAATATAAATACTTAAGGCAACTCGAGGATGTGCACATTTAAATTCATAAATTTATTACTAGCCTTATATTTAAAACTTCGTGACCACTAACATGGATATCTCTAAAACCAAGAATAGTAACAAACTGAGACTTGGAATAGGCGTACGTACGAAACTCAAAGAAACCTTAGGGTGTGCACAATTTTGGAGTTCTTTCATATACCAAATATTTAATATATATATATATATATATATTGCAATATTGACACCTTAAACCCCGTGACCACTGGTAGAGGTAATTCCAAAATTAAAAAAACCCATAGAGGTAACACTTTTCATGTATACCCATTGACACCCCAAGGCCCTTGTGTGTATTTCAAACAATAATATACATTAACCCTAGAGATTTAGACCCTGTGACTGCTGGGAAGTGAATACACTCAATTAACCAACAAATTTGAACATTTTTTATAATAAGTTGGGGAAATCCTTAGGATATCCATATTAGATTTGATTCACTAAACCACAGACTCGGTTGGGTTAAAACAAACGAACAAGAAACATAGAAATCGAAAGCACTGCTTTGGCATGAAACCGCATACTTAGGGTACCCTAAGTTTCTGATAATACACACATTTTGAGCTAAAAGTATTTAAAGGTGTGATTGCTAACCCGGGTGGATGCCGAACCAAGGAACATTTAGATATTAGCTTTAGTGTAGTCACCTAGGGAAACTAATGAACATATGTGTACCATGGGCGTTTATTTGAAGTTATATTTACACATACATGTATACATTGTGAGTCTTACACCTTAGAATATATGAACAACTGTGGGTGTGATTGTAAAACCAATAGCCTTAGAAAATTTAAATTAGCTAATGTGCTAAGAGAAAACTGAGGTTAAATAGATCAGATTTTTTTTTTTTTAACTTGTTTCTTCAATACAAGCTTGAAAACTTAAAACTCGTGATCACTGGTATGTGATGTAAAAATATATGTAGTCTGGTTTACTATCACTAGGCCTATGTGTTGTTTTTATAGAAACGATTAGTTTTCTATTGAATTTATTCTTTAAGAAGAAATTTCAACCTTCAGTCTAAATAGATTTTTAAAAAATGACCACTAACTTCACCCGGGTTTCGCCGGGCACTTGCAGCTAGTATAAGATAAGGTTAGGTGAATACATATTTAGTTTAGTGCCCAACGTACTTTAATAAATATGCAAAAGAAACATTTTAAGAGCAGTATTTCTTCATGCAATTTATATTTTATTTGAAATTAATTTTTCAAATAATACAAAATAGAGGAAATTGCATCTTAAAATTAAGTGACTTAAAACTGGTCGATTAACGATACAAATTTGGGTTGCTTGTAAAATTATTTCATTCAATCATTCAGTTATATGCTTGTAGATTGTCCGAACATGTAATAAGACGATTTGCACAAAAAAGGTTAAAAGAATTATTTATGTAATTTTGTCATTAAAAACTATCATATATGGGGTTGAACATCGACATTTTAATAACAAAAATGGTTTTGATATTTTTCGCCCCACTCTTAAACTCTACTCAATGGTAGTTCAAAGGTAAGCAAAGTATATATATTTTGTCCACAAAATAATTGAGCTTTAAATAGTTTTTATCTTCTTGCTAAACGTAGGTCAAATTTATGAAATATTTTCTCCTCTTTTTAATTTTTTTTAAAACAAGACATATATATACCATCTAGAAATTCTATTTGAGACTATAAACATGAATTTTATTAATTCAGATTTTTGAATTGTTTTTGGTGATTTTTTTAATTTAGCACCGCATCATACTAATCATTTGGGTTGTACGCTATTTGGTAAATTACTTACTCATTTACGTATTAAATAATTCTTCACACTCGCTAAAGCATAAATGTCGTGATGTTCACTAAATTATCAGAGTTTTGTCAATATTATATAATTAAAACTATACTCAGTAAATATCATTATATATGTGAAATAAAATTATATTTATACACAATGTTATATGAGATATTTAAATGATACTATATGGCTTAAGCAGGCTAAGTGAGAAGGGTGAATTGGGTGGAAATGCACGGCTACTTTTCTAGTAAACATACTTTACTACATCCACAATGCATCTTGTCAGAAGCAACCAGGGTGTCTGAGCCATAAATAGGTAAACTACGACCAGTCAATACACACTTTATTTGTTGCCATGTATACCCCCAATGATCAATAGGCCTCGAGTAACAATACGTGTTTTATTTTAGTACATATTTTTAATTTTTAAATGTATTGTGTTACTGCTTTACACTCAATCTTTATTGCGATGGAAATATATTTTTATAATAATGTTAATATCTTATTTTTAGATAATCTTTTTTAAAAACAATCCTCTGCTCATTCTGGGAATATTAGCTTGACCGCAACGTGCAGTGGTCTCAAATTATACTTTATGGGAAAACTTATAAATAACTATTTATGATAACTATTATAAATACACACACACACACACATATATATATAACCTGACAAACGTCAGGTTCATCTCCTTATGTTTGCCTATGCAAGGAAGATTTGCTTTTGAATCTTGGCTGGGTGCAGTATTGTTAAATGTAAAACAAATTTATGAAATATTTTATCCTCTTTCTAAGATTTTTACAAATACATACTTTATCTGGAAAATAAATTGGGTACCAAAAACACGTATTTTACTAAAAAGTAATATTATTGGAACGGTTTTTGGTAAATTACTTAATTCCGGAATATTTACTACTCTTCCGCCACGCCAATTAGGGGTTATTACTTCTAAAATCTACTTTAATATTCCTTCCCATTTATCTATATGAATGCTGATAACATGGGAACGTAAGAATGCGATGCAAAATATAAACTAATTGCGATTCTTCTTAAACGCTTAATTTATTAATTGATTTATTAACATTTCAGGTATGGAAAATATACTCAGCCGATTAATTTTAAATGCAGACATATTTTCCATATTTTATAAAATAATTTAATAGCAGCATATAGATTAACATTATCTCACTAACACAACATCACTGATCCCCAAAATCATTTTGGTGGAAGATATCAAATTAAATATTATATTGTACTGTAATAATATGAATATTGCATTTTACTAAAGAAATTACTAAGAACTATTCTTTCCGGGTGTAAATGTCTAAATATGTCAACAAAAAATTAAGAAATTTCTAGTACACTCCCGAGTAATGAGGATGGACATCATTCATATACTGTAATCATAATAGTTTATACTAATTTTCATTCATATAGATTATATTAATACATCATAGCTGGGTTTATAGTAGGCCTATTATTGTTCCAGGGTTAATTTAGCTTGTAAGTATTTTTTATCTAATGTCTTTGCTTAAAATATAAATTAAGATAAATTAAACATAGTGATTTTGAATAAACTTATGCATAGTAACATTCCATTGTAGTATAATGTGTAACATGGTAGTGTTAAATTTATATTAGAAATACAAGTTTTCAATTATAATAATACAAATTTGAGAATAAGGCTATGATAACAGACACATGGTGAGGGTATAATATACAGATGGTGTATCCGAACAAGCCTAAAATCTTGAATTTAATTTACTAAACATTAAAAATTGAGTAATTTGGATGGCTTATTATAATTTAGATGTTCACAAGTGAACAGTTTATTAAGCTGGAACTCAACGTAATTTATAATGAGAGGGTAATTATTTAGCTTTATCCCTGGATAATCGGACAAGAGAAAGAGTAGCATGTTATTCAGTGGTAAAGTAATAAAGCCTTATTCTTCACAAACACTCAAGCAAATAAATAAATATACAACAGTTTGTCTTCAAAATCCCCCCTATAATCAGTAGAATATAAATAAATGGTACGGCGCACCGCACAGACTTTCTCTCTCTTTCTATAAACTCGTAAGATTTCTGAACGGAATAATGTACATTGTATCATCACCACTCCACATAAGAACACGCATAAAATAATATACAATGATATAGAATCAATGAGAAAAGAGGCGCATCTTTGTCCACCTAAGAACATTTCAAACAGTTTAATGTCTTCCACAAGGGTCAACACTTCGTATTAAAATTTCGATTTCTGGTTAAATTTTTAACATTTTATAAGGTGTTGCAGATCTTCAAGTCACGACTAGCGCGTTAGCCAACTACGCTACCGAGGCGTGTTTAAATTTTATTCCCAGACAATCTCACAATAGATTATTCCATTATGTAATTTCTTCGTAGACGTTTCATTATATATTTCTAAGAAAATCAATAATTGATCAAACCTCTTTGATTATGTTGTTATAATATGTGTATGCTAGTCAATTTAATACCCGCAAATAATGCAAACACCACTTTAAATATAGCGGTTGCATCGATTTTCACTCCTTCATATTGCGTACTTATGGATGTTCACTTCAAAATTTAATACAAGACTGTACCATCTAGTATACCAAATTATCCCGTTTTATTAACAATTTTTAATACAAGTGGTTTTATGACACTTAAAGGTTTTTAAATTCCTTTCTGTTATCCTGACACAAAAAGTTGTATTAATTTATTTATTATATAAAACTTGAAGACCTTATTTTCAAAGGTTCAATATTCTCACGTCAGAAACATTATTTTAGCTACCTAATGACGCCATGTAAAAATTTAGAAATTCAATCATACCATACTACTAAATTTTTCATGCATCTTCTCTTAGTGTTCAGTAACAAAGAGGCTCGAATCTCATTCATGTACGTACATTGAGGTGTTTCTCTGCCACAACTCTAATACGGATAGTATTATAGTAGGTTCTAGATTACTTAAGCCTAATTCACTACAGTAAAGATGCGGATAGCCCAGCCTAAAATAAGAAGCAAAACCCAATAATTTAATTTGGTTTTGACTCAGTCTAGTTGTCAAATGCACAGCTTGCATCAAAATTGGAAGTTAAGCATGATGTTAATACTACACAAAGAATATCCGGGATTCAAGGTAATATTTATAACCACCACAAAGGGCAGGTTTTTATGTCACACATACGTTAGCATTGTAGCTATTGCCAATGTAAAGACATAAACTAGAACATATCTGTAGTTTAAAAACAATCATGTATGAGTGATTACAATATTGATATGTGTAAGTACTATATAACCAGATTGCCATTGAAATACCTTTTAAAAGCCAACACTAAATGTAAATTTATAAACATTCATAACCGTATTTAACTTAAATTTACAAAATATTGGCACTTGTTCTCATAAGTTAAGTGCATTTGGTTTGATATACAGTGTACTGGAAAATCAATATTATATCTTTTGAAACTTAAAGATAAGACCAGTTACATGGGGATCAAACTATACCAGGCATTTGTGGTCTATTGAAGTCGTTATTAAGCTTTTTATAAAATTCTTGGCTTATCTATTACTTAACTGAAGACTATATTTTATCAATGACATTCCTTTCCTTTTGACCTCATAGTTAAATGGGTCACCTACCGGAGCGTTGAAGCGTATTGCAGATGTCTGTATATCCCACGTTAGATAATAATTGGCTCATTTTTATAGCAAAATGGGGATGATTGCAAAATGTATAGTCAAAAAAAACAAAATTTGGCCTTAACACTAAACTAAAATAAATCATTTTAAGTTGAAATTATCTTAATATTTACGAAGTTTCAGGCAAATGGTCGCAGTATTTGAACCGAAGTAAATGATAAGAAACATAGATCTGGACTTCCTATAACAATTAAAGTTTTTTTAATAGAGTCATGGAAGAAAACTCTAATATAGCTAAGTATTGTTTTGGTTTTAAACACACCAAATACAATTTTCAAAAGAAATACCACAGTTTGAAAATATCCGCCTTAGAGTATGTATTACACTGGTTCACATCCTGCCCGGTTAAGCTATCAGAAAACGGAACTAGAGATTAGTAGGATAACTCCAATATAACTATTTGTAAAACTTGTAATTATTTAGATATTCAGTTTTGTTTAAATGCGTCATTAATTTAGGAAATTTTGAGAGACTGACTGATTTTAGTGTTAAGTTATAATACATATCTTTCAATGAAAATTACTTCCAATCTTCAAACTTAAATAATCACCACAAAGTGATTTTCCTATAGTAAGAATGTATTTTACAAAAACAAGTTGAAATAGGCTAGAATTAATAGGCCTATGTTAAAATACGAGAAAATGCATACAAAAGGTTTTTTAAAATCGTAAATGAAATCATTAACTTTATATTCAAATAATATGATGGGACACAATATTATGCCAGGGGAAAGTGCATTCCAACATTTGCTTTGATTTTTTGTGAAGCTTTAAAAATCATATTAATATTATTACTATTACTATAAGTAAGTTATTTTGTACGTTTTTACTGAAAGGCTTACATTAATATGATGTTTATAAATACTACCATGTATGCTTTTTTCATTCCTCATTATATAGATCTTCAATTATAAGGATACATTAATTAACCGCACTTGGTAGTGCTGAAAATATTCGTATCTATATGAAAAGTATTTATTTTCATTTAATCAATAACATTAATATTAAATGATTGTATTCTCAACCTGATTTTAGTTTGAATATCCATTTATGTTCTTAAACTTTTCTAAAACATATACAAATTGTTGTTTTCAAATTTGCTTATAATAATGACGGAGATGAATTCATTAACATGTTTCTAATACTTTGAGAAATTTTTGTTTCGTATTAAAAATTTTTAAAAGCAAAATAATAAAAAAATCAACAAATAGTGATTATTAAGTGGGAAATATGTCCAAACACTATAACAATTATTATATAAATAGTTTTTTTTTTAGATATTCAATCAATAAGACACAATAGATGCAATTATTCAGATTTCAAACAATCGAACTTTAAATCCACTCTATAGTATATATAGTTATTTTTCATTCTAAATTGAAATTTTACTTCTAAACCATACTAACACATTGTGTATGTGGTATTATTCAAATATTTGGTTTAAAGCACGTATTTAGAAAGAAATGATTTTAAATATCTTTATTTATTATTAACCAATGAAATACTGTAGGAAACATAAAAATGATAAAAAAATTTAAACCCAAGCAATGTTTGTGTAACAAAGTGAGAGGCATGCAACTTAAATTTACGTGATTTATTTTATGTCTATTTTCATCAATTTAATACTTTAATAATTACCGTATTTTAATCATTTAATAAAATTACCAATAACAATTTAAAAAAATGAAATATGATTAGTGAAATAGTATTACGGGACAATAAAACCAGTAGTGACTTTAACATTGATTTAATTGGTTTAATTTTTTGAAGGAAGTGCGTGCCCCCCACAACTTTCTCCTGGATCCACCCCTGGTACAGCAATTATATATCTCTCTCATTTTAGAATCAATACCTATTTTATTGGTCAAAATTTATAAAAGAGAGATTTAAAAGCAATGCGATAACCATAAAATGTGCATCCCCTAATAAAATGCCGAAAATTTTAACTGGAAGTCAAAGCTTTAATACTAAGTGTTGACCCTTGGGGACCTAATCGATATTTTTTATTGGTACAAATATAAAAATGAAGACGTTAATTCGTTGAAAATAAAAATTTAATATTTAAAATCAAGAGTAAAAAAAATGCTTTACGTATGTATGGCGCAATTTTTTCTCGGGTTCGCTAGTGTATATTATATTACGTACGAATTTGAGTAAAAATCTTTTTTTAAACAATAGAGCGGGAAAGTTCACGCGGAGCTCCGTACCATTTATTTATATACTCTGGATATAATTTTCGTTATTCCTTTATTATTTAGAGTAGGTTCTTTTATTTACTCTTATGTTTTTAGTTACATTTTTGAATACTTGGATTAGAGTGATTCCAGTTTCTTCAACATCACTGTCCACCTAATATTCTCAGTATTCTCCAGCACCACATTTCAAAGCTCTCAAAATATTTCTTCTCCATCTTCCCAAAAGTCCAAGTTTCTGCTACATACAGTATGATGCTCCAAATATATCATTTCATCAGTTTATGCCTCTATTCCAAAATTCAACTCGCTGGTCAGCAGTAACCTCTTCTTATTGAAAGATTCCTAGGATATGGCAATCCTCGACCTAATTTCTTTGATTTAGTAAGCATACTTTGTCTGTATGCTTTCCAGGCACTCGAACTTTATACTTGGATTATTCGGATATCTACAAGAGCACTTATTTTTGTGTCGCAAAGAACAACTGAACATATTAAATGGGAATGAGATGAAATGTTGAGTTTAGAAGATAGTAGTACCTTTAACCCCGTGAACACCAATGTGTGCAGTTCCAAAATAAAAAATCATACAAAGATGATACTTTTCATATAGAGGAGGTTCGTCTAATCTGGACTCTTCGGACAAAGTGGACCCACCGTTTAAAACTTATACAGGGTGCTACACTCTTTTAGGGAGCGCTTAATCTGTGAAAATAGGTTGTTTAGTTGACAAACAAGACAGTAGAACCTTTAGTTTTTTCCATGTTGCTGAAGAAAGTGGTTTTAATTCAATTGGCATATTTCAAAAGTTTTACAGGTTAGTAAATAAAATTATATTTTCCAAACTAAATTGAGTAATTAGTCAATCTATTTTATTTGCTATTAATAAAAATTATTTCCCCTTTTTACAGTTCTACAATTAAATTGTTAACTATTGGTATGTTCTGAAACAAAAAGGCCACAACCAAAATAGTGTGTGTCGGCCAAAGTGGCATAGCTGAGGTGGGGGCAAAGTGGCCTAGGTCCACTTTATTCTCAAGTTTATATTCATTCAGTACCTATTTTAATTATTTAAAATGGTTATTATACTTATTTATGTACTTATATTGTTTTAGTAAGATCATTAAAAGTAATAATTAGTAGGGGCCTACAGTCAATGGCTTTCGAGCCACAAGTAATAACCCCCCTAATAGACACGTTTTTACCTAAGTTAATTTTACACCAGTTATATCTAATATGCTACTGAGCACCATATCATCCCCAGATCCAGTTATTCATCAAGTTAAAACAATTTAATCAACTACAGAGTCAGATTAAACTAAACATATAGAACATTTCACCTTACGCTCTTCCCCCACTTTCCAAAATTAACATAACAGTTGGTCTATCTAAACGAGTTAGACCAAAAGGAATAGCGTGTGTGATCACTTCATCTCCTTTCAAAAACAAATTAATAGAAAGGAAAAAACACAAATTTAAAACATATGTTAAGAATTAGTTTTCAGACAAAAAGATTCAAGAGTTCAAATTCACAAACATCCAAATTCAACCAAAGGCAAGTGAAGTGTTAGGAAAGTTTCCTCAATATCAGAAGAGAAAAATGACGCTGAGTGAATCTACAGCTCGGGGAAATTTTCCTATGATTAATCTAATGAGGAATTGATTTATATTTATCTTAATTTGTTATAGCTTAAGTGTTTAAGCTATAACAAATTTTTAAGTTCATAATTTTACTACAAACCATTGTTATAAACAAAATATTAATTTTAGATATTAATATAAGATCTATGATATACTGATCCACTTTACCCGACGTGTGCAGGCAAAATGAAACTTGATCATTTTTTGATTTATTGTAATTTAGTGGACTAAAATATTATTACATTTTTAAAACTTATTTACTAATTGATATATACTATTAAAATTAGGCGAATGAAAAACATAATTGTAAATGAATAAATAGAGCAAAGAAATAAAATAAAATAAAAGGGGAAATCCAGATTACCTGAACTTCCACTACACTTAGTGAAACCCCAGGTGTGCACCTTCGGCGTAAATTTTAATATTAAATACATCTTATTCTATTAAACCATGTGATTAAAGGAGGGATATGTTTGAAATCAATCACCCAATACATGATTAACTTCACATAAATATTTAGGTAAATCTTTAATTCCCCCCCCCCACACACACACACACGCTCAGTTATCCCCGTATAATTTCCTGCCCAAACTAATTTGCAGCGTGAAGACCGAGCGTGTAAGGGGCCATACTGTCTCCCCCTTGCAATCCCTGTGGATGAAATATCAGTCTTGATTGAAGACCGAGCGTGTAAGGGGCTATACTGTCTCCCCCTTGCAATTCCTGTGGATGAAATATCAGTCTTGATTGAAGACCGAGCGTGTAAGGGGCTATACTGTCTCCCCCTTGCAATCCCTGTGGATGAAATATCAGTCTTGATTGAAGACCGAGCGTGTAAGGGGCCATACAGTCTCCCCCTTGCAATCCCCGTGGATGAAATATCAGTCTTGAGTGAAGAATTGTTTTTTATTTATTTTGAATATTCTAAGATTTTAATATAATAAGAAGCAGAAACATCATAAATAAAATAATAGAGTCAAAAGAGGTAAATGGTTTCAGCCATGGTAGCTAAAAAGAGACCATTTTTTAAGCACCGCGTCTTACTAAACGTTGGGGCTATACGCAGATGTACTAATTACACTAATGAGTTAGGGATTAGGAAGGCTTAATCTATTGAAAATGCACCCGAATTTGAGTAGAGGTAGAGTGGAAAACCAGTTTTAATAAAACCATCCTCAGTGCAACCGACTGGGATTGAACCCCGATCTCTCTTTCTTCAGCAGTCTAGTCTAGCACGAGAGTAGCAAGTTAGACTACATGGTCACTGAAGTGTGTTAAATGGAGACAGTTAATCACACATCAACTTTATAAATGATATGAGATTCTGAAATATAAGATTGGAGAAACCATCTTTGTGGCAATCATTAGTGACCTCATTATTACATACACTCATAGTCTAAAATAGTTTAAAACGATCATAAAATGAAAAGAAATAGGCCAAGACTGTACGTTCTTGATTGACAGTTTAGTGGTGAGAGTTATATCCGTCTTTTCCTTGCGTACTTAACTGCACAGTTAAAATGCACGTGTTTGACTGACCATGTGGGGGGTCCTTTAGCGTTAGCTTTTTGAAATTATTTTTACCTCAATGCTCCGCCTGACGCATTTAGAAATCATTATTACGGAAACCAAGAAACATAAAATATGGAAACTTGGCATTAGCTTGGTTATTTTTGGTGTGAGTGAATTTCAAACGAAGAACCATTACAATCTTATTCCTGGTAATTCTATTCAGGGAAACTAGCGGACGTGCATCTGGGGCGTTTAATTTTACTTTGATAAATATATATAATTTTTAAATATATATATATATATTTAATTTGATAAATATATGTATATTTATTTTTACTTTGATAAGTATATATATACTTATTTTTACTTTGATATATATATATATTTTATTTTTACTTTGATAAATATAATTTATATATTTACTTTGATAAATATATATATATATTTATTTTTACTTTGAGATATATATGTATATATTCTATTTTTACTTTGATAAATATATTTGTATATTTATTTATTTTTACTTTGAGATATATATGTATATATTCTATTTTTACTTTGATAAATATATATTTATTTATTTTTACTTTGATAAATATATTTGTATATTTATTTATTTTTACTTTGATACATATATATTTATTTTTACTTTGATAAATATATATATATATATATATTTATTTTTACTTTGATAAATATATATATATATATTTATTTTTACTTTGATAAATATATATATATATTTATTTTTACTTTGATAAATATATATATATTTATATTTACTTTGATAAATATATATATATATACATTTACTTTTACTTTGATAAATATATATATATATATATTTTTTTTACTTTGATAAATATATATAAATATATTTATTGTTACTTTAATAAATATATATATATATATATTTATTTTTACTTTGATAAATATGTATATATATTTATTTTTACTTAGATAAATATATATATATATATTTACTTTGATATATATATATATATATTTACTTTGATAAATATATATATATTTATTTTTACTTTGATAAATATATATATATTTATTCTTACTTTGATAAATATACATATATAAATATATATTTTTGCTTTGATAAATATATATAAATATATATAGAGCGAGTCTTACGCCTTGGACTCTGTGACCACTTATATGAGTGACTACAAATACAATAGACCTAGACAATTTAATCTTTTTTCATGTGCTCAGGGAAAACTGAAGATGCACAAATATGTTTTTTTTAATGTTTATACAATATAAGTCTAATTACTTTAATCATCGGACGTAAAGGTACTCATTATTTTTCACTCTTACAGTGTATTGTTCTAGTAATGATTCGTTTTATATTGAAATCCTTCTCAGAAAGATTTTATCATTCTATCCAAATACATTTTAAAAAATACATATTTACTTCAACCGGGTAGCACCAGTAGATTGTGCGAGTTTTACACATGTTGTGAACCTCACGTCTTGAACCACGTATTATCTGGTGAGGGTAGCTCCAAAACCCAATACTATAAATATCAGAAACTTGGTACATATATTATTACTTATGGATAATGGCAAAAGTGCACTTGAAGCACTGGGCTTGAGTTACATATAACAATAAAAACAAATGCCAGATTTAGCGACTACAAGTGAAGGTAGCTTCAAAATAAATCATCTTAGAAAGATATATGTACCAAGGGAAAGGTGAGGGTGTAAACTGTTCTACCTTTTACCTTTTAATGTATTACGAGTCTAAAGACGTGTTGTTGAATCCAATACTGTTCACTATCAGTATGTGCTGTTAAATAGAATGGTGATTCGTTTTCTACCGCTGGCAGAGCAGAGAGCTTGCAGCAAGTGCAATATATTACGAAATAATTCGACAAATCAAATTATAACGACAAAATTTATCATATAGGTCTAATCACTTCAAAACATAAATTTAGATAAGGAGATGCAGGATATTTAGAAAAAAACTATTCATGTTTATATCAGCCTTCAAATCTTACACATGTGGTGCGGAATTAATAAATTGGTTGAGATATTAATCAAAAAAATTAAGTTTAAAATATATTCCTTTTTAAATAATATTTGAACATAAATTTGTGATACTTATGTATTAAAGGAGTTAAATATATATACTCTCGTATATATTTCTTAGATTTAAATTATTTTTAAATCTCTCACAATTCAGACTTTGTAGCAATTATAGTATCGTACAAGGGCTTCTAGAACTCAAAAATCACAGTAGCATCTTAATAAACCCCCTCCAGCGACTTACGGATGATATCCACCCACTAAATCAACTTTGATTCACAGGAATGTTCTTTTTTGAAAATACCCTTCAAACAAACAACTTATATTCAAAACAGGACTTTAGAGCTATGCTGATCAGGATGGCCACTGGACAAATTTCTATTACAGTCGATTTTAACTGAATGTAGATGAACGCTTTAATTCCAAAACGTGTTTTTTTTTAAATTATCCTTTACTAAATAGACTTTCCATGAATAATAAAGTAAACATAATAGTATGGTTTTATATAAGTTGGTAATTTGTTCTTTTCTTTGATACTTTTTGTTACAACTTAATTTACATTTTCCAATTTAGTTCATAGGACCAAATAAATAAATTGTCTAAATAATATAAAGTGAAATAGTCTGAAACATAGTACTAATGAAAATTCTCTAAGGTAGCGGTTCTCAAACTTTTTTTTAGATTGTACCCCTTGGCCATGACTAAAAATTAATGTACCCCCAAAGATAAAAAAAAAATCAAATGACAGGCTTTAAAAAATATTATCACTTGGTAAAATATTGATCTATATAATCTAGTGGAATAAATATCCGCAATCAAAATATTTCAAATGTGACAAAGCTAGTTAGAGAGAATCCTACTGTCATAGCCTTAACATTATCAATTTTACTGTAAGAAGTTGTATATATTTTTTTCACAAATTCGTTCAAAAATAAAGAAAAAAGTTAACAAACACAATATTTTCAAATCAAAATTTTTAATTGTAAGTCTGGAAATGATATAATATGAATCCCAAAGTTTTTCAATGATAGGGGTGTGGCTGCATGGCTTGGCTGGGCTTGGCTTGGCTTGATGGCTGGTTGTCCAGTTGAAACCTTAAAGCCGTGGTCCGGCTCCAAATTTAGCCTATTGCGGTACTTATTTTTTGGGTACACCATGGATTAAAAATCATTCTCATAGAGATATGTTGTTGAGACAGGCATCATAAACTGCTAATGTAGAAGGTTTTAAGTAGAGGGTTGGAAATTCTAAGAAATCGGTCTCCAGCCGATAACAAATACGGGAAAAAGAGGGGTGGAAATATCCAGATAACGGTAGTTGCAAACAGCTAGGGTTTTTCCTAAGGCCTCTTTTATTTTGCCATTTTCCCTTGAGAGCTGCTCGAGTATCCCCTGAGAGGTGCCCACATACCCCCGGGGGTACGCGCACCCCAGATTGAGAACCGCTGCTCTAGGGTGTATTTTATGGTCAGATGAGGCAACTTCACACACACACACACACACACACCATGAATTAAAATACACAAAAAAGTATTATTTGACAATCTACAGCTCAGCGAAAAGGGTTCTATTGCAATTCAATGATTTGTATGTAGTAAGGTTAAAAATACAACTAAGAAATATCTTATTGGGGTTGTGGAGAAAGTGATCTCGTATGATGAGGTTTATAGGTTTCGTAGAATATATTAAAACAAAACCATAACGTTTGTGTGACCATACATTAAATATGTGTTGGAGGTTGATAGCCAATATATAATATGGATTCTTGATAGTCACTAAGAGAAGATACTTTATGTTCTAAGAACAAATTGTCAAATTGCTATAGTCTCAAAGTAAATGCAAGTAGTATTTGAGATAAATATAATTTAATGAATGCTACGACTCATTATCATCTTAATACAGATTTATTGACCCTTCAAACTGTTCTTATTGTTTGAATTAGCTTGAAATAATATAAATAATCATGTCAATCAATATGAAACATAAGTGGTTAATAAAATGCTAAATAAAACATCTAGTTATACTTAATCAAGTAGGTTAGGAAGTTAACGCTGAAGATACTGTACATAGTCGGGCAAAGAACACAGAATGAGGACAATAATTTAGAGAACAACATATCATTTGATATGGTTAATTAGTTAAGTACTTCGTAACAATTTTAACCAGCAATGGCAATATTTGAGTAGAAGTTAGGAAAGGAATACAATCGGGAGATTCATGCTATTACTCGGTCTGTAAGTTGTTGACATCTCACTTGTTGCCAAGGAATGTAAAACTCAGAATATACAAAACAATTGATTTACTGGTTGTTCTCTATCGTTGTGAAACAAAGTATCTCACCTTAAAGGACGAAAACGAATATAAGATGTTTGGAAACAGGCTTAGAAAGATATATGTTCCAAAATGAGAAGAAGATACTGGTGAGTGGAAGAGGTTACATAATTACGAGTTACATAACCTGTGCTCATCACAAGACGTTGCTAGGATGGTTAAGTCTTGCACATTACGCTGGTCAAGACACAAATGGTAGATTATAGAACCGTGTTTAGGGAATTTACTGGTAAACCTAATGTAAAGAGACCATTGGGAAGACCTTGAAGAATAGATGGGAGGATAAGATTAGAATCAGAATCGGTGAGTGGAAAAAAGATAATATTCCAGCTTCCCTAGTTTTCTATAAAACGAAAATAACAGTTTACTGACCAAACTATAAGTTTTATTGAAAGGGTTACAGTTAGGCAATTATAGTCCTATTCAATCCCAAAATATCAAAGTGAAATTGGCATTAGTCTATAATTTAGTTTTAATTAAATTTGTTGGAATGTTATCAATTTTCCAGTCAATGCGTTGACGGTCAGGTAAAATAAGCCACTAATATAAATTTTATGACAAAACATATTTAATAGCGAGTAAAGAATTAAAAATAATTATTATCTTTCAAATTGATTAATTTTTACACTCGCCAGTGGGCAGCAGCTGCGCACGATGACTGAGAAATATTGGTTGACGATATGGAGACCCACATGTGTGGTCTATAGCGGTCTCTTGCCCTCCTCTCTCGGGTTTCCATGAACATTATTATTCGATAAATAGCCGCTACGTGATTATCTTGTGTCACGGTGGCCTTTTGGTCCTTTCCCTGAAGAGTATTTCCTTTACAATAACAGAACGTAGGATTTATGTCGCAAACATACTATTTAATTATAGCTTTAATATCTTTTTTGTGGTGTTGCATAAATCAGTAAACGACTTGTTTTCAGTATTTCATACATAAAAATGTAGTCCAGCTTTGAGCACGTCTTTCTACCGCGTCACACGTGCAACGACTGTTAAAATGAATGGTCAAAAATAACACCGTTATTAATATCAGTTTTACAAGCTCACTGTTGAGAAGAAATAGGTTAATACTCCAAGAAGCTTATCCTTCTTCCACTCAACGAAACTCTAAAGGCATCAAGTGAGAGCACAGTATTCACTCTTTCATTCATTAGCTAACTTATAAGAAAACCTACAAAATGGTTATCTCAGTTTAACTTACTATATTTATGGAATGTTATCCTTTTACCACTCACTGATTCTTATTAACATGAAAGAGATAGAGTGGAGTGAGGTGGACTGGATAGAACTACCTCAAATAGGGATGGATGGCGTACATTTGTAAATGCAGCAAAAAACTTTCGAGCTCCTAAATCCTTAGAGTAGCTAAATAATATTGGGATACCCCAAAAAAAGCTGGTCAATATAATTCTGGTCAAGCTAATTGAGGTATGTTTAAATGATTTGTTTGGAAGAGTACGAGTTGGATGTCACTTATTAGATACTTTCTAAATACATAATTGGATGAAATAAGGAGATAAACTTTCCCCACTAATTTTTAGTCAAGCCTTAGAGTATGTTGTCAGGGTGATGAAAGAGACTAGGGAAGGGTTGACACGAGACGGTACAATGTAGCTATTAGGGTATGTAGATGGTTTAGATTTGTTGGGCGATAGTAAGGAAGCTGTTGAAAGAAAGGAAAAAAAATATGTTGGATGCTAGTGAGGAAATAGGTTTACAAGTGAAAGCTGATAGACAAATATATGATCACACATAATTACAGATTGGAGACGATAAGTTCAAGATTACTTCTAACACTTCTAACTCAAAACCAACACGATGCAAATATATAAATACTTGTAAAAAATATGATGTATATATATAGTAAGTGTTTAATGTAATTAACACGATATAGGTGACCTGGTGGTCTAGGGGTAAGGTGTTGGACTTCTGTGTTGGGGGTCAGGGGTTCAATCCTAAGTCCCGTCACAGATTTATCTGATTGCTAAACCATTCCTTCACCTCTTACAATAAGTGTATTAATCACACCTTGTGAATGTGTGGAGTGTCAGACCTCCACCGTGGTTTGGATCCCACGTTAAACTGTAGGTCCTCCATTTCATTTCATAATCACCCTACCATTACCCATTAGCTTAAGTGCGTACAACCCAAAAGGGTAGTAAGACGTGGTGCAAATATTAATATTAATAATAATAAACCCTATACAACCCGCCTTGGTGGCATAGTTGGCTGACGCGCTAGTTTCGTGTTGAGCTGGACTTCCGAGGACGGGGAGAATTTACTTGAAAGAGATAGGGTGTAATGAGGTGGACTGAATATAACTAACTCAAAGTAGGGAGGTTGTAATATCGGTCAGGTGAATTGGAGATGGCTTTTACTAAATAGCTTTCCACTCTCTCTCTACGTCAATGTGAGTTCACTTCCACTAACTTCAACCCTCCCAATTCCTAGCCCATAAGTGTAATTAGGACTTAAGCGTATAAACCGAACGTATTGTAGAACGCGGTACTAAAATGATGATAATAATAATGATACGATGTATATATAGTGTTTGATTATTGCAATTAACATGATGTTTTGTTTGTTATCAAGAGGCAAACTTACTCAAGGATAGTATTCTGAAAACCTGTTTTTGAAAATTTTCTTCCGCCTTATAATACACAAGATGATAAATTTGTACAAATGTGTCGTACCAGTTATTTAATAGATCTCATTACATTTTTTATTTTAAAGACTTTCCAGGCTACATAACACTTAAGTACATATTGTAATCAGGTAAGCTCACTAATACTTTCATGTCAAAATTGCCAAATTGTGTTCAGTTGGCGGGTATTAGGGACCTATAGATATTGTTCAATTGAGTTGAAAATTTAACAGCATTGTTAATTTACTATAAAAGAAGGTGAGAGCAAACTTTTTCACATTCTATGTTTTTGAGAAACCCATGTATATACAAAATTATTGTGAAAATTATGTATATAATTATATAGAAGTAGATATATATAATTAAACATATATATAAATATATATATAAGTAAACATATATATAAGTAAAAATATAGGTATATATAAGTATAAATATAAGTATATATATAAGTATATACAACGTGTATCTAAAACATTGCATCAAACTTTGGCAGGCTATTCCTTGGGTGAAAATAGAATAATTCACATCAGCAACCCAGGGGTCCATCTTGAATAATAAGGGCGGTATACACCCCTATAGATAGAGATAAAAACGACTGTTGTGTGAAATATTATGAAAACTGCTTAGGGTATTACAACGAATATTTGTATACTACTTATTGAAACCTTGATCACTAATAAATTAAATGTGCTTTTACCGTTACCCACCCCCATCATGTAAAAAAGACGGGGTTGTAACATTGTTTTCAGCAATAAAATATGTAAGAGTAAGTATTACCGATTTTGACTTAAGATTACAAAACATGGAGTAAAAATTAACAAAAAGGTGTCTTGAAGAAACTGTCTAGCATTCCCCGTTTCCGAGATAATCGCACAAGTTTGAGCTCAGAGACAAATGTATCCAACACAGCTATACTGGCTCCCTACCGGGCAGGAATTAACACTTGTCTTTGAAATCACACATGCATGATTATCTCGGAAACGGGGAAAGCCAGACAGTTTCTTCAAGACACCTTTTTTGTTAGTTTTTACTCCATGTTTTTTAATCTTAGGTCAAAATCGGTAATACTTACTCTTACATACTTTATTGCAGAAAACAGTGTTACAACCCCGTCTTTTTTACATGATGGGGGTGGGTAACGGTAACAGCACATTTAATTTATTAATGATCAAGGTTTCAATAAGTAGTATACAAATATTCGTTGTAATACCCTAAGCAGTTTTCATAATATTTCACACAACAGTCGTTTTTAGCTCTATCT
>CABFWB010000119.1:329195-339607 GCA_902151455.1 Timema bartmani | reverse complement strand
CGCAAGGTTGTGTTGGTATTGCTTTGCGGCGTGATTTATTTACGTGTCCAAGGCGCTCAGTTTATTTTTGCGCGTTCTATTTAAACTGTATTTTTCAAGTCTCAATGTCTTTGGAATATATAGTTAGTGTTCTTGTGTTTTCTGTTAAAACGTAGATGTATAAACCAATTATAGCTTACTGTACGTACGTAATACGTTAAATTAAAATAGACGTACAATCGAGGCTAAGCAGTGCGGCAAATCGTAGAAAGACAGGAGATAAAAAACAAAGGGTGATTCAAATTCTACAAAATCTTCCAGACTGGGATCTTACTTTAGTGCTATTGTAAATATGAATGGTGTAGACCTTATGGTGTAACATACTCAAAAATCATAAGAATTGATTTACCAAGTAAAAGTGGTCAAAGTATTTGGGATTTGGACATGTCTTGTAACAGCTTAGCAGCAGCAAACTATGAACCAACAAACATTGAGGCGTGTGGAATTATTCTCCAATAAAATAAAGATTATGCAGAAGCTGAAGTTCCAAGAGAATGTGTCAACTTAGAATATGTGCTCCCCAAAACAGTGGACTTGACAATTCTAAGTCCAAGTAATGATAAATTTTATTGTGAAATCAATGACCACACCCGGGATTACTTAATAAAAAATGGTATTAATCAATATAACGATGCTGATTTTGCTCATTCCTTATGGCGATATGGTGACGGAATAAAACGGTTTTGCAGCAAATATTTTTTCTAAAGGGTTTTAGTAAATGGTGAGACCATTAATCGGGAATATATTGTTTATTCTCCCAGTCAAGTTGTGTGCATCTTGCAAATTATTTGGTGGTGCATCCCAATTTGCAACTTCTCGTTTTGATGATTGGAGTCATTCTGGCCAGTACATTGCTGTACATGAAAATTCTGCATCCCACGGTGATTGCTTACTAAACCCAAAAAACGAATATTTGTATATATTTTATATAATTGTTATATAATATATCATATATGAATATTTTATAATATATGATACATAAATATTATATAATTTATATGTTTATAATTCTCACCATACTATATTATTATTATTAGCACCGCGTCTTACTACCCGTTCGGGTTATACGCACTTACGCTAATGTGTAATGGTAGGGTGATTGTGAGATGAAATGGAGGACCTACAGTTTAACGTGGAATCCGAACCACGGTAGAGGCATGGCATTCCTCACATTCACAAGTTGTGATTAATACACGTCTTGTCAGAGGTGAAGGAAGGGTTTGGTAATCAGATAAATCTGTGCCGGGACCGAGGATTGAACCCCGGACCCTCAGCACAGAAGTCTGACACCTTACCCCTAGACCACCAGGTCACCACCATACTATAGTACCCGTTTGAGCTATACGCAAGAATTAATAACACTAATGAAAAAGGTATATTTTATATTAAATTGACCCAAATTTAGTGGAAGGTGAGTGGAATACAATCTAGGAAAAATCACACTCAGTATACCCAACTGGGATTTCAACACGGATCTCCCCATCATCGGAATTCCAGTCCAACACGAGAGTGACACGTTAGACCATTTGACCAGCGATGCGTATTAAATAATTTTTTAATCAATTATTCTAAGTACAGGTGCTCAGAAACTCAACTTTATTTCAGATAAAATAGCCGGATAACAAATTGGGTTTGTTATTATATTAAACAAGATTTGCCCAAATACATTTTTCTTTCGTTGTGCTTCTTGCAAGCCATTCGGACTATAAGATTTTAACCAATCTAATGGTTTAGAGATGTGAAGGACATAGTTTACTCTTAAGAGAAAATGAACCCAAACTTGTGTGGTGGAAGGGTGGAGTAATATAAAGGAAGATCACCCTTAATATACCCAGCCGGGATTCAAACCATGACCTCTTCTTCACCGACAAACTAGATTATACTATTTTTATATTTGGTCCAAGGTTTCACGAATACTTTTATAAAAAAAGAATAACACTCATTTGTAAATAAAAAAAAAAGCTATTTTTACTGTTGCAAGTAAGAAAAAAGCCCTCAAACATTACCAAACTCAGATCACTGGGTACACAGAATAAAGGTTAATACGACTAAGTCTGTTTTGTTTTTTTTTGGTGATGGTACTACGGTGTTTAAATAAAGCTGAGATATACAAAGGACGTTTTCCCAAAAATAATTTTTCACTTTACTTTTTTGCCAGTGTGGATACATTTCCTCTGAATTAACCTTTTCTCATTCCTATCCAATAAAAATTGTCAAATACGGAACCTACGACAGCTAGTGAGATTTAGATCAAGGAAAAAAAATCAATACTGCTAGAATAAAGTGTGAATTCCTCAGAAATTGGAAAGAGGAGGCAAATGGCGATCATAGAAAATTGTAATGTGACGAACGTACAGTAATAATGATATTGATGTTGGCGTGACAACGAGGTGACAGTTACAGCTCTGGGGCACAGCGGAAGGGGTGAGTTCGTCCCTCCCTCGTCGATAGTAGCGCGGAAAGTGATGTTCGACACACGAAGCTGATGGCTAAGCAAACGCTCAATACACAGGTTCGGTGGTTTAATTATGTAACACTCACATCGTGATTAGTGAAAATATTTTTAAATGCTTAAAAAATCACGGTGTAAACCACGTAATGTGGATTAGAATGTTAGATCCAAATTGCTTTTGGATGTCTTTGATGGAAAATTTGGGTCTTGGATCCCAGCTGGGGAGTATAAACGTATTTTTTTTTTTTCCTCATCACGTCCTCTTAACAACCTGGGAATGACATATATATCTACACCATTGTGTTACAGAGGAATTACATATAAAATACATAAATAATACATACATTTGCATTTACATGGAAATTGGAAATTGATATTATAAAATCCATATGGTGTTTTTTGTGTCCTTCCAGGATGTTTTCCAATACCCGATACCCCAGTAAGTGGAAATTTTGTATGCTTGCTAACAAGCATGCCGTATATATTTATTAAAAAAATCCTAAATTTGAAAAATTCAAGATGGCGGGAAGATACCAAAATTTGACAGCTCATGTTAACACAGATTAATAAAAACTTTAAAATAAACGAATTCAGAAACAAATATCTTAAAGAGGGTAAGTTAGCAATGCATATAAAAAATTCAAGGGAAACAATAGCGTGTAGCTAGAATTGACTGAACAATTAAAATTAACAAATTCTGGTGATATAACTCAATGAGCCATAATGCTCTTTAGCTTATTTTTAATTTGGTTTCTGTAAGAGTGCACCTTATTTCACTTATGCTCCTTGATGAATTGTGACGTTCTTTTCTCATCATGTTCCTATAGTATTGTATATTACTCAGTTTAAATTATTTTATGAGCGTTCTTAAAATACTATCATCTGTAGACATTTTTCTAAAACTATAGATATTTCGTATTCTTTGAAACGCAATTGTGGTAATTATTGGTGTATGTTTCACAGTTGCAAGTTATGTTTCAGAGTAATGTGAAAGGAGAATGTGAGACTGAAGTTTTAGAATTATATATGTATAGTGTGTATAGTTACATATGCTATAATACTGTAAAAGGACTCATTTAGAGCACCGCAATTAACTCCCTTTAGTGTATCCGAAACACACACACCTTTAGATTAGTCCTTTTACAATATAATGAAAATCAAAATACGAGTTTAAGCTATTGTTTTAGATATAGGGTTTGCTATGTGCTCATGCCTACGATACTGACTCTGCCTGGTGTGGGGTAGGAGTGCCAATAATTATCATGGAACCATGGTCGGTAGAACAACGTACATTCGCAGTGGAGACTTATTTTGAAAAATAACGAGTCTCCCATCACTATTCAAAGAATAATTATACGCCATTTCAGGCTGGGGCGTCGTATCAAAGTCCATGGTCGTCTTGTGAGGTGCGTTTCCCGGTCGACTGATTTCCATATTTGGGAACACTCAATGGCCAGTGCGGTCACCAGATTTGACCACCCTGGACTTATTCTTGCGGGGATACCTCAAGAGCTAGGTGTTCAACGCATGCCCTCATTCGCTGATGGATCGCATAAGAAACGCAGTGAGCAACATTCCCTCAGAAATGTTGGATCGTGTGATGCAAGGTTTCGTCCACTGCTTGCAGGAGTGTGTTACGCGTGACGTTGGACACTTACCTGGCATAAAATTCAAGAAATTAGATCTGGTGTTCTTTAAATAAAAATGGTATATCTTTGTCTATATACTTTTGCTATTTTGAAATATATTCTTCCATGACTCACTTCATACTGCCTCGTTTATATCCTACTAGGACTTTTGCCCAATCCTGTAGAATCTACTTTTAATAATTATTTTTTGTGCTTTTAAGATAATGTTATTCATTGAAACACCTCACTGCGCTTTCTGTAGGGCACAAATTTAACAATATTAGGGTGATGTTGGGTGGGGTTCTTTGGGCCTACTCAAAGCCTTATATTAGCAAGATTCAGTTTGTTGGGAGCTATTTCTAATGATAAAATATCTGGGATTTCACCTGTGCGAGCACAAACACGAACATTGTTTCGCCTTTGGACTTTGGTATTTTTCAAGATCATGTATAGCTGTAGCAATCTCCCGTTTCAAGTTATAAAACTCCTTATCATACATCTTTGGCTTGCTATTTTTTATAGTGAGATTCTTGTTCAATTAATACAGAATAAAAGAGTGTATTAAGCTGATTTCATCCACAGCAGTGCCTCCATGATACTAGTGACAAGAAGATAAAAAATATTTATTTTTCAAGGTCTCTTTTTAACTCGTTATAGCACCAAGGCTTCAAAATCCACATTGTCTCTCATATAGCACTGAATACAATTTCTCACTTTGATATCAGTTGAAAATAACACACAACAGTTAAGGTAAAACTACTACTACTACTACTAATCACAAAATATTACTGTAGCTTTTACTATATAAAAACACTCTTAATCAAGCATTTAACATCTACAATTACTGAAATTAACATGCATCAAGACACACATAAACCAATCTAGTCCATCATATTACTATCGTTGGATCATTATAACTAAAGAGTAGATATTGGTATAAATGTGCTTTGACTGAGCTTCCTTCCGTCTAATTCTATAATAGTCTTATAATCTTACAGTCTTACACTTCCATGAAAACGAAATGCTATGAAGAGATAAATTAACATTACAAACATATTATATTAAAGGACAGCGTGGTACTTATTAATATTTTATGAAAGTTATGATAGCAAGTGACTATTACAATTAGTTTGAAAACATGCTTAAAGTGAAAAAGATATAAATAGCATAGCATATATAAGCATTTAGAGGTAGCAGCCATTAGCTTTAGCGTAAATTGAATTATGGAAGTCCTTGTCGCTGACGGATTTCCATCCGTCCTGGTAACTTTAATATAATTTTGTAGCCAATCCCAAGAATTTAAGATGTACCTCAAGTAGTAGAGTTTAACTCTAACTAGATTTTTACACTTCTGTGCAAAAGGGATAAAGAGTTAAGAACCTCGGTATTAAACGTCATATTTTTCTAAAAGTGGGTGTGTAATGTTCCACTATTTGAATACCAACAAATTTTATCTATTAGCCATTTCACTTTTAAATTATTGTATTAAGGTCTTATGGAAAGCGTAGCTGTCACTTATAATCGCTTGAGATGTATTTCAAAATTTTATATTTCAAATTTTTGAACTTACACAATGTTTTAACACTTTATAGTAATACATTGAGGTTTGGTTTATGTAAAATGTGTATTTTTTATTATTATTATTATTTTATTATTACATTATTGTTAAAATTATTATGTCAAGCCCGATTTAAATATAAACAGCATAAAATCTTTCACGTTGAATATATTGGGTTTGAATTCTGGTACATTGAGCTGAAGATGAATTTACAAATCAATTAAATAAAATTGTCTTACGCTTCTCTGTTCATGCGAATGTGTGTGCACTTTCTAAGGTGATCGCCTAAATAATCCATACCTCATTAGATTGTCTATAGTTGTTAAAACCATAGTTTTACTTTCAAAAACAATTTACGATTGTTTTACCAAACACCTTATAGGTCTAAATCAAAATAGTGACAGAAACACTAATATCTCACAACTGATACAAACAATTCCTAGGTACATTTTTAAAATCTTTGTTTGCCTTTCCTAAGATGACAGACATTAGTTCACATTTCTGACTAATTTTATTGGTTCTAAGCTCAGCAGGGCTATATTTATAGCTATACTTAGTTCTAAGTCTGTTGTCTGGTTCCTGTGTTTTGGCTATCAGAAACTTATACTAATTTAGATAAAAAAGAACAAGAAATTTTTCTAAGAGTAAATGTACCGGTATTTTCCTGAAATTTTGAAAACATCAATTAATAAAACCAAACCCAGAGAGTAATTTTTTCATAGGGTGTACTTTACGTTCATTTTTCTATCATACTGATCATATCAACAACACACGACTAACACATTAGTCTGTTACTAATAAAAACAAAACATTTAGTCACCCATATGACAATTTACCAATACTAAATCTTCAACCATCCTGGGAATGTAACCTGGAACCCTCTCCTCATTTGGGACTCACGCTAACGACTGTGGTATACCTGACCTTTATATAACGGTGATAAGATGTAATAAAAATAATGCGCTTTAGACCAATAAAACACCTCTGGGGGTGGATGATTTCTTCACCCTCAAGTACAATATATTAATAAATAATAATAAATTTGGTTACATATTTATTCAAATATTTAACATTCTCAGCAATTACAAGAAAATCCCATCTATAGGATTATACAAACGAGAAAGTGTATTGGTGTCTATATGAGTGTAAACATGACTAAACGTTGTAGGTTGAACCAATATTATCCATTTTTTTGTGGATAGGACATAAATCTTTATTTATCAATTCTACACCTGTCTTACAGTTCTTTGTTCTTCAAGACTGAGCAGAATGTATATCGTGTTTCCCTCACCGACACTTCATAATGCTACCACAGATAAATGGAAGATTATATTGGCCCCTAGTTTAAAAAGAATATATTTTTGAACTATTTTCATAATTTCTTTCTCATAAAGTATTAATTTAAAATCAAAAGAAAAAAGTTTCAAACAAAACAAATCTTTCACATTTTACTTTAAACATTCCAATTTTTCTTAAACCTATTGTAAAATACATTACAATTGAAACGAGACTTACGATGTGACAAATTTGTAAATTCTTGAAACCTCAGTTTACAGTCAAACAAGGTAGATTTATGAAAAATAAAAGATTAACAATATTATTTGATTATTTATATTGGTTTCACTAGATGTATCATTGAATGTTATGTAATATAGAATGCTTATTTAATAGAAATAACAATAATAATTTTTAAGCAATAAAATGACAACACTGCTCGAAATAAAAAAGGACAGCGCTAACGTGGGAACCAATGGATTAAAAGCAATGGTAAATGTCTATTAGAGCCCATACTACAATTTAAGTGTGGAACGGCGCATAGATACTTTATTAATTGAGTTTATTGTATAAGGAGCTCTCTGTATGTTGTAGATTTTAAGTTTTCATTAAATTTTGGGTATATTAAGTGCAATATTTCAGTTGAAGACGAAATAATAATGTCCAAGTGATGTATATACTAAATACAAGAATATGGTTTCGAAAAATTGTTTGTCACCGAGTGTTAAAACGATTCATGTTCATGTACTGGGAAAGAGAAGATTATACAATATTTAACCCAGTGTTGAAAGGAACCATGTTCAAATGCAATGTTTTAATGCAAAAACCTTTACTTGTGCTTTTTTTTTAATTAGTTATATTTTATGGTCTATCAGCCTTATTAAAGTCATATTCACATTTATAACGCTTTGTGTAAATTTAAGTGTCGTTTATCTTTATTTTAACAATAGTGGAATGATTAATGTTAAAATAATTAAAATTAAGTTGGGATGTAAGCTAGAGTAAGTAGAGGCCACTATTTTTGCAATATTTGAAGAAATAATTTCTTGTTCACAATATATAAATATTGTTATACTAGATTCACTTTGATTTTTAGTTTTACATTGCTATACCAATAATTCTTGAATCTGTGTCACGGGCATCCTGGTCTCTAATGAGGAATATTTTGCTTCATTTAAACGTTCATCCTCAAATATCAATAAATTCGTGACATATATTCAATAACTGTCAAGATTAAAAAAAACTAAATGTATTTATTAAGAAATTTTTATTTACTTTGGAAAACGAAAATCTTTTCTAAGAAAATAGCAAAAATGCGGGCCCTATCTCGTGTTACATTCCGTACCACTTTATATATATATGCTGAATTCCTTAACGAGCTAAATATACTATCTTTAGCTAAAGTCAAATTTTTTCTGTCCAAATTAAAATACCTCAACCACTTCTTTTTTCATGGTATCAAGAAATCTTATAATAGCGTCCACACATTTACTCATTAACGTAGCTAACCTATTTATGTATAACGTATGCGAAAAATAAGTGGTTTATCTGAAACATATTTAGATTAATAAATATACTTTTTAAATATTCACTAAATAAATTGAATGGATATAAATACTATAGTGTTTCCTTGCCAGCATTAATTTCATCTGGTTTTGTTTCCCAGTTACAAAGAAATTGGCATAGAAAGGCTTTTTTTTTAATATAAGTTTCTAACCTTCTGCCTTTATCTTCACACAATTACGAATAGATTCCCTCTATTTTGGGTATTACAGGTCCCTAACCCATAGGTGAAATTATTTAAATATTCTTAATAAAGCCTGGCCTTAAATCAAACTTTAAATTAGGAATATTTTAAATAAAATAGAAAATTTTAATTTCTACTTTAGTTTGGTTTAAATTTATAGAATAGTCCATCTCTATCCCTCAGGATATTTTTAGGAGAGAGAAAGGAAAATCTTGATAATATATTAATAGCTATCACAGTTAATTCGTTTTAAAGTACTCACACTTGTTTTGGTATATCAGGAGGATCTTCCAACGTAAAATTATATTTTTGTATGTATTTATTTATACAATACTTGGGCAGTAATTTGTTGACATCTCGTCTGCTGTCCAGGAATGTAAAACTCAAAATACATAAAACTAAAATTTTACCTGTCGTTCTCTATGGGATGAAACGTGATCTCTTACCTTAAATGACGAAACAAATTTGGAGTATTCAAAAACAAGGTGCTTAGTAAGTCTTAGTGCTTAGTATTCTGTTTAAATAGGATGAGGCAACTGGGGAGTGAAGGAGGTTACGTAATTATGAGTTACATATCCCTTTCTCACCACAAGACATTGTTAAGGTAGTCAAATCACGCAGATTATGGTTGGTAGGACATGCACTGGATAAACCTTGACGCAGGTGGAAGTATAACATTAAAATGTACCTGAAAGAGTTAAGGTGTAATGAGGTGGACTGGATAGAGCTAGCTCAAGATAGGAATAGGTGGCGTACTCTTGTAAGTGAGGCAAGATCCTATTGCCATTAAATAAGTAATTTATTTATGTAATAACAATAAATACGTTTATAAAATAGTTGATGTGCTCAAAACGTTTTGGTGCAGTTCCTAATTGAGCTGAGTGGGGAACTCCTAACTCCTTTAGTGTCCTTTAAAATATATCTGGATGTATTTGGGTTGAAAATGCTTCCATCTCATCAATATAGGTTAAACGCAACTATTATTTTTTATTCTCGTGGAAATATGCTACGTATATATTTGGTAGATTATTATTACGGGATCTAATAACTACATTATTATTTCTGTTTTAGATGGACCGAATAGTTCATGCTAAGTACACATTAATTTTAACATATCCAGAAAGATACTTTCTCACTCTTTGCTTTGTTAATTTTACATCTCTCAAAATATAGGCCATGTTAAAACGTGTATTGAGGATTTCTGATACAAATATATCAGTTTCTTCATGTCTAAATTTAAAATATAATAAGATTTTCCTCTAAAGAAGCCTAAGAGTTTTGATATTATATTTATATCAAATGCTTATCATACATCTTTAGTATTCATAAAATTACTCATCATAATATATGATTTGTATTTTAATAGTAATATTTTATTTCATAGTGTGCAGGAATACCTATATCAAATGTTTGTCAAAGTAATTGGTCTTTGCTCAGAAGAATTTATAGTAGCTCATAAATATTTGTGTATGCTTTGTAATCATAAAATATGAGCTAAAAAATATATACTTATCCTTGGTAGAATCAATATATTTCATAATTTGTATATAATTTTAACAATTAGTTTATTTTATTACAGAAAATAATTTAGTTGTTAGTTGTTTTCTTTACCACCTATATATATAATATATAAAACTCCACGCAATTGAAAAATAAATGGTACGGCGCACCGCACAGACTTTCTCTCTCTTTCTATAAACTCGTAAGATTTCT
>CABFWB010000119.1:281542-326141 GCA_902151455.1 Timema bartmani | reverse complement strand
TTGTGGACCCAATATTAATCTTTTTTATTGGTCCAAACATACAAATGAGGACATTAATTCTTTAAAAATAAATATATAGGATTTAAAACAGAAATTTTGATGAATCTTGACGTTTCATGAATCCCTGAATCCGAAAAAGTGGTTTTTGAATTTCCATCTGTCTGTCTGTCTGTACCTTATAGGGCACATTGACACATAAAACTAATTTCTATATATTACCATTCTCGGTGCCGTAATTGGCTAACGAGTTAGTTTCGTACTGAGATTAACGCGCTAGTTTCATACTGAGCTTGACTGTCGAGGACGGGGAGATCAAGGTTTGAATCTAGGTCGAGTGAATTGGGGTGGTTTTTCATCAATGGTTTTCCATTCTCTACTCAAATGCGTGTTCAGTTCCATTAAATTCAACCTTCCCAAGTTCTAATATATCAGCGTAATTAGTGTTTAAGCATAAATACTGAACGGATAGTATGACGCGGTGATAAATAAAAAAATAATATAAAAAATGTCTTTGGTCTTTGATGGAGATGTTCAAAAATCTTACAAAATTTTAGTAAATATCTATTTGTTTAATAATCACTTCGGGGGTCAAATACATATATAAATAAAAATAATTATATATATATATATATATATACAATTTCTTTTCTCATTGATTCTATATGATGGTATATTATTTTATGCGTGTTCTTATGTGAAGTGGTGATGGTACAATGTACACTATTCCGTTCAGAAATCTTACGAGTTTATAGAAAGAGAGAGAAAGTCTGTGCGGTGTGCCGTATCATTTATTTTCTACGTTAAAATTTGTATTTTTACATTATTTGTTTTATCAAAGCTTTCTCTATGATTTATTTAGGTTATCATTAAGAATCAATTAAACCTAAATTATAACACTAAATTAAGTATTCAAATATTTAACTGTATTTAGCAATTATTATAATACTTACATAGTGAAATATCTAGGGCATTTTAAATAATCTCTAGTTACCCTTTTCCAAATACATCATTTAAATTGGGGCGAAAAAAAAAATTAGAAAATAGTTTGAAACACATTGAGATGAATTCTATTAACACTTATCAGTATGATATCAATTCCAAACAGAGCTATTAAGTTTAAAAAGTTAAATAAAGCACTCTTTGAAACTTTTATATAAAAATTGGTTTGATTCTGAAAAGCAAATTCGAATACTTTTGATAGAGAATTAAACATTTACTTAGAGGAAATGTTGGTATGTTTTGAGAAATATACATTTCAACTAGTTTTGACTAAATACGATACAGATATCATTAAAATATTTTAAAATTATCTAGTGCATATATCTTGAATTTAGTGTGACCCAAACCCTCTTTGGTGGTCGCGTTGTTTGAGGCGTAGTTTACTCTCGCGTCATTCTTAAGGAACTCTCTTTGACTTTATATTATGCGTGTAAACTTCTCCAAAGTGTAATTCTTAAGACTTCTATCTTACAGGGTAAACAAAGTATATCTTTAGATACTTTTAGTACTATCGTTTTAGTATTTGGGCAAATTATACCATTATTATTGATATTTTTCATGATGGTAATAAAAGCTCAAGTTTATTATTAATAAACTAATGGTAATACAACTATACTAATTACCAAATATGATAGAACCATCAAATAAAAAACTATTAATACATGTTCTAGACCAAGAATAATATTGTTAAGCTAACATATACCTACACAGAAAAATAAACATTTGAAATATAATTGACCCTCATACATGTTGGTAGAAGCACATTTAAAATAATCGTCCATGCCAGTTAAACCCTATTGGATCCTAAATAAACTTCTTATTGCACTTAACTAATTAAATAATAAGTCTTTCATATACATTTATATTTTGATTATCAAAAAAAATATTGGATACAAAATAGTTATCCATTAAATACCAATAAATTATGTACTAAAAATAAACTTCTTTGCTTTTATGTTTGTTTGATTTAGAGACATTGCTATGGCTATTAGTAACTTATTAGTTATTATTTGATTAAGTAGTTATTAGTAAGATTTGGATATCACACATTTTAATATCAGTTGTAATTACATTTGTTCCGAACTATACGAAGGTTTTTTGAGTAAAAGCTAGGAATGTGTACTGATATACTGACTCTACCAGTCAAATTGATCTAATATTCTAGGAATTACAAACATACTAATAAATAATAAACTTTATGAATACTTATCTATTTATATGAAATTCAAACAAAATATTGATTATAAAAACCAATTGATTAAAAAAATTAATTAAAGACATCCATCCATCAATATCTCTATTAATATAAAATGGTATCGTTGTTATTTCAATCTTTTTAACACAATTTTAGTTGTTTGCATCTTGTAATATCACTATAGTCATCTCCAAATATATCTATATAAACTGCTTTCGCACCTCTCTAAGACCAATTTGAACTCGAACTTTAGTCCAAGCACTTGTCCGGGCAGAGCCTTTGAACATACCACTCTAGTGATCTTTCTCACAGTACGAAGCCCCGTTAGATGCTGCATCCAAAGCTATTGCGACACTACCATATCCACCACAAGTGGGACATTTAGCATAATAAAAGGATTTTGTAGAGGTGCTTCTCCTAGTTCCATCAACTAGGGCAGTGGCAGAAGAAAAGGCACCACCATTTTCTGGAGAAGATGCATGTGCAGACGATGAAGCTGTAATGGTATTGGAAGATTTCCCAGCTAGGCCATTATGTCTAGTAAAAGAGGGGCATTGAGCGTTGAATCCATATTGATGACACTTACCTCTGCTACTCCCATCAGCTATGGTAGTTGAAACAGAAGAGACCATGGTGCTACCATCATTTATTGAAGTTAATCCAGTAGAGGAAACGACTGATGCAGTATTAGCAGTTTTTTCAGAACCAGCATTATATCCATAAAATGTTGGGCAGCTATAGTAATAAATTTGTTTCTGACAATTACAAATACTAGAACCATCATCTACCCCGATGGAATTAGATGTGTCTGATCTACTTCCACTATTTTCTGAAGTTTCTCCAACCAAGGACGTAGCTAAAGCAAATCCATAATTACAACCTTTATAATAGGGTGGTTGAGAGTAGTACCTATATTGTCGCCAGTCGCAGTTGTTCCTACCATCAGAAACTAGGCTGTTGGCAGCAGAGGAAGCTGTGATACCACCACACACTAAAGTTGCGCCAGGGGTAAGAGTGGCAGAAGCGGGGTAGACATTTTTACCGAAACCTCTATTAAATCCCCTAAAATATCCATCTTTAGGGTTGTCATTCTTCGGACGGGCAAAACTGTTACTTCCGTCAGATATCCTAGCTGCAGCAGTTGAGGCTGTCGCTCTAACATCATTTCTTACAGAAACTGATCCAATGGGAGAAGCAACTGGATCCATTCTACCTGCGTACCAGGCACCACCAAGATAGCCATTATAATTAGGCCCATAAATGAAATGGCATGGTTGAAACACAAATAATCCCGGGCTGAGCAGTGTGCCACCAAAAGGACTGCACTGGCTAGTAGCTAAAATCAGGAAACAAAGTAATTATGTGTAGTCACTTTCTCTTCCAAATGTACAAAACACTTTTTAGAAATATTGTAATTTGAATATTAATATATTAAAATGCATTATAAGTATTATTAATATTTCTTCTTACCCACACAGGAAACCACATATTTTAAGTATCTTTCTAAATCTCAGAAAGAGACCAGTATCAATGGAGGTATTTTTTTTAAATTGTATTTTTGATTGTTATACTTACATTCGTTTGTGTTTAACTTAATTTTACTTTCATGATTAAATAGACAATAATTTAAACCATGTATAAAATTATCAAGATGGAAAAGGGCAAGATCATTTACCTATAATTTATAATCTATAGATTTTTACTGATTCAAATATATAAAATATAGCCGAGATTGATGAAATACCCGTCAATAATGATTTTTGGTATGTCAATAGAACATTGTTCTAGAGTACGCACGCATATAATTTTAGTTATTATATCAAGGAAAAAGGAGTGAAACAGATTAAAACATTGTTAATAAAATAAAATAATTTATATCAACCAAAAAGTTAATACCATTCTATAATTTGATTTTTTTTACGAGGCACTAACAGGGCTGTGCTCAACGACATTCAAAAGAAATCACAAATGAAAGGTTATACTCCTGTGTAGAAACTAAACAGATCGTTTCAACACTTGGTACAGGAGTCATTAACATCGCATGCATAACCACATGAAGGATAGTAAAAATGGTCAATTTTACTAACGTTATAAGCTGAGATTGATGGGCTGTCAATTTGCTTATGCAATTTGAGTTTTCGCTTGGCCATAATTTTATGATCCATAATGTTCTATTTCTTCTCAGCTCTGACTTTTGCCATTGCTAATTTCATACTCAGTTCTTAGTATTCTATTATTAGTTTTCTCAAGGAGTGCGTTCTAGTATGGTGAGTCGAATATGATTTAAGACTTCCGCCCAGGTGGCGTATTCCCTTTTTATATTTTTCGGGATCTCAAGTGTTTTACTCCCAACCCCACCCATCAATTTACAATAAGTGAACTACGAATACAAATTTACAATATTAGTGTTAGTTTTAATGCGTTTGCTAGTTGGGCAAAGTATAATTCAAACTATTTATATAAAACATACGTAACTACGACAACTTACTTAATAGACAAACTAGAAAATATGCTATGGAGGGACCGTCGCAACAAACTGCACTATTGGTCTGTATGTAACATGTACCAAGATATTTGTTTATTTTCTTGACAAGTAGCCCAGATGGAATAATAAAATTAATTATTATATCACTTACACCATGCGATAAAGTTGATTATGTACATAAACACAAAAATAACTTTTAATTAAGATCCTAATATAAAAAGTATTGGCTATCGATTGTCAAAATATTGTTTAGATGCAAATATTGACCAATTTGGTACAATGTTAAGTTGCCTCCATCACGTATTAACCAGGTCAATACATAATAAGTTATGGACTAAATATAATATGTCTTCAGAATATATGCAATTTTGCTCAAAATATATTTTTTTGAAATCTTTAACTTACATTAAATAAAATGCTCTTTACAATAAAGTAGATTATTCAAGATACTATTCAAAGAATCACCAAAAACAGTTAGGTTATGCTTTACGTGGGATAAGCAAAATTATTTATGTCTATTCTAATGTTGTGATTGGCTGATTTTACAGGAAGTGAGTTTCCTGTATGAGTCATTGGTATGTACGGTACAATATTAAACCAACTCGAATGGTAGCTTTATAGAGGACTCGGCTTGAATATGACTGATTTATATTCAGGAATAAAAAAATGTTTCATAAAGTTTATGACTGTTTGAGTAAGATAAACTCAATTAAAAAACGAAAAATCTCTGGGAAAGCTGGCCCGGTTTCTTTCTCAATCTATGGTTCTGGGATTTCACAGGAGGTGAATAAAACTAATCTTGAGTCTTATTTTTATTCGAAATCATCCTTTTCTTAATCTGTCTCCTCTTGTTTTATTTTAAATAAATAATTAATTAATTATAATCTAAATACTTACAAAACATTGAGCATTCACAAAATATAGTTAAATGATTTGATTTGATGACTGTAGTAATGTCTAAATTATTTAAATTTTATTTATTAAATTGCGTTAAATAATGTATATAAAATAAATAATAAGTGAGTTATTTTGAAGCTCTTTACACTAATTCAAGGACACTGAAACCACTATAAATAATATTCTGAAAATTGAATTTGATTCTTATTATAAATAAGCTAGAATATATTAGGTTTGTTTATTTATGTTGTAGTGATTAAAATATATTTATTGTAGACTTTCATCAAACTTGGTATGGATAATTTTATCTTATTTACACTTTTCCTTTTATCTATTAAGAGTTTTAATAAAACTTAGACTTGCGTCAACGTATCACTTCTGTCATGTAAATATATTTAAAAAAGCATATGTTGTTTGTTGATTTTCACTAACCTTGTCGAATAATTATTTTCTATAAATAAATGTGATGTATTTTAATTCATTAACTTCCAGTTGTTTGGACAGATTTATAGGGGCTTGATACTACATATATTTTGAAGTAGAATATGTACCATATTTTTTTGAAATGAATATCATATGGGCCTGTTCTTAGCCACCTTTTCAAAATCTATTTTCATTTGAAAAGTCAATTTCAATTGTGTAGCTATAATCCATTTCAGTGATGTAAATTATTGTTGTGTCAGTTTTAGATTGTGATTTATTAATAACTATATTTTAGAGAGTCCATTCCCACTGGCTCAGATAACTTATATCGAAAGTATAATTGATTGAATCCTAAAATAGATCTATAATTTTACAAAATTTTATTAATAGTTTATTTTATATTAAATATATAAAATATGTTTAAAAATATGGCAACAATATAACTCTCTCTAAGCTCATAGGATATGAATTAATATTAAATATAAAACTATTTTAACTAATTTGGCAAAATTATGATTAAGTTTAAAAAAAATATTTCCGTCCATTATAGTTTTATATACATATATATATGCATAGTAGTAACTTATTTACTATAATATGTAGTTTTGATTACATTTAAAAAGGGAGCTTAATGTAATTTTTAAAATATTTTAATATCAGCATGTAGGTTCCAAACTAATTTAACCTACTACAGCAATAACTGTAAATTACATTAAATATGGTTTTAGGACTTAAAAAATTATAAAAACAATAATTGATTGTTATCATCTAACTACATCTCTTACCCGCTTCAGTGGCTGCGTGGTCTAATGTGCTATTCTTGAAGTAGAATCTACTGCCGATGATAGGGAGATCAAGGTTCTCATCTTGGTCGGGTGTACTGATGGTGGTTTTTCCAAAATTGTTTACCGCTCTCTCTCGACGCAAATGCTGGTATGCTTATTCTAAATGTAGCCATAATCCCTATAAACATTAGCGTAAATAGCACATAAGCGTACAACTCGAACGGATAGTATGACGTGGTGTTAGAAAATCTCTACACCTCTAAATAAAATTCATTCAGACGACATTTGCCATCAATACAGATTCCACGATTCACAAATGGCTACAACGAGAGTGAGAGTCAAAAAGGTTTTAATACTATAACAATATTATTGAAATTCTGAATCTTTTTAGTAAGCATTAAAAGTCACATTTTAATACTCGTAATGACTATTATTATTACTACTATTAGCACCGCATCTTACTACCCGTTCGGGTTATACGCACTTACGCTAATGTGTAATGGTAGGGTGATTGTGAGATGAAATGGAGGACCTGCAGTTTAAGGTGGGATCCGAACCACGGTGGAGGCCTGGCATTCCTCACATTCACAAGTTGTGATTAATACACGTCTTGTCAGAGGTGAAGAGTAATGACTATTAATAAGAGATTAATAACAATTATGCAGTTAATTAAAATACATTTGCATATAAGAAAACTAGCCGTAACTTAATACATAATGTTTTAAATAATACATTAATTTGTGTTTATCGAGTATTCCTTATTGAACAAGTAAATATTGTGGTTGTTTACCTTGCAAACCATTATAGAAAACGTAAATTGTTTCCTTGAAGGTGGAAAGATGTGTTTTGATACTCATTTGTGGTGCGTACAGAATTTATACTAAAGAAATGATCTATGTACTATCATATTACGATTTTAATATAGCCAAGATTGGTCTATCGTAGGAATGTGAACAGTATCGACAATCGTGCTATATTTATTTGATTTTGATAGTTTCATAAAAGCACGATCACTAGTTCGAGATCTAGAGCGTTTAAAAATTAACCTTGCCGTATATTGTTGATTAATAATTAGCTGAAAGTGCGTGATATTAATTAATTCCATTATTGATTTTGTAATGAAAGTTTTACCACTATATATCTTAACTATATGATATACCTCAACGAACATGGTCTTAACAAATAACTCAACTTGCATAATTTTAATTTGATTATTAATTTGTTCTTGGGCAAAGGGCTATAATATTAAACAAGTTTTAAACCAATCAAGAATTTATATTTTTAATCAGAAACCAATAATTACTAAGTTACTTACGGAATTTTATGATTTTTTTTTAATTCACATCTTACCAAACATCTTTGCTTTCTGAATATTTACATTAATTGTGTGATGAGTGGTATTTTTGGATTCTGAGAAAGTATAACCACATATTAATATGGGAGGAGTTGAAAAATATATATATTTATTAAAACATCACATTAGATCCAGCCGAAATTATAAACTTCATCTCCTTGATCTCTTAAAGTTTTAATTTTAATTGAATATTAAATTTCAGTTGATAAATTACCGAAGGTTTCTTTTAGAATTATGTTGGGAAAAGATGTAGTTTAGAACTATCTTATATTTTGGTGGTGTTTATGTGTTTAGCTTTAAATTTACATATAAATGGATATACAATAAAGAGGTTAATCACTATTAGTAGAATTTCTTTAAAACCAATTTAAATCATCATAGATATTTTAAATTTGAAAATTAATTCTTAAATTATAAATATTCCCGATTAGATTAGTCTTATTCAACATGGTTGTATATTTTTTAATAAACAGGTGATTACATATTGTGAAGCTTAAATATCTCAATAGACTAGTGTTTAAAATCTAAATCAGGCAATATAAAGGTGTTTTTCCTCATATAATTTATCACTGAAGTTTTCCCAGACACAACAAGCTGTGGCACATTACCTCACCACACTATTCTCGACATTCCAAACCAACAATTGTGATATCAAAAAGGTGCTCACACACACGAGGCGATAATGTAAGAATTAAACCTATTTTGGTTGATCATTCAAGAGTTACAATATAAGAAGCAGTACAATATGATAAATAAATAATATCACCTCTTATAAACCTATTTATGAGTAGATAGCTGTCTGGTTGGATAAACTACAGATATTCCTAAATAAATGTCACAGAGAGAACCTCTACTACAAGCATATCCAACCGAGTTCGTTCTGTGCGGTCCACCAACTCAACTCCAAATACTTCAACTTCATAAATAAATAAATAACATTTTGACAAGTAACACTCAACTATATACTCTCTGAAGGTTTCTGTTCAGTTTAAATTCCTTTTATAGTATTACCTACGTATACTTATCAAAAGAAGTATAGGGGTTTTAAACACGTGCAAAACATTCAAAATGTCAACTATTTTCTGTCAGTTTTTGGTTAGTAATTGAATGCTTGTGTGTATTTTTAAAAATAAATATTCATTCATTAATGTTTATATTACATTTTAGCATTAAGTCCTGGTACTTTCGTATATGGCTCCCGGCTAACTCCCCAAGAACTTAAGCTGCCCCCAGATTGGGGTAAATTGGACATATATTCTCTAGGAGGTGTCCTGAGCAACTGTCACTGACCAACACGAGGAAGCACTACCAACTATTAACCGTACCGCGGGCAAGGGAGATTTCACCTTCAACCATCCAGACACTGATGACCGGAAAGGGATTTAGCCTTCCGCATCGATGGCCAGACAACACGTCTATAGCCTGAGGTTGGCCAACATGGAGGAATTATGTACTGATTTGATCGGCTTGGATCTTTTGAGCAGTGTTTCCCTTTTGATGAAGGCGACACATTGGTGTTACCCATTTTTATGATACCTCTGGTATGAAACATCCTTATATCCTGGCATTATGGTTAAGAAAATAGTAATGAGCACACTTAAAATAAAAATGCTCTTTCATGGTTCAAATTGGACTATAGGAGTACCAAATTAATAATAATTAAAACCAGAATATTATGTCATATAGTTGCGTATAGGAAAAAAGTAAATCACCGTCTAGATGACCCAATGGGTCTATTTGACTGTACAGTTCATGCGTCAGCCTGTGATTAATATGTCATCGTAGCACGTGATAACGAACCACTGGTATTACTAGACCCAGGGGGTAAAAAAGGCGGTCAGGTTGTGTGTAAGAATGAAGAAAAGAAATAATAATTCCTCAAGGGTAGTATTTGTAAACTACCTTCATTGCATAGGCTGATGTGTGTGGGAGGTGATGATACATCTATATTATTTTTCATAGCATAAAAAATACATTGACAACCATAGAGTTCTTTTAAAACGTATTTGGTTTTATACTAACCAATATTTCACCAAATAATTAAATTGGTATGGCGAAGTAAAGGTAAATAGTTATTTGCACACTTTCTCTTAAAGGGACCACTTCATGGAGGTTGGAAGTTCATTGCATGCGTACAAAAAACCAATATTAATTAAGAAGTAATTTGTTATTTAAAAATATATTTCACATTAAATGTAGGTAAAATGAATAGCACATGCCAATAGAATTAATATTCTTATATTTTAAGTTTCAAAGAAAATGTAAGTGAAAGGTAAAACAAACACATGTCCATAGAATTAATATCCCTATACTTTTAGTTTCAATTTTTAAGAAATCCACCAGATTTCACCTGAAAAATCACAATTAAAAGATAAAAATAAGTGTTTGGAAACACAGGCTTAATCTAGTTTTCCTCAATCAAATATTAATTTTTCAATAAGGTCAAAAAGTAAAATTTTAAGTTAATTGTTTTGGCTTTGAATTCTAAAAAATTATGTTCGCATAATAGTAATTGTAGTGTATACCTACAAATAAAGTTTTTGCTGTGCAATGTCAAAATTGTTCGTTTTTTAACAATTTACTAAAAATTTTAGTTGACAAATATTTTTCAAATTTGGGAATTATATGCTATAGTACTATTAAGTTTATCCACTGGGTTGAATATATATTTTATTTTTAAAACAGAATTCTACTATCTGTTCAGGTTATATGCAAAATGGCATTATTATAAAAATGTATGTTATATTGATATATATGGTATATTTGATGTTAATAAGTTTTCATACATTTATTAGATGACCTGTGACTTTGTAATTGTTTAAAATTAGCGTGTTAGATACAATCTTGTGCATGCTTAATTAATTAAAGATTTGGTTTAATATATTTGCAGAATAGTAAAATATAACTGATAAAATACTTAACTAATGAGGCATGCACCGAAACTATCTTATACTTGATCCGTAATTAGAGATGTATTTTTTATTTTTAATATTCACGATGAAAACCACTTAATTATATAATATCCTTAATATTACGTTTTATATTGTATGTCACTATGGGTTGGTATATAAGAGAGTGAATAAACTCGCCAAATAAATTGAAATCGTATGATTTTAGATTTCATTTTAGCCATGAAGTAAAAACACTATTATTAGTTATTTCAAACTAAATAAAACTATAAAATAAAATAATAAAATAAAGCTATTAAGATAACAAGTATTCAAAATGGACGTTTGTTGCTAAGATTAGCACTTGCATATTGAAAAATAAATAATACCTTAAATTATGTTTAAATGCTAAAATTTTGTGGTTTTCCTTAAATTGTTTCACGCACTCCTTCAACGCAAATGCGAGTACACCTACTTTAAATTTAAACTCCCCTGACCCTATAATATTTATAACCAAACCGGTAAGTTAGATAAAACAAACGTAAGCTTGTGTGAAATAAATAATATAAGAAATTATACTTTAATACTTAAAACGAGTTAAAAATTATTTGTGTAGATGATAAACGATTAATATACAAAAATTCACCAATACAAGAAAACATGCTAAAAACTAGTTTCAATTCTCAAGGTAATATTATAGAAAGATATGAATATTGTAAATATATCTACTGTGATATGCAAAAGCCAACAATGGGATATGTAATACACAAATTATTATATATCAACAAGTTAATTATTATTATTATTATTACTATTATTATTATTATTATTATTATTATTATTATTATTATTATTATTATTATTATTAGCACCGCGTCTTACTAACCGTTCGGGTTATACGCACTTACGCTAATGTGCAATGGTAGGGTGATTGTGAGATGAAATGGAGGACCTACAGTTTAACGTGGAATCCGAACCATGGTGGAGGCCTGGCATTCCTCACATTCACAAGCTGTGATTAATACACATCTTGTCAGAGGTGAAGGAAGGGTTTGGCAATCATACAAGTTAATCAAGTTAATCAATTATAATTAATGTTCTGCTGTGAATAACAATTGTTTTATCAATATCTCGTTTAGTGCCATTAATTTTTCCAAGCAGTAATTTTAACTTGGCCACATACAAATATTAATATTATTTTAATAAGACAGGACAACAATATACAACCCCCCCATTTCTTATGTCATATTAGGGCCACAATTTAATTAAAAATTTACATATGATAACCAAATTTTAGGTACACATATTTTTCTACAGGATCAAACAGATGATGTTATATTTTATAATTCAGTAAAATTAACCTCCCAGTTGTGAAGAAACAGCTATTTTGAGAGTGGTTGCTCTATGTTTATTTAACGTGAGTTTTTATCGACTCTACAAAGCTAGATAATTGTATTAAGCTGCCTGGCAATTTATGTAAGTTGTGTTATAGGTTTACAACGAAAATTAAATGTAAGTAAATATTGAGCATCAATAAACATGCATATTATTGGTATTTTGTTTGCTAGTTTATCGACAAGGATCGAAACTTTATTTTATGTGCTGTATAACCTGCATAACGAGTTGGAGGATGTAGCTAGCTGGAAAACTCAAAAGTATGGCTTTTGCTTTACCTATGGTGTGACGAGAACTATGTATCCACGTTGATGATTGCATTTTCTGTGTAACAAATATATAGGGCTTTCAAAAGAAAGAACCAAGTCCAGTTTCAAATATTTGAACATACTAGATGCAATAAGCTCCTTAGTTCCCAGTTACAGCAATGAAGATTACTTGAAGAGGGAACTAAAAGAGAATTGTATTCACAACGGGGTGAGGTATAATCCAAGTATTTCATTATAAAGGGTAGTATGGGGAAGAACTAAATGGTATGATGAGATAGTTTGGCATTGGGCACAATCTTTATAAATGTTGCAATTTATTGATGCATCGAAATTAAGTTTTAAAGCAATTTTGCTGCATAATTAAGAAAATCTAGTATAATAGATCTATCAGCAACACTATATGATCTAATTTTTTCTGCTGGTTTGAAAGAAAGGCATGAATTTTTGTCAAGGATTCTGAGAGCAGTCAAATACAAAAAATACTCTTAGCATGTCTTTGGTGATATTAAGGTTAATGAAATACTTACAGGTCTACAAGGAGGTTTCACTAAAACATTATAATTCTCTATGTTTGTGGAACAGCAAGGCAACAGAAAAAAATTATATTGTGCAACAATGGGAAAGGAAAAGCGAATATTTACCGGGAGGAATTAATTTAAATTATATTCCACTGAATAAAGGAGATAACGATCTTCGATCTTTACATGTAAAACTTGTTCTAATGAAGAATTTCGTTAAGGCAGTTTATAAAAAAGGAATGGGATTAACCTATCTTGCATACATTTTTAACAATGTAACAGTTGCTAAAACTGTAAGTAGGAATTTTGATTGGACCCTAAATAAGGAAACTACATAAGATATATGTATTTTTGATGAAGATACAGGATACTGATCTGACGCCTTGGCTTTTATTTAAAGCAGCTGTATATGGCTTTCTTGGAAACAGGAAAGAAAAAAATAATGAACTTCTGGTTTAAACTTAACTACGATGCTTTAAAGATTTGGGATGCCTGATGTCTTTAAATTGTCATTTTATACATTTATATTTGGTTTTTTGCCATGAAAATTTAGGAGCTGTGAGGGATGAGCAAGGGGAATGATTTATTCAGGACATATCCATGACGTAGAAGTGTTATCAAGATTGCTGAGATAACTTCAGGGATTACAGCTGGTTTCAATCAAGAACGAAAAATATATTATAAATAAGTATTCATGGTAATAATTTTTAGGTATGTAGAATGTATATACTACCCTGTATGATAAATATATTTAACAAATCAATAATCTGTTTTAACATGAAAGACGTTCACGAGGAAGAATGCATACTATATTTATAATAATATGCTACCAAAAACGGGAAATTGATTAAATCTTTTGATATAGACGTGACACACAAAATATATGGGAATTTTTGAATCAGAACATCAAGTTTCCTTTATAATCATCTTCTTATATCCTGCAGATATGAAAATAAATCGTTGGTTAGTGTACTGTAAATTAGTTCATCCAAAGAAATTGATTAGGTGGCGATTTAATTTCCTTAATTTCAATTAAATGCTTTTTTATGTGAAACATTCAATTATTGAGCAAACTGTTAAAATATTTTATACTTTTAAATTTTGTTTTGTATATTACCTGCTTGTTTTACAATACATAACAACTACTATAGCTATTATCGTCAACTTCCTATTTAAAATTGTGCACATTAAATGTTTAAAATTTATCTGTGAAATATTTATGTAATTGTAAAATACTATTATCATATTACAATATTAATAGTATAGTTCTTATAAGTAGCGTCCCAATCATCTAAATCATCATTGCATTAACAAAGTTCAGAGAAATAAAAATCATTTAGAAACCATTTATCATAAAATACCATAAATGTTATCATATATCACTTGTGAGTGAGACTGATAAGTTATTTTTATACAAACTTCAGTAATTTGAAAATTATATTTATCGGAAAATAAGTAGGCTTAGTTGGTATGTATTTATATATAGCTAAAATAGCTTGAAATCACTAAGATATTTCGTCCAAACTTGGTAAACACAAGACAGGAAGGATATAAACAGATTTTAAATTCATGGCTTCATATTTAACACAATAATAAGTAGATAGTTCTTTTTTAAATTTATAACAAAACAAAAAATATCAAAACTAATCTATGTTTGGCATTAGCGATGATAACATGTACGAAAAAATCACTATTTAGCTATTTATAAAAATCATATGTATTATAGTTTTGAAAATTAATAAAATACACCTAAACAATGTCTAATTAATTGTTAACCAGATTTTAAAACATTTTAGCTATGTACTTAGATTATATAATATTGGTTTGCCACATAGTACTTTCCCTTAATAATACAATAATATTAATTATTTATATAATATTTATATTTAACTATAGAACCACACATACATTATATAATTTTTAATTTGACCTAAACTTCCATATTAAATGTATTAGTTTCTATTTTAATCCAACCTTCTTCCAATATCCCAAAACATTTTAAGATTATTCATGGGATTTCTTGCAATATACTTTTGATTTTACATTACTCAAGCTAATATGACCTAATCTAGTTTTAGTTAACTTAAAAAATAATATAAATATTCTAAGAAAATATAACGCAAGACGTTCGGGATTAATTCATTACGTGGTTACATTTGATAAGTTGAGTTTAAACCCTTTTTAACACACACATTTAGTAAAGTCCTGAAGTCTTAAACCCGTAGATGGCAAATTTGTTATTTTGTGGAATAATTTTTTTTGGTACTATTTCATGTGTTTTCAAACCATACAGTTCTTAATACCTACATATATATATGTAGATTTGTGAATTATTTTTGAATGATTAAATATTTAATATCTTTTGAATCTATAGGAACTAATAAGTAATATAGAGGTTAACTATAAACAGTAATTTTTGTACGTATGGTTAGAAGTATTTTGTTAATTAATATTTAATATTCTAGTCTACGCTATTTTGCCGAATAGGCTCGAAGTGGAAAGTACAAACGCCACACTCGTCTAATAAGGTTTGCTGAAGACGGGAAATACAGGATTATAATCCTAAGTATTTTAAAATCTACTTACATGTAATTAATATAGATTCACTCATCTTTAGTTGTTCCTTCTTCATCACTACTCTATTAGTATGAAATAATTCCGGATAGCCCTGGTGGATATTAGTATCCAGTGGATTAAAATGTATTTTTTTCTTGGATATAATATTGTTTACATATAAAATTCTCTATTTGTTGAACCATTACTGTAGTTTGGCTATATAGTGTTTATTTTAACTTTGCAGTTTAGCAATTCGTATTTATAATTTAATTTAAAATTAAATAAGATTTTTTTCCATATTTTTTGCATTTTTCCTTTTCTTGTGAAGAAATAAACTAACATAAACTTTAACATGTTCAAGAAGGTACCATCTATTTATTCCACCAATTTATCCATTGTAAGTTAATATAGTGACGTAAAAAGAGTAAGTTCTTAATAAAATACTCTATAATCAACATTATTTATAAATTATGAATTTTCCAGTGTGAATACAATTATTTAAACCAATTTTGTTATCCCTTTTAAAAATAAGTGTATTATTTTATGTTTATAAATTATAAGTTTTATAAAAATTATCACCGATTCTAATTATATGTATACACCTAGATTTTATTTCTAAGAATTAATTTTATACTTTAATTAAAGATAAATATTTTTGTTGATTGGAGTATTTTCTATCCTAGAGGTAAAAATCTAGTTTTGGTTTTGGTGTAAGTAATCGCTGAAGTATTAGGTCTGGAATGAGGTCTAACTCAGCCTCGTGAGGGTAAATGAAGCGCTACTTGAAAAAAGAAGTAGCAGCTATGGTTTAAAAAAACTGAGATTAAAGGTCATAAGATACGTTATGCTGACCACATGACACCCTCTATATGCAAATGTTGGCACTATCATCGCTAACAGTGGCGGCCGCCCGGTCGGTATAGCTCGAGTGCGGCCTCGCACAATGGAGAAGGTAATTTCTTACTTTCAGCTAAGTGCATGTTTATGTGAAATTCCATGTTTTTATTTAAGTGTTTCATAACTTCAAAGCTTTCAAATACTGTTAGGCAGATTGGCTGGATACTCTGCAGTTTATAATAAAACTTATTTCACACGTTTAAAAATATTACTATAACAATTTTCAATCTTGGTAGAGGAGATGGAGGTTAATAACTCAACTACCTTACGTTCTTATCCCCTCTCTAACTAACCTGCCGATAAGCGGAGGTGAAAATTTTGTATTGCGCTTAATTTTTACAAAATAAAAAGTATTAACTTTGAAATCCCATAACTCTATAGTTTTTAATGGTGACTTATTATATGTAGTGCAAGAGAGCTGTCTGTTATTTTTTATTACTAAAAATAAAGAACGAAATCTTAATATATTTCTTTAAATTTTTAAATACATTTAAATACAAATTAACCGTAAAGAAACTATTTTTTACAAACAATTTTTGACATTTATTGAGGGCTGAATACAACATTTAGGTGCAATAAATTATAATCGTCATGGATAAAGAGGACACATATATATCAATTATTTGTAATAATTTTCTTTTAAACAAAACGAAAAAATCCTATAATGTTGAGTAGTTTTAAACTTTTTATATTTTAATAAGAATTTTTCTTTTACTTTGATTAAAATTTAAAGAACTGAAGATGGGTAGAATGCATATAATTGATTTCGATGCAGGCCTCAAAAATTAATATTCAAAAGTCAGATACATTAACAATGACCTAAAATTAAAAATTGGTAAGAAGTGCAGAAATAGCTTCAATACATAATATTTCACTGTCCAAATAAGAGTCTGGGTGAATCATTGGCTCAAATTGTTTGTTTGGTAATCTTTGTGTGAAGTGCTCTTAAGCCCAAATCATAATAAGGTAATATGTAGTATAACACAAATGGCGTTATCGCTCCCATTAATCAAATAACATATTTTTTACTAGAGGAATAAACATATTCGAACATTAGTATAGTATTATGACTCTAATCTTTAGTAACTTTTTTAAGTTCAGCATGATAAAAATAATACCACTTTAAAAATTCAACTAAAAGGGTGCATGCAGATAAAAAATAAACATAAGATTTTATCACTGGTGTTAAAGAACTATATGTGTGTTTGTGTACCTGTGATATACACACAATAGTAAAAAAAATCACTAATTTACTGTTATGGCTTTCTAAACTAACCTCACCCTTTTGGCGCTTGGATTAAGATTTATCTTGAAACTAATTCTTGCGAATAAATAAAATAAATATAAATAAAAAAAAATAATAATAAAATTAATATCCCTTACTTCTATTTTTTTAAACTATTTGTGTCTGTTTTTGTTAAATAAATTAAAAACGCTAAATTGTTAGTAATTATTTCAAATAAATTTATAAAATGGTATTCAATATATAGAATAATTGATTTACTAAATCATTTCTGAGTGTTTAGTCCTTATTCACTGCTACTATTTTGTCCGCTTCATGAAAATCGTGCAATTTCACGGTTTATATTTGTTCTAAATTTTCTCGATTAATATTTCGCCACTCGTTCTTTCCCTATAAGCTCTAACCAGATAAATCTTGTTCACACTTTAACAAAGCTTATGTTTACAAGTAATACAAGCTCAGTGTCAAGGCTCAAGCCGATCTTGGCACACTGCTGAAAACGTTTTGAAATCCTACAACTCATTGGAAATAAATAAGTTTTGAATTAATTAAAAAAACATAAAATAATATACAGGTAATATTTTACTTCTATCTATTTAACTATAAATATAATCATTGTTAATAATGTCTTTCATAGGTTTATTATAAATTAATACCCAACCTAACAAAACCTCGTCATCAATTGGTAGAAGCAAGGAAGGTCGAAAACACCTACGGTGAAAATGCATGATTTTCTGGAAGCAGCGAGTAACGAATACATTATTTCTGTGCTTGATAATGAAATTTTATTTTATAAAAGTAAATTCAATGTTTGTGAAAATTGACGTCTTAAGGCCATCTGTACTACGTTTGCACTGAAAAGTAAAAGTCTCACTTAAACTGATTACAATCTGACACTCTCTTATAAGCTACAACATAGTGAAAACCAACAAGGTATAACTGTCACTTTTCTCAAAAAAAGGAGCTTACATATCCAACACATTTTTTATTCCGTCTTAATTGAATGGGTGTTCTGATGATATGCTTCGCATAAATTCACCCTCCAAAGGAAAAAAAAACAGTTAAGTTAAAATTGAAAAGTTTAGGCATTTAAGATTTGCCAACCTACAAGAAAAACTTTATATGCTACAAATGAAAGATGCTTAGTAGATTACTATAGTAGGCTGACCTCAAAATATGAATTATTATTTAATACAAAAATATCGTAATTAAATCTCATAAAATCTCATAATAAAAAGTTTATATTGCATTCGTAAGTTTTTTCACTAACACTAAAAAAATCTTACTTCATATATTTCAATAAATTCACACGTGAAGAATATCAAACAACTTTCTCAGAACCAAATTTTCGTGATGAGTAGTATAGCAAATTTTAAAAAGTTACTTATAGCCCGGACATCAGGAATAAGTATAATAAAGATATATATTGTCATAGTTTAACAAACACAGTTTTGGCAATCTTTCCATTCTTTGAAGACCACGCAAATTATTCTACTATAAATATTGTTTCTGTCAATATTTTACCCACGAGCATACTTTAAATTAGCAGCACATTTTACGAATAAATCAACTAATTGGCTTATATCCAAAATTAAATTAATTAACGTGGTACGTAGAGAATGGTCCAAGTGTTATTGCATAATATACTAGAGGATTTGGAGGAAGTATTTCTTCAATTATTATTATTGTGTATTTATGCTCTAAACTATTTTTAAAAATCTAAAATACTTGACATTGACGAGTTATAAGATATATTTTATGAGCTAAAACTTGAAAACTGTGCATCCAACGTTTACAATTATTTTAATAAATCAATTTAAACATCTTATCAAAAAGGCAAATGCCAAGAATACCATTCTTGGAAGGTAGGGTAGAAATATTCTTGCGTCCTCTTTCAAGCGAAAAAATTGCGGTAAAAGTAGTGTGTTAATTTTCCTGGGTCAAGTGTTAAGAAACTTCAGTTATAGAAATATATATATGATAGTTTTAAATATATTCCTATAACACTAAAAATGTAGAACCAAAAGGAATCTCACTCAATTATAGTTGAACCTTAACAGTATTTATATTTCAGAATAAATATCCCAAATAATATCATGTCAAATTCATAACTAATATTAAGCCAGCGTGTAACCGTCTGACTGGGATGTGGAGTATTATATTTTCCCATACATGCTCTACACATTTGGTATACATCTATTTCAAGATATTGCATTAATTTAATAGATGGTTTAGTTACGAACATTTGTGATAATATACTCACCATTGATGTCACTTTATGGGTTGAGAATTATTACGAGGCTTCCATAATGATAGGCATGATGGATTTTATAACACTGTAGTCTCAGAATAGAACTAAGCACGCCACTTTTTGTTGTTGGCTATATCTTAGTAGTCAGTATGCATTAGTGATAATAGCCTGGTGTTAACCTTAGCCGTAAAAAAAGGAGAAATATGTGGCTTTAGAAAACGATCATATTATTTAACCGTGTATCCAATACCCATGTTTTATCGATCTTCCATTTCTTAGCATTTTTGATGTTTAATTTATCGGTTCTATTCTGAGAATACAGCATTATAAATGCCTTCATGCCTACCATTATGGAAGCCTCGAAATAATTCTCAACCCATAAAGTCATATCATTGGTGTTTACGTTTCAACACCACAAATGTGTAGCAAAATACGTTGAATGTATTTTTGTTGAATCGGCACTATATAAATTGGTCGACAACAAAGTGGTTGACCAGCAGTATAAATATATTTTGAAGCTAGGTGGGTCAAGAGGCCAACTCGTATCAAATGTCCGACAAGTATATTAATAAGAAGACAAAGTGATAGACAGCCAACTGGTTGACAAAATGTAAACAAATATTTGGAAGAATGAGTGGGTAAAAGTGCACAGTAATGTATCTAAATGTAGGACTTATAGTTGAAACAGAACACGTGGATACTATGGGAATCAAAATTGAAACCTTTGACCTAGCGAGCACTTTACTAGCCATGTATTAACGTGTTTGTCACTTGGTCCTATCTTAACTGTATCCATTGTAATAAACTGTTTTATTTAAGTATTACCACAACAGACTACGTTAATTTTATTTATTTGTACACTAATTAACTAATATCGAGATCACAATTAACTTAACGTTAATGAAATGTAAAGTTTTATAAACGTTAACTTAACCTATAGAATCATTGCGAGTGCTAACTAATAGAGATTCACGTAATGTAAAGGTAGCACAGCGCAAGAGCTTAGGCAAAATATTACCAATGAATTAGGAATGTTTATTTTATAAGTGTTCACAAACAGTTATTGGTGACGAAGCTTAAAATACTTGCAATTGAATCTTATTAAGTACATAAAATAAAATCTGAAAATAAACCAAGACGTTTAGGTGTTCGCAAACTGTTCCATAGAAGGTGCCTGAACCCCATTAATAATTAATTTTGGTAACTTATGCCTGTTTTTCTTACAACATGATTGACTGATATGGACACCGGGTACATTTAACAAAACGTAGCCGGATGTGAAATGTCTCCCTTGGAAAATTCTTATGTTAAGTAAATATCAGTGCACCTGGCTATGAATCTAGAATTCCTGGTTTAAATTCCCAGCTGGTACCATGGGTAATTTTCCCAACAGGGGGATTATCCCAATGGTTACCAGGATTTGGATATTTTGACTTAAGAAAGATTTAAGAGTTTCTACTCTTTCCAAATCGTCATATTCACTATCGCCATCACCTCATCTCATCGGGGAATCAAAAGAGCCTCAACGGAAAGGATGTACTTACTATAAGTATATTCGTCCAGCAGCACTGGCCAATATTTCCACAAATTGAGCTACGATTGATTTATCCCAGAAACGCATAACTATATATAAAGAAGTTTCCTTTATATTACGTAACTTTTAGTGAACGTCAAGTTAATCAGGATCTTGGCATAAGTTTGTCCAGTAATCAAATCGGATGGAAATAATATATTAAATAAAAATGTTATCAACCGATATTTATTATATAACCTTAAAAACATATGTATATATCTAAATTAAGATATTAATGTAGTGTCTATGTGTTTAAAATAAGAATGATTAATTTGTTTAGTCTTAATGATTAAGAAGAATTTTCATACGTTTTGGTACTCCTGTTCAAGGCCAGATGGTGACAGACAGATTATTTTGTCAAGCTTGTCCTACTACACAAATAATACTATTTATGGAACAGAGATAGGCTACCAAGTTAAAAGTCCTAGGTTGTCTTTTAAAGCAGGTAGGTCATGAGGTAAATATATTCCCTAGATAGATAAAAGATTATAGACAAATCAAATAAAAATATGATCCTAATTTATTTATTATTTCCATTACTTTCTTTGCTTACAAATATCCCAAAGAGAAATTCTGTTTGGAGGCTGTGAATACAAATTAATTATATTTGGTAATGGTTTAATCTCATTTTCTGCAAATTAAAATCTTGAAAGCAAACTCAAATATATTCTGATTTATTTTAAAATCCATGCATACGTTATATTAGTAGTAAAATAAATCATTTTAATCATCCTTTGAGACTAATAAATGTAATACTAATTAAATTGTCAACGTTACTTTTCTTTTTGAAATAAAAATAAAAATGAATTAGTGTTTTTTTTTTCACTATTTTACCTATGATAAATAATGACTAAAGCATCAAATTCATGAGATTGTTTCTATACATAACTCATATAAAAACAGTAATCATTATATATATTTAATAAATATTTTACAATAATATTATTTTACATAAATTATCAGTAAACTTTTGTACAGATAAAGTCATGCACTGGGATCCATCTCGTTAGCCAGAAATGTGGCAAGCCTACCTTAAAGTGTTACATTATAATACAGGGATAATCTGTAATCGGTCAAACTAATTCTGCTGTCGTTCAGGGTAAACGGAGTGTTATTAATTTTATTAAATTAAATATAGTTGAAAACTACACTTGGAGATGGTAATCGAATCCACGACCCTTGGCATATTTCATTAATGCTCTAACACTGAGATGACCAGTAGTAGTTCCCAGGGACATTTTTCAGCAACCTTTTAAGATAAATTCTATAATAGATATGCTATCATTGATTTAAAAACCACCAGCGACTAAGAGTTGGCATCCATGCTGCATCTCGTACGATATTTAACTATAAAGTCTTGAACGATTCATTGGGATTATCCTTGGTACTGAAACAGCCGTGCCCTAGGCACTCCTCCTTTACCCGGAAAAGTAGCAAGCTTACATTGCTTGTTTCAGCTAAGGTGCAGCTTTATGATAGGGCCATAGTGAAGGCTGGCAAGGTAAGTCTGTAAGATTTAACTTTAAACTGTGTGTGTCATAGTGCACGATTATATCCACAATAAATATAATCCCACTAACTGTTTGTATCACAAATGACATACAACTAAATTATTGTTGACGAGAGGCATCATAAGCCACAGCCCTAAAACGTCGATGGCGGCTGTTTAATGATAGCTCCAAGTCGCCCATGAGTCCACATGTCCACGTCCATAGTAGAACCTAACTTAAGGGGAATCGTGCGTATTATAAATTGGTCAAGGGTCAAATTGAGACCCAAATGAATAAATATGATAAAATGACCCCCCTCCAAAGACCTTTTTCCCTCATAAATAACACTTTATATATATTTATATATGGATTGTTTACAATTTGATTATGGTGTTGGATAGGAGCTATATTGCTCCGAAAGTTCAAATACAGCCACGTGATAGTAAATATACACCTCGAGTCCTTTTACCATATTAGGTAAGCAAATCTAATAAAATATAATTATTACATTTTGAAAGCCAAGTGTGGCAGAAAGAGCCGAGTGTAAAGGAGGGGGAGAGAATAATCATTAAAACAAGGATACAACAGCTGTTACTATTCAACCTCTGTGGGTCATTCACAAGTTTTGTACTGTATGTGATACTATCTGACAGCTAGAAAACAGACACACAGATGGGATGGTATGATTTAAATTACACCTGGGAACACTTGACATGTTTTTTCACTAATTGAATTGAAAGCTATTAATATAAAGATTAATAATAGAGTTTAAATTTAAAATCATTACTCTACTCGAGACACCAAATTAGCTGATAAATGAAGATATAGCAATTACTTTATTTGTAAAGTTAATTTATTACAAGTTTAATGGTGGCATATAAATATACAATAGTGAGAACTGACTTTGAAAACTATCTCTAGAATAACATATTTGCTACCCGTAACGGTAAGCACGCGGAATAAACGTGAAGCTTATTTGTTCCGGTTTCCTGGTGAAGAGAAGGCTTGGGATCGAATCCTGGGTGATTTTAATAAATGATTTCCCACTCTACCTCCACGCAAATGTGGATATATCTATGATCAAACTCTATCTTCCTCATCTCTACACCAATAGAGCAATAAAAGATAAATATCACGAACGAGTAGTAAGACGAAGTTCAAAATATTAACTTGTTTGGTTGAGGCCTCTTTCAGGCAATCACGTGTGGGCTGGTTCAAGAGAGCCGATATCTTGAGCAAATATGAAGCTCACCAGAGTAGCAATTCAGCTCACTTAAACTTGTAAGAAAACACAGCTGCTTGTTGGTACTCTACAATCCACGAACCAGAAGCGGTTAACGTTATAACACTTGCTATTCAAATTAGAAATAAATAAAACGAAGTAGAAAAATGTTGGTGCACCCTATATTCATTTAAGGATGAGAAGAACTTATAGCAGACGATGTACGATGTACGATGGTTTAAAATGTTCTCTCCACAAGAGAGGCACTAACATTTCCAACCATCATAAAGTTTTTTCAGTTAAATACTCTAGTCATTGCAGCTGGTGGTTCTACAACAATGACGATGATCTAATGTTCTTCAATAAATTGTTTTGCACGAGGACTGGTTCATTTTTCTCCTCCAGCTTCATGTTGAAACAGCTATGTCCGTACTGAGCTTTAGCTCACGTGCGCGCTCATCTTAAAGTCTATATAAGACACTAAGGCTGCTTTTATGCACGCGTTTTGTGTCACGCGACACAGGACGGCAAGAGCCGTCGCGTTTTGTAAGTTCATTTTATGCACGCGGCATTTGCCACCCGTCGAAAAATATAGTAGTGGGGGAGGATAGATCGGATCAGTGCTGCCAATACCTTTGAGTTGGGGAGTGTAAGATGTATCCGCGCGTCATCTATCTGGCGTATTGTCACCTTACATTGAAAAAAGGGAAAGAAAATGGGATGTTCACCCCATCAACTTTGCAAGATTTGAAGATAGGGTATTTCGTAACATCTAAAAAAATTAAAATATGACAGAAACAAGTTTATAAAAACTATTTTTGAATGGCAAAACACATAACACACTTCTTTCTATCCAGTGACTTTTCTTAATATTTCTAGTTTTGTACTTCTCCAATAGTTAATTTCAAATTAATTTATTTTTCTTGATTTCATCTTTAAAACATTCAGTATACAAATCATTATTTTTTAATAAAAATGATAAAAATATCACTTATTCAAATGACAAAATAATCCTATTTTTAAACCTCCAGGACACTGGACAAATATTATTTACTAGCCAGGGGTTGGCAGATCTGGTGTCTAGACAACGGAGATCAGACAAGCGGCGCATTTGCATAAATGGACCCATAAGATGCCATGTACTTAGAATATTTCGGGCGGCTTTTGCCGCTGGCGTTTTGTAAAACACGACGGCATGTTTTACAAAACGCGACGGCAAGTTTTTCGGATATGACAGAAACAAGTTTATAAAAACTATTTTTGAATGGCAAAACACATAACACACTTCTTTCTATCCAGTGACTTTTCTTAATATTTCTAGTTTTGTACTTCTCCAATAGTTAATTTCAAATTAATTTATTTTTCTTGATTTCATCTTTAAAACATTCAGTATACAAATCATTATTTTTTAATAAAAATGATAAAAATATCACTTATTCAAATGACAAAATAATCCTATTTTTAAACCTCCAGGACACTGGACAAATATTATTTACTAGCCAGGGGTTGGCAGATCTGGTGTCTAGACAACGGAGATCAGACAAGCGGCGCATTTGCATAAATGGACCCATAAGATGCCATGTACTTAGAATATTTCGGGCGGCTTTTGCCGCTGGCGTTTTGTAAAACACGACGGCATGTTTTACAAAACGCGACGGCAAGTTTTTCGGATGGCAGAGCATAAAAGGACTCATTTGTTCCCAGTGACTTAGAAAACGCTACGGCTTTTGCCGCTGTGTGTCGCGCGGCACAAAACGCGTGCATAAAAGGGCTCTAAGCCCTAATGAAAGTTTCAGAAATTGTGAACCTGCACAGGTTCGCTTTCTCTGAGATGAGACTTAACTCAAGGCGTTAATTTTGTCAACACATGGAGTGAATAGAAATATTGCTTTATCATAAAGAGAGTTCTAACTATTGAATTGATTAGGTATTAGTATCGAGTATTATTGAACAATAATTCTGACCACACTGAAGGTTGAACAGAATTTTGAGTTGTGTTTCCAAAACAAAGCAAATGGTTGGGTAAAATACTGAGACACATTTACTCCACTGGTGGTGCAATCGTGACATATATTCACGCTTATTTCTGGGAAGGATTATCAAGGATGAATGCGATATGTGTTCCCTGATTGTCTATAAAATGACAATCTCACCCTATCATAATATCTCCAGATGTCATACCGTACAACATAAGAACACTTAAATTGGCCAAGTAAACAGAGAGCTATATATAGAGAAAGTCAATATAAATTATTTTATTTTAAATAAAGCTTTAATATTTAAAAAATTTATAACAAACTCTAATACTATTTTCTTTCATATAACAAATTATAGAGCTAGTTGCATACGTCCTATGAATGAGACGATAGAAGTGACAACATTAAAAAACATAATCATTAATTCTTTCCGTCAATCATAATTGCTCCAAATTTTTTTAACGCTAATGGTAAAGAAATTATGTATAAATATCCTAAATGGGCATGTTGTAGAAATATATATTCTGTGCCAAAAATGCACTTTTAAGATTAAGGATATCTCCAATTAAATTGAAAGCCCAAACACAGATGGCACACAAAAGTCATTAAATCTATTTATTGTAAGTGGTAACTGAATAGCATGACCACAATTAGGAATGCCTCATTAATGCTTAGTACTTAAGCCCATTTAAAGCCAATACTAGAACATACAAATGCCAAAAGGAAAAAAAATTACAGGGTGGATAGATCCCCCTAAACCTATTCTCAGCAATGAGGGTGCAAAACAATATACAGTTGGTCCAAGCTATCAGTCATAGCTCTATGCAAGCTGTCTCAATTCATAATAATGGTCAAATCCACTCATATTAATAATAGTAAAACTATTTTGTTACAAAACACTATTCTCTAGACCTTAACTGCCACTGGTAATAACTTAAGGCATTAGGACAATAGTGTATATCGATTAAGAAGCTAGAAAATAGACATACTGGCTCCTAAGCACACCACCCAGTGATTACATTATAAAACCACATAAACAAGTCCTAGTGCAAATGATTAAGGAGTTCTCTACATAATTATAAATAACAAATATGCTCGTCATCCCAGCAAGATGAAGAAATACTCTGGGTGAATAAGCTAATACTAAACAAATAACATGATTGAATCATTAATTCACTTTAACTAATTAGACTAAGTACCCGCCAATCAACATAACAGAATTTAAACCACATTCTAATAAGGGTGAGCAGACGTTAAGTTATTATTCTTTCTCTGAAGGAGACTTATAATTTCGATACGGAATTTATTCGCTTTGGGCCAGTTTCATAGTCAGATTTAGTACGCCTCAAGTGCGGCGCTATACTAAATACAAGACGTCACCTACCTGAAATTGAATGGAATGGGCCAGTTTCATATGAGAAACTGGCCCATTCCATTTTGGTCTAGGTAGGTGTTGTCCTGTATTTAGTATCGACTCGCACTTTAGGCGTACTAAATCTGACTATGAAACTGGCCCTTTATCTTCAAGTTCATAGATACGATCCTCACAGATAAAGTCTAGCGTTTAGCAGCAGGTGACTACAATCAAAGTAGCAGCGTGACTTCCTTAGTCGTTGATTGAAGGAAGAAGAAGGGGAGAGGAAGGAAATATCTACTTTCCCCTGGCGTCATTCCAGTTTGTAGTAGATAGGTGGGAGTCAATCCCGTGACGTTTACATCTCGTGGCCTGAAGAGTTGACTGTGGTGGAGAGTTTCAAGCGCTTGCGCGAGTCCTTCTTTCTATCTCTTCCAGCCTTAATCATACTTGAAGATTAGGCAAAATCTAATTTTGCACTTGAACAAGCCATCGCGATGGCCGATTTCGGTGAAAACGTGGCCAAAAATCAAAAAATGAAATTTTGATTCAGGGTATATTTTCTATGGGGTTAGGTAGGGGAATAGTCCCTGTATGAAACCCCGTTGTCCCCAAATCTCTACCATTACTTTATAGCTGCAGGTATATTTTGGTTTGAAGTTGACCTTCGCCGGCAACGGTCGTGTCTCGCGCGAGTGAAGAATATTCTTGCCAAAGTTCGAATGTAAATAACTTTTTATCTAAAGGATGGTTGAGTTCTGCAAATTGGATGACATTCCTGGAGGCATATAGAATATTTTCATCGCATTACATTTTTGTAGTCCCATTTACCGTGTTTTATTGTGACACATTACCATATTGTGACGTAAGTTGTGATTTCCTGAATATATATTTACTTCACGTATTCTTAAAGTTGCAGATCCCACCACATCCCGCGTTCATTTTTTTCTCCTATGTAGTTTATAGTATTGGCAATTGAAATCTGCATAAAGTAGTTCCTAATATCTGCTAGCCTTGTCACACAATTTTTTTTTTTGTGGAAGCGTGCACCTCCCAAAAAATCCCCGGCCAGTCGAAGTCGGAGCGGCACGGCTCTTAGATAAAGCTCATCCACGACTGGAAAGGAACTTTTTGACATCTAGCAGAAGGTTCTTTGTTGTAAACATTGACAGGAAAGTGAGTAATGTCAAGCTATTTGGAAATATTTATTTTTGCTTAGTGAAACTATATTATTAATAAAAAAGTTAACACACGATTCTAATATAATTGACCAATAGTTGGCCTTTTCTTAACATTTTAAGAGAACAAAATATATTAAAAAACCATCTTGTTTAGTGCTTTGCAGTTGTGATACGATGAGATATTATAGTACATGAAATAATAAATAAAAAAGGTATTATATATGTTATAACTTGCCACCAATATAAAAATATGTGTTTTTATAAATTAGACAAAAAGTCATAAAAATATTAGTTTATAAATACAAGTTTTGTTTTGTAAACAATCAATATTCACATAGATCGTTTGACATGTGACGTCATCGAAAGCGCTCGTTTTGTTTATCTCTGGTTTAGTCCACCATATTAATTTATGAAGAGAAAACTGTTTTTTATTTGTAAAGCATTATTAAGTGAATCACATATGAAAAAGAAATACCCAAATGGTTATTTTAATGAGTTCGTGTTTCAATAATGTAAAAAGTTTAAAGAAAAATTAATCAAAGACAAACTATTTTTGAGAAAGTTATGACAAAAAAAAAGCGACAATAAATCAACGTATGATCTAGCTGATAATATTGTTTGGGGTAGGGTTACATTAGATCAGATCTGGTAACTTTTGCTAGATATCATAGAAATACTCTCTAGCCGTGGATGAGCTATAGGCCACTTGGCTACAGCCACACAAAATGCGCTCTGTTCTGTTATTTTTAACAGGATCTGGGAATCAGCTCATCACCAATTAAAGGAAAGAAATCTTTTTTATGTTGCAGAGCTGTTTGAGCAGTGAATTTCATTATCAGATTCAACATTCTGAGCTGGATATGTCTGAAACAAATTACCATGCCGTGTAGATCAACTCAGATGTAAAATTGCACATGTCAATAATATTTTACAAACTGCACAGAAATTGGCAAGAGGCAGGGAGGAACCTGGATTTTTTTTTCAATAAAAACGAGAAATGACTGGACGTAAATAAATTGTTTCCTATATCTTCTGATATAGATGAACTCAATGCACTTAGTCACCCCCCGTTGGAATTCAGTTCATATAGTGAACCATCAAAACGATGAAAAACCAAAAACCCTAGTGGATCGCACAAAAATAAACATCAACAACGAAATTATGTTTAACATGATTGACGTAAAAGTGTGTAATGCTGTCACGTCCACGCGCTCTACTTTGAAGTGCTATTTGTGCAAAACTACCTCAAAATAATTCAACGATACCGACAAGGTCCTGCAAGGGAGTGTTAACGAATCAAATTTGCTAGTTGGGATGTCTACATTGCACGTATGGATTCGTATACTTGAGTACATATTGCATTTGTCTTATAAACTCAACCTCATAAAGTGGCAGGCTCTTACTAAAGACGAAAATAACCTAAACCACCAAGGCAAAGAAGATATTCACAAAGGCTTCAAATTACAATTGGAGTTCAATATAGATCGTCCGAAGCCTGGATATGGAGACACAAACGATGGCAATGCTTCTCGGAGCTTTTTTGAAAATTCCACAATAACTGCGTTGATAACTGAATTGAACGAATAAATTGTCAAAATATTCAATGTAATTCTACAGGTCATTTCACTCGGGCACGATATTAACGTAGATAATTATGAATAATACGCTCTGGAAACTGCAAGGATGTTTTTATCTGATATCTGTGGTATAATATATGCCAACTACAGTTCATAGGCTATTGATTCATGGTCCTCAAAAAATGGCTTATGCTCTTTTACCAACTGGGAAACTATCGGAGGAATCCCAAAAATCTCAAAATAAGGATTTTAAACATATTGAGAGCGGTTTTCGTGCGAATATATGCGTGAACAGACAATGGAATACGTTTTTAATTATGGGACCCTCATGTTTCCAGCTTGAAGAAACTGAAAAAAAAACCACCATTAAAGCAGCTGTCTCCGGAAGCAATAAAATTATTGTTGAGTCTGGATGTGACACAATTAGAGGATCCTGATTCTGATTGATATAATGAAAACAATCATAAGCATGACAATACAAATGACGTGCACCATATAGAGTATAACTTTCTTTATTTTTAAATTACGAATACGATTCAAAATCAGTGACCCCAAAAATTTAAGGATACAGATTTTCAGCTAAATCAAATAAGTTTTTAATGATTGGCTCCACCATACTGAGTCCGTCATTTTGTTTATTTTTTCGTAATCGGTGACCTCAAAAACTAAGGGACATAGATTTTCAGCCAGATCGAAATAGTTTGTAATGATTCACTCCGCCATTTTGTTTTTTAATTTACTTACCAGATTCGTAATTAGCGAACCCGAAAAATTAAGTATACTAATTATTGTGCAGTTCCAACGATTCCCTGATTAATGGCCACGTTTTCGTCAAATTCGACCACTGTGCATCGGCTTGAGAGTTGTAGTACGTTTGTGCATGTAACCAAAATGTAATTCACATAAGATTAGATCATGGTAAATTGTGGTGGTTTTTTTTTGCTGGTTTGTAGGAAAAATATTTAGGAATAGTGAATAAAGGTATAATCCATTAATGTGAAGGGTCAAAGGCTTTTAACCAGTCACAATATGATGATGTAGTTCATGATGGAATATGCTTGATTTAATTATATTTTTAAAGATTTTTATTTTGACTATTTATAACTACATGCTTAAAATTATGTTCTCATAAAAGGCCTAAAAAATCATGAACGCTCAATGTATTGGCATATTTAATGTACACATTTATATGGAGAAAGAGTAAGAAGACATTTAAATATAACACCCTCAGTACATACGGCTAGTAATCAAATGCCGATTGCCAGCTTCGCCAGCAAAGCAAATTAGAAGAACTTGGCGAGAATAAGACATGGCAAGCTTCCTTTTCTTTCCAGGAACTTGGACCTTAGTGAAAGATTTACTCTTGTTAGGTGGTATTGTCCGAGTGATGAAGATAGAGATGAGGAGTCTTTGTTTGGTATTATAAATGAGTTAAAAATGTATTTAGTTAAAATAGCATCTAGGATTTCTCGTAGTCGAGCATGTGAAATATGGAGCTATATCCACGCAAAATTGTTTCATGTAAAGCGCTGTTTTAAAATTATTAACACCATTAGAATTAGCTCAAGATATTTTAAAAATCCAACTTCCTTGAACTACATATCAAGTAGCTAATGGTTCAGAACTAATCCACCATTAATTTGAGTCAGATTTAGAACCTTAGCACAGTAATATAAAAGGTAAATCAATAAAAACAAACTGATACTTAAAAATGTGAAATGTTTATGTGTAGTAATAAATACTTAGGTTAGAAAGTATTCAGGCGATTGTATAGAACTATTTACACGTTCATCTATTGCAAGATAGTAAGTCCGACATAAAAAATATATACTTTCAGTTAATAGGATTGCAAATTTGTATACATTTAACTTTAGCAGTTAAAATAACCTATAAAGAAACTAAGAAAATTTATAAATCATTCTTTAACTAAAACACAACTATAACTAGTTTTGTTAAGAAAAAAATTAGTTTTCTCAAAAAGTTCCTATGCACGATTCCCCTTAAACTATGTTTGAAGAATGACCTTGGAAATATGACAGCTTCATTATAGCTCTCTGGTAGAATATTGGTTTCTTAAGTCAAGAGTTCCAGTTCAATTCCTTTGTATAAATGTCAATAACATATAATGTCAATGAATCATTTTAGATTATTCCTAAAATACTTTTAAATGAGTTAGGATTATTTACTGACTTACCTTCATTCCATTCCTTCTCCAGAATATTTTCACTCGTCGAAGCAAAGTCAGTCATTTCATGTTGTTCCGTCCTCACTTCTTCAAGGGAAACATGCTAAAAAAACATAATTGTTAAGTTTTGTAATTTTTTTAATGTTTTCACATTCATATTTAAAAATTCATATATTAATTTGTTTTAGAGGAAATGTCCACAAATATTTATTTATTTCACATTATTTGTTATTATCTATAGTGCCCGTTCTTGCTATTAATTATTTAAATCAACTAGTCTAAGATTAAACGATAAAATAGGCAAAATTCAAGAAAATTCAAACCCATTTGTCCTAAGTTGGATTAAGGTACTTAGTCGATCATTGCTTAGCGCTTATTTATTTAATTAAAGTTAAATTAAATTATATAATCCTATTTAGACTTTATTTAATTCATGTTTTAATGTTGGTAAGAATGGTACGTATACTTTTATAATTTATATACTTATTGTAAGACTCAGAATATAAAAACAATAATTTTACCGGTTGTTCTCTATGTGTGAGAAATATGTTATCTCAGCTTACACGATGAAAACAAATCTAGATTTTCAAAAACAAAACAAGATGCTTAGGAAGATATTTGGTCCAAAAGGGATGAGGCCACTTGGGAGTGGATTAGGTTACATAATGATGAGTTACATACCCGGTACTAATCACAAGCCGTTGTTAGGATAGTAAAGTCTCATAGATTATGTTGGGATGGACATGCATCGCTAATGGAAGATTCTAGAAGCTTGTTCAGGGTATTTACTGGCAAATCCAATGGGAAGAGACCATTGGGAAGACTTAGATGCAGATGGGAGGATAACCTTTGAATAGACCTGAGAGAGATAGGGTAGATTGAGTTGGCCTGGATATAACTAGCTCAAGTCAGGGATGGGTGGCGTACTTTTGTAAGTGCGGAAATGAACTTGCATGATCCTAATGCCATAAAATAAGTAAGTAATTAGTAAAGTTTGTTGTGTTTTGATGTATGAGCAGTATGTTCTACATTTAGCAGTCAATGTTAAATATTAATTTTAAGATGATAAGTTAATACATTATTATAAACACAAAATTGTAAAATTATAAATAAAGAATATCTTACACGATACTTTTCCGCTGTTAATTGTGATTAATAAAACCTTTTTTGACCTTTTTAATTTGTTGATAATGGTGTAGCTCATCGAATATAGTCGATTTAATTAAAATGGTCTAGAATCCATATATCAACCCAAACAATAAATGTACCCATCACATATATAAGAAATTAACTTCTCCTAAGAATTGAAATTCCCATTTTATTAAAATAATAATTCACCTGAGTTTACCTCATCCATTTCAAAATGTATGATTCTAGTCACTATATTTTGTTAGAAATTAACTACTCAGAAAGATGTTTGTTTGGTTATTTTATCTTGATTTCAAGATTAAACTTCGTCATTCAAATTCTATCTTCATTTAATATGCTAAAAAGTATTTTGTTTGTGTATTGTCAATTTGCAAAAAAATTATTAAATTTTGTATTAATACGCTATATTAATCCATCGTGTTATAATTACTACTAATCATTAACAACTTTATATCTGCTTCGGTGTTCAAATTGATTAATCGGTCACTTTTGCAATAAACTTGACTGTTGATCAGAGGGTGATCAGGGTTCATATTCCAGTCGGGTGTACAAAAGGTGTTTATTTCCAAATCGTTTTTATGCTCTTCCTCCACGAAAACGAGGCTATAACTCTTCGAAATTCTATCTTAATTAAACATTGCACATAATTGTATTTAATATAGGTGAAAACTAACCAAAGATATAGTGAGACGCAGTGTGTAAAAAGATTTTTGATATGGAAGGAACCACATTACAAGTCGGCAAGCTACACTAAATTGCTTACCAAAAGATGTAAAATAGAATTATTTAGGGTAACTTAAAGTAATCTATGTTGTAGTTTTTTAAATTCATAGAGGTATCACATTTTGTTTTTTTAAATCGTATTAATTGTATTGAATATTTCTAACAAAGTTGACACATTTTCATGACTGAATCACTTCAAGGTTTTGAATCACGTAAGATTTAACACATCAGCAAAAAGAAAAAATATATAACAATTATTCCTTAAAAGTTATTTTGATTTTTATATCATTTCTATGATCCACCAATATTTTGTAAATAATTTGTTCTTAAAAAGACGATTTTATTGAGTTAATATTAAATTAAAAATATTCTTTAATTTACTATATCGTAAGCTATGGAGATTTAAGTTATGAAGGAAAACGTTCAGTTAGCACGTACATTTATGCTAAACCAAGTTAAGCTAGCTTATATGATTTTCAATAGTGGAAATTAAATCCCAAGAAAAATTTTGGTTGTTTTAAATTAATTCCAAGTCGAATTAGGTTAGAAATAAGTTTTTTGTGTTGAGCTATGTTAAGTTATGTTTTGTTTTGTTGTAAATGCATATAGGTTGTATCAACTATTAAATTTAAATATTTCTTTAGTTTATTTTTTCTCAAATAGATTATTTTGTTAATTTATTTCATATATACTATAGCTTTATTTTAACTCAATTTTTGAAAATTCGTAAAAACTTGGAATATAAATATTTACAACAATAAATAAAGTATTGTATTCAAATTATGTCCTAGGGGATTAAGATTTGGTAAATTTTACTATTTTAAAATTCTTCTTAAATTAATATAAACATATTTAAATTCTTAAAAATATTGATAACATGGACATTAATATCTAAGGTATCACTTAAGAATGATTTTCTAATGAAGTATTTGTTAATAATCGTTAAAGTGACTTATTTTTCAAACATTTGTTAAATAGGTGCTACAGACATAGGGTTGTTAAATTTCAATTGTGTCTTCATCGAATAATGAGACATCACCGAATCTCAACAAAATTCATAGGTTTAAATCTTCCAAAAGCATGCGAAATTTTAAAATAAACTCTAACCTAGTCTTGACCGTATATTCAATCCAATATATTAGTTATTGGATTGAAAAAAGCGCTATATTAATAATATTACCATGGAGTACATAATGTCAATCATGTAAGGTATTGATAGGATAAGATTTAGTTTATTTAAACGTGTCCGAATCACTTTAAATATAATAAGTTAGTTTATTTATATTTGAGACATTACTATAACCAATGTATTGCCTATAAAATATTAGTACAATATACTAATTTTTAAAGAGTAGCTAATTTATTCGTTTGGTTTTACTATACCACAATTCGAACTCATAATCTTTTCAAAAATTTGGACATCAAGGTCCCTAAATGGTGGTCTCACAGAAAATACCTAATTAAACTAAAGGTATCTCATGAGTATAAATTTGATATATCGCAATAGTTAATTTAAATAAATTATGTTTTAATACATTTTTAATACATTTTTAAATAGGACGATAAATATTACTAATAAATGATACGGAACTCCGGTCGGAGTTTAGCGCTCTTTTGTTTAAAAATTTAGATATTTACTCAAAACTTGAAGTATATGTGAAACGAAATAATATACATTAGCAAAACCAAGCATAAATTGCACTATATTTATGTAAAACTTTTCTGAGGCCTGGTTTTAAATTTTATAATGTTATTTTTAAAGAATTAATGTCCTCTTTGTATGTTTGGACCGATAAAAAAGATACATTATTGGGCCCCCATGGGTCAAAACTTCGTATTAAAACTTCGTGTTCTGGTTAAAATTTTAAATTTTTTATTAGGTATTGCACATCTTAATGTCATCGCATTGTTGTTAAATTCCTCATTTATGAATTTTGACCAATAACAAATGTATATATTGAATATTGAGTCTAAAATTATGGAGAGAGATCATTGCTGTACAAACATTTCTCCTAAGAGGTTAAAAAAAACAAAAACATAAACCCTTTGAGAGACTTACTTGTATTTAATTACCCTATGGCATTGGAGATTAATTGCATTGAAACTTATGTAAGATCTCTTTACAACTAAAGCTCACAAAATTGTATTAATATATTTACCAATATCTCAGAAAATGTTGGTTTTATAAAAGTATATTTCATATAAAAGTTTTTTATTTTTAATAATATTACAGTTTTGCAAAGATAAGTTATTTAGTATCTCAAATAGTTGCAGATAGATGGAAATTCTGTATCTGTAAAGTACCCTAAAATTCATTCTCCAGGGAAAATGAAAACATCCATTTTATTTCCAATCTTAATCAATACCTAGATACGAGTTTTAATCAAAATCGTTACAGCCGATTTTGAGAAAATCTATTTTTTCTCTTCTTGCCCTTTATTAAACTACTCTTAATTTTAAGTTTAAACAGACACACAGACAGACGGCATTGCAAAGACCACTTTTTATGTTTCGGGGGTTCATGAGATCTCGATATCGATAATCATTTCAGGTTAGATATTTTTTACGGTCGCAATACTTTATCTTTTGTGTTCGAAAAGTTAAAAAACTATATATATATATATATATATATATATTTGCGTATAGCTTGAAAGTTATTGGTTATATAAAAATATGACTGGTATAAAATATTTGTATTATAAATAGATCTACATATTTATAATGATAAGTAATTTCATATATCAAAAAGTTTCTGAGATATTATAAAAAGTGCGAATTTACACATCAAACCGCAGCCCTTAAAGTCATTTTGCCGAAATATTGATAGTAGCCATTTTGTTTGGAATTTTTTAAATGTTTAAAAATGAAATTTTATTAAAATCGTTAGAGCCGACTTTGAGAAAATCGACTTTTTCTCTTTATTCCCTTCAGCAAAATACCCTTAATTTTAGGGTTAGATATCCAATTCGTATAATCCCTCGGGGTAACCCTATGAAGACCCTAGATACCAAGTTTTATCCCAATCGGTAAAAAGTTTAGGCTCTAGTTGCAGGTACAGGTAGACAGACGGAAAAACGGGAATACAAAAACCAATTTTTTCGGATTAAGGGGGTCATGAAACGTCGAGATTCATCAAAATCTTTTAGTTCGATTTTTTTGACGATCACAATATTTTCTCTACCTGCAAGATAGAGAGAGAAAGCAAAAATAAACGGTACGGAACTCCCCACGAACTTTCTCGCTCTGTTGTTTAGAAATGGAGATATTTACTTAAAATTCTTAATAAAATATACACTAGCAAACTGGAGAACAAATTGCACTAGACATAAGTAAAAAATATCGATATTGGGTCCCCGAGGGACTATATTTCGTATTGAAAATTTGACTACCGCTTAAAATTTTCATCATTTTATTGGGGATGAACATCTTATGGTTATCGCATTGATATTCAATTTGTTTTTTTATAAATTTTGACCAATAGAATAGGTAATTATCGACTATTGAGTCTAAAATGAGAGAAATAGAATCTTTATAGTAGATTTTGAGAAAATGGAATTTTTCTCTTTTCATCCTCTAGTAAACTGCTATTAATTTTAGTGTTGGACAGACACACAGAGAGATGGCGTTGCAAAACCACTTTTTAGGGTTCAGGGGTCATGAAAAGTCGTCATCCATAAACATTTCGGTTTAGATTTTTTGACGGTCATAATACTTTACCTTAAAATGTTGGCAAAGTTAAATGAAAAATACATTGGTGTAGCTTGAAAACTTTTGGTTTTATAAAAATATATTTCGAGTAAAAGATGGTTACTATAAATATATCCACATGTATGCCATGATAAGTAATTTCATATCTCAAAGACTTACGGAGATAATATTAAAAATTAAAATTTACGCATCAGACTGAAACCCTTAAAGTCATTTTGACGAAATGTTGAGGGTAGCCATTTAATTTGTAATAATGATAAAAGCTTGGAAAGGAAATCCAATTAAAATCGTTAAAGCCGATTATGATAATATTAATTTTTTCTCTTTCCACCCTTAAGGAAACTACTCTTAATTTTAGGGTTGGTTATCCAATTCCAAAAATTCCTCGGGTTAATCCTATGAAGACCCTTTATATACCAAGTGTTAGCACAATCGGAAAAATAGTTTAGGCTCTATCCCAAGGTATAGACTGACAGACAGATGGACAGACATACAGACGGCATTTTGAAAATCACTTTTTAGGGTTCGGGGATCATGAGACTACGACATTCATCAAAATCTTATAATCAATTTTTTTTTAAGATCTCAATACTTGCTCTACCTGTAAGGTAAATATTGACTATTGAATTGAAAGTTATAGAGATAGATCATTGTTGTACAAACATTTCTCCTAAGAGGTTGAAAGAAAAAACATACACTTTTTGAGAGACTCACTTATTTCTTACTTTATGGCATTAGATAAGTATTGCGTTAAAACTATATAACTATAAACCACAAAATTGTATTAATTTATTCACCAATATCTCAGAAACTGTGGGTTTTATGAAAATAAATTTCATATAAAAGTTTTTAATTTTTAATAGTATTACAATTTTGCAATGATAAGTTATTTAGTATCCCAATTAGTTGCGGAGATAGGGAATTTTCTGCCTCTGTAAGGTACCCTAAAAGTCATTCATTTAATGGGACAATGAAAGTATCCAGTTTATTTATAATCTTAATCAACGCCTAGATACGAACTTTAATCAAAATCGCTATAGCCGATTTTCAGAAAGTCGATTTTTTCTCTTCTCGCTTTTTTATTAAACTATTCTTAATTTGGGGGTTAAAAAGACACACAGACAGACGCCATTGTTAAGACCACTTTTTAGGGTTCTGGGTGTCATGAGACGTCGACATTCATTAAAATTTCAAGTTAGTTTTATTTTTACGGTCGCAATACTTTATATTTAGTGTTCTAAAAGTTAATATATATATTTGCGTATATTTGTAAGGCTATTAGTTTTATAAAAACATGTTTGGAATAAAATATTTGTATTATAAATAGTTCTACATATTTGCAATGATAAAATTATTTCATATCTCAAATAGTTTCGGAAATTTGATAAAAAATAAAATATACGCATCAGACTGAAGCCATTAAATTCATTTTGCCGAAATATTGAGTGTAGTCATTATTTTTAGAATATTTATAAGTGTTTTGAAATGAAATTTAATCAAACACGTTTGAGCCGATTTTGGTAAAATCAATTTTTTCTCTTTTTGGCCCTCACTAAACTACCCTTAATTTTAGGGTTGGATATTTCCAATTCCAAAAACTCCTCGGGGCAACCCTATGAAAACCCTAGATACCAAGTTTTAGCCCGATCGGTATACTAGTTTATTCTCTAGTCGGAGCTACAGCCACATAGACGGAAATTCAAAAACCACTTTTTCGGATTTGGGGGGTCATGAAAAGTCGAGATTCATCAAAATCTCGAGTTTGATTTTTTCAACGATCACAATACCTCTTCTAACTGTAAATTAGCGAAAAAGTAAAAAGAACTAATATAAATTATTATAGCTATCAATATTCATTATTTAAAAAATGTAAATTATACTTAGGGTCAGTTTCATAGTCAGATTTAGTACGCCTAAAGTGTGAGTCGATACTAAATACAGGACACACCTACCTAGACCAAAATTGAATGGGCCAGTTTCGCATATGAAACTGGCCCATTCCATTCAATTTCAGGTAGGTGACGTCTTGTATTTAGTATCGACTCGCACTTGAGGCGTACTAAATCTGACTATGAAACTGGCCCATAGACCTACATAGGACTTATCAAATACTTTAAATTTAATTTTGCCTCTCTAAATGCTAATCATGACTGATAATAATAATACACTTAAGGGATGATTGTTTAAATAAAAAAACTTGATAAATCATTGCATTTATATTATATTTTAGATTTATATGTGCCTGTATATTGGATTCAAAGATAATTTCTTGATATAAGGTATTCTACTAACCGTTCAGATTAAACGCATTAACAACGCCAATGGGTTAGGTGTGAGGACAGTATATTCTTATTGAAAATCTATCTGCTTTTGCGAGGAGGAAGGGCGGGAAACTATTTATAAAACATATCCTCAGTACTCCCAACTAGAATTAGATCTCTGATCTCCCCGTCACAAGTAATACAATCTAATACAAGAGTAACGCACCAGCTCATTTCATCACCAATGTGAGTTAGTTGTAATAATTTACTAAAATAGTAAGGTTGGTTAAAAAATAAGTATTTTTATTTATGTTAACTAAGGCAAATTATCTATATCTAAAATACATAGTTTTGAGTATTTTTTTAATAAAATAACCTCAAAAGATATCTAATTTGATGAAATAATTAATATATATTTTTTTTAAATTTTTAAATGGTGTGCATTTTAAGAAATACTCTATTTTATGAAAATTAGAACGATTATAGTAAATATGTATATGAGCCTAATGTATTTTAATATTTTCATTGGCCAAAGTAGTCAATTTAATAATACACCATTATACATTTTGAAAGTTTTATTAAGTAGGGTTGATTTGAATAACATGAGAAGGTGATATGTAATTGTAAATCAATATGCTTAGTTTAATCTTACTAATAACTATGAAATCTGGTCTCGTCTTGATAACACATTTATTTAGGGTATACCTTTTATATTATTAGGGTCATTTGGATTAGATACGCCATTAAATTTAATAGGGTACAATTTATCCAAATTCACCTAGCAATTTTAGATTTATTTTTTTGATTTCTTTGTTTTAAATAAAAAAAAACATGAATTTATTATCGGAGTAGACAGATTATACGAATCATTGAATAATCACTTTGAAAATATTAGCTCTATTGTCTAGGTAAATAAACAGAAAAAAAATCATTGGAGATACCAATTATAAATTTCTTGAAAAAGTAAATTTAAATTGTTTATTTTACCATTTTATTTTATGATAGTAAATGAATAAGTCTAAGATAGCCCCTATAGACTCTTCTAAAACCACTGTCAAATTTGTTGATGAAAAAGATAGTGGTAGTTTTGCTGATGAAAGATATAGATTTTGTTATAGATTTATTGATATACATTCCTTTTTCAATAGACCATCCTTATATACAATTTCTATAAATTTGTAAATCTAAATTATCGTCAAGTGACTTGATTTTTTTGAATGGTTAAATATCGTCAGTAAACACTTAACAGTTTAAATAATGTATATATTTATTAACGTCGTCAATAAGCTCATTAAAATGAAGAAGACCTATATCAGACCTTTTAGGTATATACCTTAAGGGTCTAGAAAGAGGTTGGAAATACTTGATTCTATTTTGATGGTAAGAGATAATTATATTTTGTAAATAAATTCCAGGCCAGTTTACATAGTAAATGGATAGGCCAAAAGACTCAGTTTTGAGAGAATAATACTGTGGTGTTACGGATTAAAAGCTTTACTTTGGTCAAAATATATTGCTTCTACCTAACCTTAAGTAAAAACTTTCTGTGATCTGGGCTGAACTATACCAATATTGGACAATTGAACATTAGCCAAAAGTACATGAATTGAATTTTCATCTGTTTGATCAAAACGTCAGGCTTATGTTCACAGACAACTTGGTGAGCGCATTAAGTGCACAGTGCCTTAAACCTACATTAAATTAAGGTGAAAGTTCTATAACAATTTGGGGAGGCTCTGGAGGAGACTCAGTTTGTGATATAATCAGAATAATTTGTGGCAAGGCTTGATATCAGCACCATTAGATTTAATTGCTGCTAGTTCTTATAGGAAAAGATTTCTCTTCAAGCAAGAAAACTATTCGAAACATTCTTCATGACAGTGCATTATATCAAGTTAAATGAACCTCAAAATATACTAATTAAAATCATTTAACCCCCTTAGAGTTCTTATTTTATAACAATCTCTTTTGGAATAATGTTGGTCGATGCGTCTAACAGGTGCAAATTATTTACAAATATGTATAGTGGGAAACCCTGTAAGGTGGTTGTTTAATAGACCAAATCAGAAGATTTTGGAATTTAAATGAAAAAAATGTCCCATTTGTGTTATGCTGTCTTTTAATCTCATGGTGGATAATTTTAAAAGAGTAGAATTTAAATTGTTTCTATATTTTCACGAAATAAGTAACTACCGGTAATTTAAATTAATAAAGAGTTAGATATGAAAAAGTAAAATACCTCTATTTATTTATTTTTGAATCTATCATTTTTATAATATACAGAAGAGAGCTTATATACGTTAGGATCTTTACCTTTAACTATAAAAGAGAAACACTGCGAATATTTGGATGTGGTACTTTTTATATTAAGTAGAATTTAACCCTGAAGGTTTTAGGCCTTTGATCATACGAATCACATCAAACTAAATTGATGTTTTTCAAAAATTATTTCTCCAGTGGTGGATTCTCCTATTGAATGTAGAATTATTAATGATTTTTCTGTATATCTTGAACGCAAAATCTAAAGAGTACTTACAAAATACATTTAAATATTAAATCCAAGAGTAGTCAAATTTTGGCTTATTTATTTGTTTTGAATTCAAAGGGCCTTATAAACTATTGTTTCTCCACCTATATGTTCACTTATAGCTAGAGTTATATTGAATAGATATAAATGTGGTATTTTTCTTATAGTAAGTTGAATTTCTCTGGAAAGGTCATCAACTATTGAAATAGTATATATTTTTTCAGGGAGCTGTGCAGTGACGTTAAAGACGTTACAATGGATGAATTATCACATTTAAAGATGAATTTAGGTACCTAAGTATTCTAACGTATAGCTGGAGTACTTATGCATCGATTTAGATGAGGATTTATTTGACAGTATATACATATAGTCTTTATGTAAAGGTTTAATCTATTGATAAACGAGCTATGTCTTTATTAGAGAGCTGGCCAGTGACGTTAAAAACGATACAATTGATGATTTTTTCATATAAAGAAGAGTTTTTGTACCTATGTATACTTACTCATAGCTAACTGAAATGTTTCAGAGATTTTTTTTTTAGAATATGTATACTATTTATGGAAAGGTTTTAAGTGATTGATCAACGAGCTAATGAGATATGTATTTTGTAAGCATATAAGAGACGTTTAAACCTATAAAATTGATAGTATTTCACATATAAGGATAGTTTCTTTACCTGTGTATACTGGTTTATAAATGGATAGCTACCAAATTAATTTTTGTGAGTTTTTTCCACCAATACGGGTAGCTCAAGAACCAATAAAAATAGATAGATAAAACTTTATACAAATATTGTAGGAAACCGGAGGGCGTGGACCTTAATAATTTCTTTCTACATCTACTCCTAACGTCTTAGACCACTTGACCACTGATTTTATTAGATGATAAAACAAGAAACATAGAAAGCAGACATTTCACACTGCCTTATATACTTATGGAAACCTTAGAAGCCTCAATATTTTTTTAAACTCTTATATAACTTATGTTTGATGACTTAAATAACGTGGCCATAGGTGTAAATAACTTGGAATTAGATAGATTTAGAAATATTTAAGTTTGTATGTGTACTCAGGAAACCTTACTACATGAAATTTGGGCTTTAAAAAATCCACGGCTAAATCGGCGATCATTTTTACTTTTGCACACATTTTAAGTTATAATGAGTTAATTTTTTAATAAATGATTTATTTCATTTTATTTAGTGATAGTTGATAAATTTTTATTGCTGTTCAATTGTAGTAACTTTATTTACTGATAGAATATCAATTGTTTTTATAAGGTTTGTTTTGTTTACCTCTTCTTTGGTAATTACTTATTTATAGTGAAGATTTTATACATGGGGTTGAAAGTATTAATTGTTTTATTTTATTAGTTAAAATATTTTTTTATCAATTATAGCTCTAGCAAAATACCAAATTTAATAATAATTGTATTGGGATGGGATGGTTGGGGCTTTATATCACGAAAAACTCCAAAAGAGTGATAAATATATATATATATATATATATATATATATAT
>CABFWB010000119.1:215132-281536 GCA_902151455.1 Timema bartmani | reverse complement strand
TATATATATATATATATATATATATATATATATATATATATATAAAAAACTGAAACCTAGCTTAGCTCTATTAGCTTAGGTTAACCACAGGCTGTGAATATTTAGAGATTTATTTTTTTACTCTTACAAATATTTATATTTATGGCTCAGAGTGTTTTGACAGCTTGTAAGGTTGAACCACAAACCAAGAAATATAGAGCTTAACTTTGTCATTTACTTACGTACTTATGGAAACCTTGAGGTGTGAATCCTACTTTTACTTAGTTTGACGCCTTTAACTCGTGACCAGTGATGTGTATTGCTACAAAGTAAACAAATAGAGAGTGTAAACTTGTATTATGTGCATACAGAAAATTGAGAATGATCATTCAGAATGTTTGTCAGACTTTTACATGCTAAGAGCCTTATATCATTTACTGGCGTAGTAGATATTTATATTATTATTATTATTATTATTATTATTATTAGCACCGCGTCTTACTACCCGTTCGGGTTATACGCACTTACGCTAATGTGCAATGGGACGATGCTTGTGAGATGAAATGGAGGACCTACAGTTTAACGTGGAATCCAAACCACGGTGGAGGCCTGGCATTCCTCACATTCACAAGTTGTGATTAATACACATCTTGTAAGAGGTGAAGGAAGGATTTGGCAATCAGATAAATCTGTGCTGGGATCGAGGATTGAACCCTAGGCCTTCAGCACAGAAGTCTGACACCTTACCCCTAGACTACCAGGTCACCTAGATATTTATAAAAAATAAAATCAAATTGAAACTTAGCATAGGTTTGCGTATTTTTAGAAATTAATATTAGAGGGTGTTCACTTCTATCATATTTTATTTTACTTTATAATGTAAACTTTACGCCATAAACCACGTGACCATTGGTGCAGGGTAGCTTGAAAACCAAAACCAACATAACGAGTTTATACTTTGTATTTGAATTGAGTGAAAACTCAGGATGTGTATTTTTTTAAATCATATATTTCTTGTTGCCATAGACCGTTTGACAAAAGGTACGGTAAGGTCTGCATTTAAAATCATAAACACATAAATTTTAAACTTAAAATACGTACTGTAAATAGGAAAATCTTTAAGACCATTATTTTAAAATAAACCACATACACAGAATTAGGCATTTGACATCGCTCTCACCCATTGGTATAAATAAATAAAAACTAACAGAGAAGTGAGAACTTGAGATGAGGCTACAGAATTTGACAAAACTTAATTTAGTTTTATCACAAATCGTAATCCTAATGTCCTAATAATAGGGTAGGTAGCTCTTTAACCAGGCTTCTTTAAAAGTGTAAGTTTGCTAAAATGTCTTATATAGAGCCTACACTAGCAGAAGCTCACTTCGGACATGTACTTTTAATTTTGTAGCTACTTCAAGCTTAATGCCTTTAAATGCGTGAAAACCAGTGCTAGTAGCTAACAAAAAATGTCTAAGAGAGCCATGACTTAACATACGTACTAAGTGATGGTGAAAAAATATATATTTTTACTTTTGCATATATTACGAGTCTTACTTAAATTATATGAATATTTTCAGTATTTTCTGTAGATGCTGTTGAATTAAGTAGTAATTTGTTTTCTACGAAACTTATTACTATGGAGAAATTTAAACGATTAATACAAATAGATTTCACAAGACCACTAACCTTACCCGGGCAACGCCAGTCACTTAAATTTAATTTAAATCATAAATTAAAATTAATGATCAGTACTGTATTTTACAATTCAAATTGTCCCTAACAGGTCCAATACAGTACTATTTGTCATTTGTGTTAAGAGCCTAGTGCCTAGAAATGTATATTTAAAGAGAAAGATCCAGATAGGGCATGTATGTATTTTATTTTGTTTCAAGTATCACATAGCAGATAAAGTTATTGGTCACAAATATTAATAGAAAACACAATATATTGTATTATATTAACAATAAACTTTTCGGGGATCATGTGGTTAAATATCAATACCACCCTTCTCGGTGTTCGTGTGGTCTAACGCGCTACTCTCGCAGTAGGCTAGACTGCTGATGATGGGGAGATTGACGTTCAAATATCGCTCGTGTGTACTAAGAGTGGTTTTACCAAAATGGTTTTCCACTTTCCCTCCACGAAAATTAGGGTACACTTCCTCTAAATGTATTCTTCCTTATTAGTAAGTATAATTATTATTACTATTAACACCACGTCTTACTACCCGTTCGGTTTATACGCACTTACGCTAATGTGCAATGGTAGGGTGATTGTGAGATGAATTGGAGGACCTACAGTTTAATGTAGAATCCGAACCATGGCGGAGGCCTCGCATTCCACACATTCACAAGTTGTGATTAATACCCGGTTGATCAGAGGTAAAGGAAGAGTGTGGCAATCAGATAAATCTGTGCCGGGACCAAGGATTGAACCCCGGACACCCAGCACAAAAGTCCGACACCATACCCATAGACCGCCAGGTCAGCTAGTAGGTAGCAAATAGGCATATAACCCTAAGGAGTACTAAGATGCAGATTAAAAAAAATAAAATGGTATGGAACTACACACGGACTCTCTCGCTCCATTGTTTAAAAAATGGAGATATAGACTCAAAACTCGTAATATGTTAAACGAAATATTGTACACTAGCAAACACGAGCAAAATTTACATTATACTTAAGTAAAACACTTTGTTGACTCCTGGCTCTAAATTTTATAATTTTACTTTTAAAGAATTAAAGGCCCCACTTGTATATTTAAACCAATAAAAAGGTGTGATATTGGGTCCACGAGGGTCAATACTTCTTATTTCTTAAATTTCAATTTCCGGTTAAAATTTTCGACATTTTAGTAGGCGTTTCACAACTTATAGTTGTCGTTTGCTATTATATTCCTCATTTATAAATTTTAACCAATAAAATAGGTAAACATTGACTATAAAAAATTATTCATTTTATAAAAATATTTCTCAAAAAAAGATTGTTGAAACTAGAATTATATATTTGCAATGATAAGTAATTTCATATCTCAAAGACTTACGTAGATATGATAAAATATTTGAATTTATGCATAAGAACGGAACACAAACTAATTTTGACATAATATTGAGTTGAGCCATTTTGTTTGTAATATTGTTGATTGTTAAGTAATGAAATTTAATCAAAATCGTTCTAGCCGATTTCAATAAAATCGATTAATTCTCTTTTCATCCTTAAGAAAACTACTTCTATCCTTAGGGTTGGATATCCAATTCCAAATATCCCTTGGGGCAACCCTATGAAACCCTAGATACAAAGTATTAGCCAGATAGGTAAAATAGTTTAGGCTCTACTCTGAAGTACAGACAGAGACAGACAGACAGACAGACAGAAAGATGGCAATGGAAAAAAAAAATTTTTTGCGGATTTGGGGGGTCATGAAACGACGAGATTCACCATAATCTCAAGTTAGATTTTCTTTGACGATCACAATAATTTCTATACCTGTAAAGTATCAATAAAGTAAAAATTTAATAAATACTTAATGTCTGTATGAAAACACATATAAGCTTACCTAAAAGATGTTATTAAATTTTATATTTAGCTTACTCAATTGGATGTATTCCACTTTTATCTTCATAACATGTTAATAGCATTATTTCTCACTATTATTATTATTATTATCATCACATAGACTATTTTGGTACCATCACTAACCATTTTTATTTTGATTGAACTTAATGTTTAGATAAAAATTAGAAAAAAGTCCCTCTTCCTATCCTTCCCCTCCCACAAGTATTAAGGTTAAATGGATGTGTAGACTACATAAAAATCTAGTTTACTACCTAGTAAATGTATCCAAGTATATAATATCCCTGTTAAGAGCATCCTAATTATACAACGGCTATACGTTTATTAAGGATGAATTATTTTATATCTGTGCTTAATATGTGTTGTATATTAAAGTTGTATTGTCATTAGAAAATATTTATAATTTAAGAGGATATTTTGTAACAAATCATAAACCATTTTACTACCCAAAAAACAAATTATTTTTCTTTGGTATGTAAAGAGCTACATTTCAAATAGAATACCTTTATTTTAAATCCATACTATTTATAATATAAAATAAATGTAACTAAACAAAAAACTTTTTATTTATTAATATAATATTTTTTATGAAATAAGGAAAATACACTCATTTTTGGTTAGGTTTTTCTTTTATATCTCCTTTGGAAATAAAAATAATTAGTTTTGCATTTAGGGAAAATTGCCGTTTGCTATCGAGTATTTTGAAAATATTTTACCTTCCATAATTTCTAAACTGATGTGGAGATCTGAACATAATATGAAAATAAATTGTATGCACGCGCCAGGGCTATTAATATTATTTATATAATCACCCCAACTAAAAAATTACTATGATAGAATTTTAAAAAATACATCTATAGTTTATAAAAACATAAGGATATTTTCAAATATTCTGGACCTGACATTATTCATATTGATATTCAAATTATAAATAGATTACTTATTCAATATAAATATATAATACAATTAATGAATAAGTAGGCCTATTTTGGTTAAACAATTAAAACAGGATGTGATCTTTATGTGTGTCACTTGTCACGCAAATGTCACTAAAATAATAAAATATCATTTGTATGAATCACATTTTTATTTGCAGACTATGAAGCATGAGCACGAGCTGTTACAATTTGAAATAAGATTAAATTGATCATTTGTGGGTCAATCTATAATATGCATAAAATCAAGTTATTAAACTCTTAAATTATGAAAAACCAATATAACTAGCGCAAATTATAAAATGTTTTCATGCATAAAATTAAGTTTTAAAAATTTAATCATTTAAAAACAAATATAAATTACACAAATTATAAAATTGTAGACAATAAATTAGTAAATACACCTTTATAAATTTTTTCTAATAAATATAAAATTTTAAATAAAAATATAAAAATCTGCTATTTTATTTTTACTAGTTTTGTTCCATAGATATTTTTTTGTTAGCTATATTATCTGGTTTGAAGAGGCCTCAAACTTTTCAAAGCTAATAACCATCATGTTTATCATTTTAAAAGTACCAAGCATTCAACTATGATCATCAAAATGCACTCTCTAACTAGTGGGTGGTTACAGCGATGGCTACAGATTATTTTACTAAAATGTATTTTAAACTTTTTATTGGAAAAGGATCAATATAATAAGCTCTCACTCACTTTTTAGTTAAAGGTTTGCTCATCAAAGACTATCAACTTTTCTTTGATATAAATTTTTTGGTGTGTAATTTGAATAAAACATATATTATCTTCTCCACGCCCCAATGATAACTTTAAAATTACCACTCTCCCAGATCTAATTATTCGTTAGACCAAACCACTCAAGTAACTATTGAGCTGATATTGTTTTTAAGCGAAGACAAATATTTTATTTACTAATACACAAATCATGGTTTCCATGCTGATGTAAACAGAGAATGGTTGTACAGATGAACTACTACCCATACAGAAGGGAAAGATGGAAAATTAGTAAAGATAAATAAGTTTTAGGTTTAGGTCACTATTTTTACCGGAATTATGATTTCCCAATTATTAAAATGATTGTTCTTTGGTCAAATTCTGTTCAGTCATTTCCTCATAATTTATATTAATGTAAACGGGCCTATCAAATCATATATAAGATATAAAATAGAGAGAGTGAAAAAATGTGATAGGAAAAGTGTGAGTGTAAGTGTTAGAGTGTGTGGATGTGTGTGAAAATGAGAGTGTTAGTGTGAGAAAGTAGTGTGAGGTGTGAGAAAGGGAATGTAAGAGACTGAGAATGAGCAATTGATAGATATCGAGAGAGTGTGAGGGAGTGATAGTGAGAGTACGTGTATGTGTTAGACACAGAAATACTTGGGAGAAGAGAAAAAGCGTGTGTGTAGGAGGAGAGAGAGAGTGTGTGTGTAAGAGAAAGAGTGTGTGAGAAATTTTGTGTGAAAGAGAGATAAAATGTGAGAGCATGTGTGAGAATTTGAGAGAGAACATTAGAGAGGGAGAGATTAGTTTAGAGAAAGAAAATTAGATTGAGAGAGAGTTAGAGAAAGAGTTAGAGAGATAAATTAAGAGGGCGAGTTTGAGAGAAAGAGTAGGTTTGAGAGAGAAGGTGTGTTTGAGACAGAGTGGGTTGAGAAAGAGAGTGGGTTTGAGAAAGAGAGTAGATTTGAGAAAGAGAGTTTGGTTTAAGAGAGAGGTTGGGTTTGAGATAGAGAAAGTGAGATTGAGAGAGTGAGAGTTAGAGTTAGAGATAGAGGGAGTTAAGAGACAGAGGGAGTTAAGAGATAGAGGGTTTTAGAGACAGAGGGATTTAGAGATAGGGAGAGCGTTTGTGAGTGAGCGTTAAAGAGATATAACGTTCATGAGAGAGAGCGTTTGAGAGAGCGTTTGAGAGAGCTTAAGAGAGAGAGTATAATAAAGATAGTGTGAGACAAATTGTGTGATAAAGAGTGTATTTGAGGGTAGAGAATGTGTGTGTGAGAGAGAACGAATGAGACCAGATTATATTAGAGAGAGAGTGAGTGTGTGTGTGTGTGTGTGTGTGTGTGGGTGTGTGATGGTAGAGAGTGTGAGAGAGTGTGTGTGTGTTAGGTTAGAGAGTGTGAAAGAGTGTGAGAGAGTGTGTAAGAGCGCGAGAGTGTCTGATAGAGAAAGAGAAAATGCCAACATATATATATGTGGTACTCAATCATTACAGTACTTTGAAATATCATTCCCTCAAAATTATCAACATGTAAACATAAGTGAACTTACTGTATTTGTAAGAATGTGAAAAAATAGATGGGGTACACAAAGTATTACTTTTAAATAACATATCCTCAAAATTAAGTGTTAAAATTAAAACGCAGCTCAACTAATGTATTTGTAATGTGTTACTATTTGCTAAAATGAACATCAAAACTCATTGTTTTAATAAAATGAACATCAAAACCCATTAATTAAAAAAATAACATCAAACTTATACTTAAATAGTTAAAAAAAGCTAATTTTTTTTACATTATTCAAGATTAATTTATCGTTTTTGAGCTTATAATACATACTATAAAATATTTAAACATCATTTTATCATGCACGACAAAAACGTAGACAATAATTTCACGAATTTAACTCAACCTTTTAAATTTAAAATTATGCTAAATATTATTGATTTAAATACGAATGAACGATAACAACATTCCAATAAAAAATAAATTTTTCCCCAGTTTTGGAATCTCAATTTAGATGTGTTATAACCAGCATCCAAAGATAAATACTCACCCAAAGAGAAAATTATTATGTGTTCGGACCAACAATTAATGAAGATTGAGCTATTATTTTTTAGTCAAAGAGATATATTTTATTTAGTGATTTACAGCCATGCAGAAAATAACGGTTTCCATGACGACTAACAAAGAATGAATAACTAAATATTATCTTTGAAAATCGTGTTTTCGTGTAGAACTACTATTTTTCTCTACATCCTTGACTCCTAACCGTTAAAATGCGTGGTCGTTTGTCAAATCTGTTCAGTCACTACCTCATAATTTTTTTACCGTAAACGGGCTTATTGAATTATGGATATAAGAAGATATTAGGAAAACGGATGTACTCACTAATAATAGGAAAATCAAAATTTTATATCTAAAAGTGTTAGATGGCCTATATTAATTATACTTATGGCTAACTTCTGTGGCCACATGGTCTGTAAATTTGGTCGTAATAATATATATAAGAAACATATTTGGAAAAACTCGTACAAACGGAGTAGAAGATGAATGGGTGCTGAAGGAGCACGATTTGAAATGGAATCCAATGGGTCAATGTGAATGAGGTGTCTTACGGTTATTTGGGCATATAGGTAGCATGAGTGTGGATCAAGTAACGAAGAAAATATATGATGGAAAATTGTATGTATTAAAAGAAGGGGTCGGCCATGTAGGACGTGGTTAAATGATGTAGACTTAAGTGGGAAAAAGGGAAATATTATTATTGATAAGCATAATATGACTCGGTGTATGGATGTTGTTGAAGCGAAGAAATAACGCAAGAATAGGGAGGTGTGTAGAAGGTTAATGAGAATGGATTACATACAGAATAATAGTTTTTGAGTTATATGCACAGTTTTTCGCCTAACCCGAGGAGAAGGGGGTTGCAGGTATGCATTTTTATAGATTAAGCATTGTAAAGAAAGATAATAATTACCAAATCAGTAATTTAATATATGATTTAATGCAACCTTGATTAAACTTGGAAGGTATCAAGCTTACCTTTCATTGGCTCTACTATAGAGAAGATTATAATGAAGTGTAATAGTGTAGTTCGTTAAGGTAAGACTATAACATTTCTGGTTAAACGGAGTGTATAGAAAATTTTTGTATAATGACTCCAAATAGGATTTTAGAGAGAGCTCAAGAGTATCTATAAGCAGGTGAGAATTTTTTTACTCTAAATAACTAATGGGGAAAGCTCCTGATCGGTGTTGGAAGCTCATAGGTTTGAGAAGAAATATCGCCCTTTTGGTGACTGCCCTAACTCAGACGGGTCAACAGTATTTCTGTCCTTGCCTGTGGGATTTTCCTCTTCCGCTAATCCTGGCAGGGTTCCTCCTGGTGCTGTCCCTGGGCAACTTCCGGAGGATTTACCCGATAGGCGTATACATATCTGTTGAGCTCGTAAATATAGGAGTGAATGGGCATCCCCCATACTCACCACAATTTAATTGTTTGGTAGCTAGTACCTGCCTGGGAGACTAGTCAGTCTACCTCCATGATTTTCCCGCTAGACAACTTAGGTTGACTACTCCAGGCTACATCCATGAGTTTCCTACTGGACAACTAAGGTTGAATACTCCAGGCTACCTCCATGAGTTTTCCGCTAGACAACTTAGGTTGAATACTCCAGGCTAACTCCACGAGTTCCCCACTGGACAACTAAGGTTGAATACTCCAGGCTACCTCCATGAGTTCCCCACTGGACAACTTAGATTGAATACTATTTAGGCTGATCTATAAGGCTATGCACCTGATATCCTCTGAGGTTCCAAACAGGGCAACATATGTAAAAGTCCTTTTCAGTATGAGTCCTTCCCAGTGGGGCAATCTAGGTTAAATGCTTTTTTGAGTAAGAGTCATGCCTAGGTTTTGTCTTAGCTCCCTGCTGTATGCGCCCAGCACACATGAAAGAAGAGCCGACTCCTCCCTCTGATGGAAGTCTATCAGAGATGATGGGAGGGTTACTAGCTGTCCAGTGATGACCGGGAAACATGGCAGGCACGGGGTCGTCAATGTTTAAACTACCCTCTGCACACCTTTAAGAGTCTACACTTGGAGGACACAGACATGATGGGTTAAAGGGGCCTCGAAAGAGGTGAGTGTTCGCCTGATACTGACATGATGGGTTAGAGGAGCCTCGAAAGAGGTGAGTGTTCGCCTGATACTGACATGATGGGTTAGAGGAGCCTCGAAAGAGGTGAGTGTTCGCCTGATACTGACATGATGGGTTAGAGGGTCCTCGAAAGAAATGAGTGTTTGCCTGATACTTACATTATGGGTTAAAGGAGCCTTGAAAGAGGTGAATGTTCACCTGATACTGACATGATGGGTTAGAGGAGCCTTGAAAGAGGTGAATGTTCACCTGATACTGAGATGATGGGATAGAGGAGCCTTGAAAGAGGTGAATGTTCACCTGATACTGACATGATGGGTAAGGGGAGCCTTGAAAGAGGTGAGTGTTCGCCTGATACTGACACGATTGGGTAAAAGGAGCCTTGAAAGAGGTGAATGTTCACCTGATACTGAGATGATGGGTTAGAGGAGCCTTGAAAGAGGTGAATATTCACCTGATACTGAGATGATGGGATAGAGGAGCCTTGAAAGAGGTGAATGTTTGCCTGATACTGACATGATGGGTTAGAGGAGCCTTGAAAGAGGTGGTTGTTCACCTGATACTGACATGATGGGTAAGGGGAGCCTTGAAAGAGGTGAGTGTTCGCCTGATACTGACATGATGGGTAAAAGGAGCCTTGAAAGAGGTGAATGTTCACCTGATACTGAGATGATGGGTTAGAGGAGCCTTGAAAGAGGTGAATGTTCACCTGATACTGAGATGATGGGTTAGAGGGTCCTCGAAAGAGGTGAATAATTGCGTTATACTGACATGATGGGTTAGAGGAGCCTTGAAAGAGGTGAATGTTTGCCTGATACTGACATGATGGGATAGAGGAGCCTTGAAAGAGGTGAATGTTTGCCTGATACTGACATGATGGGTTGGAGGAGCCTCGAAAGAGGTGAATGTTCACCTGATACTGACTTCATGATCCAAAATGAAAAGTGAGTTTCCACTTTAAAAATTCTCTCACTTATACAAGATGTAAGACTACAGAGAGAAGCAGCGGCGTTCCTTAAAAATGTACGTGACGTTATACTATCCATCCGGACTATCTACGCTAACGAGGTAGGCATGTGTAATATTATGTTTCAATAAATTCTACCTACATTTTTTATAAAAATTATTTATCAAAGTAAATGTCAAATTATTTAGGCTAAACTATATTGGCCAAATATCTTTTTTTATGAAGTGACCCTTAAAATAAATAGTTTTAGGCCAACTCTTATTTTTGGTGAACTTAACTATGATATATTTGCTTATTAAAACGCAGCGAAAAAATCTATAGTATTTTACATGGAAAAGCCATTTTGTGCCATAAATATCTCTAGATTAAGCTATTTTAAGTCAAATAGTCCTGTTTAAAAAAATGGTCCAAATGATTTAGGCTAGATTACATAACAACTTTTACTGACGGAAGATTTATATGGATAATAAAAAGCATTTTTTCATAAAAAAATAAAATCGAGGGTAGCTATAATTGCTAAATAGGTGTAATGCTAAACTATATTAAATAATATTGTATCAAGTTGATAGTATATTTATGGCGAGCTGATATACTATATCGTTTAGATGTTTGTTAATACACTGAATCTTACTGACCATCTGAGCTATAATTTAAAACAATGAAGTAGGATGGAGCCAATTATAATTTAGAGTTAACTATCATTTCATGGGAAGAGGGAGGGAACCAAATGGCAAGAAAATGATGAATAACACCCAAACCGGATTCCAACCTAACGTCCCTGATACCGGTAGACCAGACCAAACTAGACAATTCATAAGCCTTCGTATCTGTGCTCACCAACGCTTATTTGGTACTAAATAAATTTTCTGTAAAATTACTTGAAACCAGCAAATTATAAGAAAGACTTAATGTAGGCAAAACCAATTTACATATATTTTATTTAATATTAAATGGCTTTATGCCAACAAATATTATTTGATGTAGATTTTTGTCCAAATAACTACTAGCCCAGTTATATTAGTGAAATTAACTCTATTAAAACATGCATTATTGATTTGGAATCAAATTTATTAAGCTAGAGATCCTTAAATCAAGCGACATTTCGTTTATTTTTAATCCATGTAAGAGTAAGATTAAATAAAGTCTATATAACTGTAGGGACATTAATTTTAGTGTAGTTAGCTCTAGACTATTACTGTATATCTTAGTGTTTAGGAAAAGTAACCTTAGGTCACGTTATTTAAGACCAACTCTCGAGTAAATTATTTTAATCTGGGTCTACCAAATTAAAGCCAGTTCTAAAATCCGAGTGAAAAGACTATTATGAGAAAATATTCCACACCATGGTATCTTAAGTTGATGAGAATGAGTTTAGTAGGTCCGAAGGCAAAGTACTTAGAAAAATATTTGTTAGAAAAAGGGATTAAAGAATGGAGAGTGGAGGATATTATATTATGATGAGTTACTTAATAGGCCTATTCTGTACTCAACATTCATTGATAGGTTAATCAAATCTCCCAAATTATGGTGGGAGAGACATGCAGTACCAAAGGAATGTATTTGAACCTCGTTCAAGATATGAGCTGGTAAACTTAATGGGTAAATACCATTGGTAAGACCTAGACGCAGATGGAAGGAAGACATTAGAGTGAGACTTAAAGGAATAGGATGTAATGAGGTGGACTGGATAGATCCAGCTCAATATAAGGATAGGTGGTGGCAATTAAATTTCAAACAAGTTAAAGTAATTTTAAATTGAATTTAATCTTCCATTCCAAATCCTAAAAATTGATAAACTTTCTTGTGATACTAAGTACACAATACACATGAGTTCAAAACTCAGAACAGTAATGTATTTAATCACAGTATTTATCTGTATCTCTCTCTTACATTAAAGGTGGAACTATGTTATAGCCAGAAGTATAATATATTCATTATATATCATAATTCATCTGATCTATGGTTTTTTGTGATTTTAGTTGTTGGGGTTACTAATTAGAGTTCCTGCGTGTTCTGTATATTCATCTTCAGAGAAATGATAATTAATCCATTTCTGGTGTAAACCAATTTAAAAGTAAGGAGCCTTTTGATATCTATAAAAGCTACTAGATCTACTTTCACGTATTAATACGTCAGGTCATGCAATCTCTAAAGCTCTCTCTTTTGACAGATATCATAAATGCCTGGAAAATAACACTTGCAATACAGTAATATGTTAATGATTTTGACAGCAAAAGAAGTGTTTGTAATTTCTAAAAATCATATATCTATGAAAATGTTACTTTACTGCCTCCAATGATGTCACTTCTTAACTTTGATTTGTACTAACTATAAACGTGGCTAATACGCTCTGGATCTAACATTTGGTTTGGGATACGGTAGTTGCAGCTACACTTCTTGGGGCTATGAATATACTGGGGTCTTTGGATACATGTTGGATACATGCCTGAGTGGATCGATTAGCCCTGTGGCTGGTGGTATGTATTATATTATGACGCATTATGTAAATCAAATTAATCTTGTCATTGAATAATTTGGCAACCAAGGCTTTTTTTTTATAGGTTTGTGATTCCTATTATATTATTGATACAGTTTTTTTTTGTTGAAAATTTCCATATATAACGTAATGATTTTTAGAAACAGATAAAATATTGGAAATCTTACACAAAGAAGTTCAATACATTTAATCTTTTCCATACACACAGATAACAGTCCTTTTATCATTAGTATGAGATTAAACTTGTTCTTTTAAAACCCATAGGGGTAAGTAATCATTTTACATTAAAAGTTGAAACTACAACACTATAATGTTTTACATAAATAATTTAATCTATGACATTATATAATCTGTAAAATAAAAATATAATTAGTATTTATTTCATTTTTACACAATCAAGAAACAAAATAATTATTTCCATAACATTTTACTCTTGAAAATAAACTATAAACCTATGTGTTCAACCTCCTTAGTCTTAATAGTGATGATATTAGTTTGATTTATTACTTAATCTATGACATTAGTCACTCGAAAGTTCATTGCCTCACCTACAAAAATACGCCATCTATCCCTAGCTTGAGCTAGATATATCCAGTCACCTAAATATAACACCATCTCTTTCAGCTCCATTATAATGTTATCCTCCCATCTGATTCTGGGTCTTCCCAATGGTCTATTCCTATTGGGTTTGCCAGTCAATACCCTGAACAACATTCTAGAATCTTCTATTCACGCTGCATGTCCTGTCCACCACAATCTACGTAACTCGACATTACTAACAATGTCTTGTGATGTGCACAAGTGATGTATTTCATCATTTAACTTCATCAACTCCCCAATAGCCTCATCCCTTATTGTATTAAATATATTCCTAATCACTTGAATTTCGAACACCCTAAATTGTATTTGTCTTGTAAGGTAAGCTAATACATTTCACACCCATAGTGAACAACCGGTAAAATTATTTTGTTTATTCTGAGTTCTACATTAATTGAAAGCAGGTGAGATGTCAATTACATACTGGACGACTGTATTCTTTTCCTTATTTTTAACCTAATATCATTATTGCTAGTTAACATTTTCCTAATTAATATTTAAACTCATTAAACTTGTCAAATGATATATATTTCTCAAAGTAACCTCTAAATTATCGTCCTCAATGCTCAATGTTTTTTCTTTGTGGTGTCATATATTTATTTATATTCTTTTATGCGTTATGAAAATTCGACACTTCTTGCCCAACAAAGCTAAATCATCTGCATATTCTAACAGCAGCAGTGTACCGTTTAATGTCAACCCTTCTCTTATTTTTTACATTACCTTAATAGCATATAATAATGCTAGATTTAAAAGTAATGTGGAAAGTGCATCTCCTTGTTTCAACCCATTATGTGTTTCATAAGTCTCTGTTAAGTGACCTCCAACCCGTACCCTTCCACGCGTATCAGTCAAACATACCTCAATTATATTGACTAGTTCTTTGGGTATCTCACACTTAACTAAAACTCCAGATGAATTGTTTCTTTTAACCGAATCGTTAGCCTTTTTAAAATCTATGTATACTGGTTTGTGTATTTTCACTTTATTCTAATATCTTCCGAATGGTAGAAATCTGATCCGTTGTTGAACTATTTCGTAGAAATCCACACTGATGATTTTCAATTATATCCACTGCATTATAAATATAAAATTTACCATTTAAAAAAATGTTGATGAAAGTGAAATACCTCCATGAATATTACACTCTGTTTTATCTACCATTTTGAAAATTAGTATTATAATACCATCCATCTATTCTTATGGCAATACCTCATGGTTCTATATGGATTATATCAGTTTATGAATTGCTAATACTAACATTACAACACCTCCATTTAATAACTCTGCTGGAATTGAAACTAAACCTGGAGATTTATGGTTCTTTAACTCCATAATAACTTATTTGACTTTAATTAAAAATGTATAATAGCTTTATATATATATATATTATTATAATCTAAATTTTTCTGTAAATTTTATTTTCTGTCTATGTGTTTGTTAGTTTCTAGTAAAATTAAAAAGTATTCATTGGATAGAGACAGACTTCTTCTGTTGTAAGCCTACATTTTATTTTTCAGGGAAGAGGGTAAGCTATGTAATATTACTCTCTCGCCTCAGTGAGCGAAGATATTTCGAATAAATAGTACAGAATTCCACACGGACTTTCTCGCTTTATTGTTTAAAAATGAAAATATTTATTCAAAATTTGTAATATAATATACACTAGGGAACCCTAGAATAAATTGCGCTATATGTACGTAAAACATTTATTGACTCAAGGCTCTAAATTTAATAATTCATTTTTAAAGAATTAATGTATTCATTTGTATATTTGGACCAATAAGAAATATCGATATTGGGTCCCCAAAGGTCAACACTTCGTATTAAAATGTTGAATTCCGGTTTCATTAATATTAAATTTCTCATTTATAAAATTTGACCATTAAAATAGGTAAATACTGACTATTGAATCGAAAATAATAGAGATAGATCATTGCTGTACAAATATTTCCCTTGAGAGGTTGAAAGAAAGAGAACATACACTTTTGAGAGACTCACTTATTTCTTACTTTCTGGCATTAGAGAATTATTGCGCTAAAACTTAAGTAGTATCTATTTTCAACTAAAGCTCAGAATATTGTATTAATAAATTTTCCAATATACCAGAAAATATTGGTTTATAAAAATATAAAAGCTTTTTATTTTTAGTAGTAAATTTTGAGAAAATTGACTTTTTCTTTCTTAGTTTTTTACTTAACTACCATTAATATTAAGGGTAAGGTGTCGGACTTCTGTGCTGGGGGTCCAGGGTTCAATTCTTGGTTCCGGCACAGATTTATCTGATTGCCAAACCATTCCTTCACCTCTTACAAGACCTGTATTAATCACACCTTGTGAATGGGTGGAATGCCAGACATCTACCGTGGTTTGGATTCCTCGTTAAACTGTAGGTCCTCCATTTCATCTCACATTCACCCTACCATTACACATTAGCATAAGTGCGTACAACCCGAGCCGATATTAAGACGCAGTGATGATAATAATAATTAATTTTAGGGTTGAACAGACACGCAGACAAACAGATTTGCATAAACCACTTTTTAAGGTTCAGCGGGTCATGAGACGTCGACATCCATAAACATTTCACGTTAGTTTTTTTTTACGGTCGCAATTTACCTTTAGTGCTATACATGTTAAAAAATATATAAACAAATAACTTTCAAGCTATTTTCAAATATATATATATATATTTGCGGATAACTTGAAAGTTATTTATCTTATATGTTTTTGGATATGGGTGGTCATGAAACGTCAACATTCATCAGAATCTCTAGCTCGATTTTTTGATGATCGCAATACTTTATCTACCTGTAAGATAGCGAGAAAGTAAAAATGATAAATGGTATGAGACTCCACACGAACCTTCTCTCTTTATTTTTTAGAAATGGAGATATTTACTCGAAATTTGTAATATAATATACACTAGCAAATTCGAGAACAAATTGTGCTAGACATACATAAAACATTTTTATTCGTGGTTTTAAACTTTATAATTCTATTTTTAAAGAATTATCGTTTTCATTTGTATACTTGGATCAATACATAATATAGATATTGGGTTCCCAAGGGTCAACACTTTGTATTAAAATTTTGACTTCCGGTTAAAATTTTCGTCATTTTACTAGGGGATATCTTATGTTTATTGCATTGCTATAAATTTTCTCTTTTAAAAATTTTGACCAATTTAATAGGTAATATTGACTATTGAGTCTAAAATGAGAGAGATAGAATCGTTATAAACGATTTTGAGAAAATGGAATTTTTCTCTTTTCACCGTTTAGTAAACTACTATTAATTTTAGGGTTGGACAGACGGCAGTGCAAAAACACTTTTTAGGGTTCGGTGGGTAATTAAACGTTGACACTCATCAACATCTCAGGCTAGATTTTTTTGGTGGTAGTAACAATTTACCTCAAGTGTTAGCAAAGTTTAAAGAAATATACATTTGTGCATAGCTTGAAAACTTTTGGTTTTATAAAAATATATTTCATATAAAATATGTTTGTAATAAATAGATCCACATGTATGCAATGATAAGTAATTTCATATCTCAAAGACTTATGGATATAAAATTAAAAAAATAGAATCTACATATCAGACCGGAACCCTTAAAGTCATTTTGAGAGTAGCCATTTGGCTTGTAATATTGATCAAACCGTAAAAATGAAATTTAATCAAAATCTTTAAAGCCGATCTTGATATAATCGATTTTTTTCTCTTTCCGCCCTTAAGGAAACTACCCTTAATTTTAGGGTTGGATATCCAATTCCAAAAATTTCTCGGGGTAAACCTATAAAGACCCTTTTTATACAATGTTTTAGCACAATCGGAAAAATAGTTTAGGCTCTAATCCGAGGTACAGACTGACAGACAGATGGTCAGACAGACGGCATTGCGAAAACCACTTTTTAGGGTTCGAGGGATCATGAGACGTCGACATCTATTAAAATCTCGAGTTCAGTTTTTTTTTACAATCAAAAAACAGTAATGTATTAAGAAAGTAAAAATATTGATATTGGGTTACCGTGGGTCAACACTTATTATAAGTCGACTTCCGTTTTAAAATTTTCGACAATTTACTAGCGGTTGCACATTTATGGTAATTGCATTGCTATTATATTCCTCATTTATAAATTTTGACCAATAAAATAGGTAAATATTGACTATTGAATAAAAATGATAGAGATAGATCATTGTTGTACAAGCAATTCTCCTAAGAGGTTGAAAGAATAATAGCATACAGTTTTTGAGAGACTTATTCATTTTATACTCTATGTCATAAGATAATTATTTCGTTAAAACTTAAGTAGTATCTCTTTAAAACTAAAGCTCACAAAATTGTATTAATATATTTGCCAATATCTTATAAACTTTTGGTTTTATAAAAATATATTTCATATAAAATCTTTTATTATTAATAGTACTACATATTTGCAATGATAAGTTATTTAGTATCTCAAATAGTTGTAGAGATATGGAAATGTATGCTTCTGTAAAGTACCCGAAGAGTCATTTTCATGGGAAAATGAGAATAAACAGTTTATTTATAATCTTAATCAACGCCTAAATTCGAATTTTAATCAAAATCCTTAGGCTGATTTTATTAAAATCGATTTTTTTTATCTTTTAGCCCTTTATTAAACTACTCATAATTTTGGGGTTAGAAGGACACACAGACAGACGGTATTGCAAAGATCACTTATTAAGGTTCGGGGGTTCAAGAGACGTCGACACCCATCAAAATTTCAGGCTAGATTTTTTCTACGGTCGCAATACTTTACCTTTAATGTTCGAAAAGTAAAAAAAAATATATATATATATAATTGCGTATAGTTTGTAAGTTATTGTTTTATAAAAAAATGTTGCGAATAAAATATTTGTATTATAAATAGATCTACATATTTACATTGTCAAGTAATTTCATATCTCAAATAGTTGTTTATAAGTGCGAATTGATGAATAAGACCGGAGCCTTTAAAGTTATTTTGCCGAAATATTGAGAGTATCTATTTTGTATGGAATATTTATAAATGTTTAGAAAGGAAATTTAATCAAAATCGTTAGAGCTTATTTTGAGAAAATCTAGTTTTTCTCTTTTTGCCCTTCAGTAAACTACCCTTAATTTTAGGGTTAGATATCCAATTTCAAAAACCCCTTGGGGCAACCCTATGAAAACCCTAGATACCAAGTTTTACCCCAATCGGTAAAATAGTTTAGGTTCTTGTCGGAGGTACAGACTGAGAGACGGAAACTCAAAGCCACTTTTTCGGATTCGGGGGTCATGAAACGTCAAGATTCATCAAAATTTAGAGTTCGATTTTTTGACGATCACAATAATTTTTCTACCTGTAAGATAGATCTCCCGAGATAATTATAAAATAACGAATATTTTTAATTTGAATATTTGTTCCAATAAATATGGGGCTAAACATTTCACAAATAACTTTAAAAATAAACTACTTAATGTCTTGGTAGAAGGTTGAAATCCGTCAATTAATTGCATATCCCAATCCGTATATTTAACAGCACATTATTTAATTTATGCTCTTTTTTTAAACTCTGATTCTCTTTTCTCCTCTATATTTTTGTAACAAGTATATTATATTTTATATTCACATATCTTATGATCGATCTCAGGCAAATATTTTGATTTCTACGGATTGCGTTCATTTCTGCACTTAGTTTATGGTTAAACTTCTGTTTCCTTTAAAATAAATTGTTTAAAATATGCTTTTGTTGAAATATTGGGGTTGAGATTGTGATGGATAATTTGAAATTGTAAAGAAAGAAATTTTTATAAAGAGTGCAGTCGCATTCTATACATATATATTCGATATATTTATATCTATATGTAAACATGAAATGTTCGAGTATTTCTAAACATCCTAGAAATATAAACATTTGTCATGACGATAGGTGTTTAGTTAATGCTCTCTAGAAAATTAAAAAAGCTTAAACTTAATAAGGCGGAGTTAAAAACAGATCAACCTAAGCAAAATGAAGAATTCCTTTTCCAAACAGTATAGTGTTTAAGTACTTTATAACTTTTATTTGTTTTAACTCTTTAATAACGAATTACTTACTATTTCATTTATTATCACAAACAGGAAAGAATTTATTTACTGTGTATAGAGAAGTTATAGCTTAGTATTCAAAAGAAATGTCAATTTTAACACATGTTTAAATTAGATCTCTACATTGAGATTGTGTTTTATTCAGCCTAGTTTTCGCGTTTTAAACCCAATATATACTAATAAGAGATTAATATTTATACATACTATAAGTTTACTTACTTTTTAAGTGGATAATTTGATATACTGAAAAAACAAATTGCTGCATAGTTTCCCTGTGTGATGAACGGGTACCTACACCAGTTAGTAGTTAATAACACAATAGATTTACGTCAAATAAAGGAGAGTTCTTCTATTTAATTCCAAGAGGTTATACTATATTAATTATTATATATGAACGATGTTTATTTGGTTGAATTTATTAAATCCACATCTGTAGTCCAGGTGAGAAAGACGTCAATCTCATCTACTGTTCTAAGTTGGTGCTGGTGGGCTCAGTGCTCAGACCACAACTTGTAAGCAAAGGTGGATTTTTATCAAACGGTTTCACAGTCTCCCTTAATGATTTGCTCTTCAATCTAATTTTATCATTTCTTCTTCTTTGTGTTGTTATAGATTTAGCCTGGAAGGGTAGTAAATGGCGTGGCAAAAATAGTAATTATAAATTGGTTAGATAAATTTAAGGCTATCATTTTTTCTTAGCCTTTTAAATTTACAGTTCATATTATGCTATGTTAGTTTACATGAAGTCGTGATTCGCTAGGATAGATATAAGTGTAACTTTAATTTTATAAGTTTTGGTGCAGTTTTATTAGGTTAGACAAGTTAAAAAGTTTGTTGATTTGTTAGTTTATTTATGTTCAAGAACATCACAAACGGTGGTGCAACATGTATACTACATTAAACTTGAAAGTTAAATCTTAACTTCACAAGTTTCACTATGGTGCAGCTTATGAGATAGGACCATATTGAAATCGGTACCTTTCAGGGTAAACATTGTGTACATTCTCAGTGGGTGGAAGATTATATGGGGTGGCAAAACTGGGTCCAAGATCTTATGTTTATTAGGAAGGCTCTGTGTTCAGAAATTGCTACAAATTGGTTTGAGAAAGCCATAATATGATGTATGTTTAATGTCATGTAAATACAGTTAAATATTCCTGCTAAAACATCAAATCAACATTTATGGAACAGCTTAGGTGGCCGCATGGTTTAATCCAGGAATCAATCTCACAATATACAAAACTGACTATGATTATGGGATCAGGGTTTAATCCCGGTTCTTTTGTATTGTAGATGGTTTTTCTTAAATCATTTTCCACCCATTCTCCAAGAAAATGAGGATACACTAGCGCTAAATTCAACCTTACTCATCATTTAGGCAGAGTAATAGATATTTATGTAACCTGAACAGGTAGTAGGAAGAGGTCCCAAAAATACATGTACGTATAACCTGTACGGGTAGTAGGATTCGACTCTAAAAAAAACAAATAAACACCTGTTTAACTTGACGATCCTTAGGAGGAATCGTCATCTAAACTTTTATAGAACATAGGAACGATCAATAGCTACAAAAAAAGTAGATCAAGCGAGAAAATGTAGCATATCATACTATGGCTTTCCCCCACTGATTAACAATCTGAAGAAAAGAGTCAAGTCCATCATAGTTTGAATAGCAACGGAGTTGGATTCTCTCAGGTACTGGCTTCGTAAGATTTCTCAGAAATGTTGTAATCCGCTATCTTCACTCACAACTCCACCCCTGTTCACTGACAATTATATATTTATTTATTTTTAATCAGCGCGTCTTACTACATGTTCAGATTATATACAAATATATGATAATTGTTCTAATGAGGTAGGGATGAGGAAGGAAGCTGTTTAGAGTTAGTACACCCACATTTTCATGGAAGAATATTGGGAAGTAATTTAGGAAAAACAACCCTCAGTACACCCTACCGGGATACAAACCCCTAATATCCCCATCCTCCGCTCATAAGTTTAGCAAAGGTATTGTTATATAAAACATGTGTTGAGCTATATATTCCAATTTTAAGAAGTATATTTTAACAAACAATAAATTGTGTCTTTAAACACTTCAATATATCAAATTGATATTTATTAAATGACAGTTTATCATAAAACGTTGACGATATATGAATGTTTCAATTGCCATAACGTCAAAGGGTAAATTTTCGATATTTGTAGAACATGTGCAACTTTTCTTTGCTGCTCGATTTCAGCAAATTGATTCAGCATTCTTTTATCAAATGGAGCATGACTTCTCAAAAGTAAAAATAAAATATGTTCATGAAATGTAGGCTATATGTTAAGAATACATGGTTTTTGTTAAGTTTTTTCAGTGTATGGGGACAGATGAGGGAAACTTTTGAATAATAACGATATTTAAAAAGATTCAGTAATGGTGAACTATTCATTGATTGATATTATTATATTTATCAATAGTTTGTGAATCCATTCTTCGCACGGGGAATCTAAAAAGCATATTTAGTATGCCAAACTAACCATGGGGAAAAGTAACCAAATATTAAATTATGTATTGGCCTATACTATGTTACAAAATGCGAAAGTAGGCTGACTAATACAAAATGTCAAAATAGAGATGTAATATGAAAGTTTTTTAAACATGTTTTAAAAGATAACATTTTCTTAAAGATTAAGTTACAACTTTTCTATACACAGAACTTAGAGCTCCTGCTTGTTGATGTTAATAAAAAAAGAAAGAAGAATGGCACAGCATTAATAGTTCTTAGGAATTAAAACAAATTAAAGTTACATTTATTTATTTATACTCTACAAATTTCAGTTCATTGTCAGTATTACCATTGAGAGTTACTTATGCTGATATTATTCTAGGTATGTTAACAGTGTAAATGTTAGAAAATTAACTATTCATTTTATACGTTTTTTATCTAAAAAGATCAGCTATTTCGAATCTGCCATATTACATTTTCTTTTTTTGGACTCTTGGAATTCCAAATTGAGGATTTATTGAATGTTTGGAAGTGCAAGAATTACTCTTGCTGGCAGACAAATATCAAAACTAAATCATGTAACTTATTCTAACTTATATAACTTATTTTAAAAACAATCTATTAAATGAAATCTCGCCCCATAAGCTGTGTGTACAAAATAATGAAAACAACAGAAAACGGAATATTTGCATAAGAGAAATCATACTCATAAGATATGAGAAAAAATAATTATTTACATTGTTACAAACACGTATTGGAAAAAAGAGCATCACAGTTTAACAAAGATCATAAATGAAATAATAGGCTGTTAGAGAGACGGATTCGTACTCGAAACTACCGGTACAGTTTTAATTTTACACTACAAAAAAATTCACATATAAAAATGGTGTCATTTTTAACCACATATTTGTTTAATTTTTTTTTAAATTATTTGTGTGGTTCTTAGTCCATATATGATAAAAAAAATTGTCCATTATAATACATCTATAGTCTTTTTTGAGTTTTTGAGAATTTAGACACCTTTCCTCGAAAGTGGATGCTCTATGCCAGATAAATAGAAAAGTATGAAATTTTTTACTTGTAAAATTAAGATTTGCAAAATATATAACACAGTGGTAAGAGTATCAATGTACTAAACCAAATGTTTTGGGTTAAATTCCCATGTCCAGGTGTCATATTTCAATATAAAGAATACAAAATATTTACGTTAATTTTAGCCGAATACTCACTACAATCGAGTCCACAAAATTGAAATTTGAGTAATAGTAAAATAAAATAACAAATAAGAGGAGAAGACCCACAGGTTTATTTGCTACTCATGCCTATTCATAGCTTCAGCTTGCTATTTTTCTTAGTTTTGGTGTTACCCTGCGCGTGTTACTAGTGTTAGGGCATACATATAATATAAATTAAAAAAGTACCTGGGTCACATTCTCAAGTTCCCCTAATTACGTATGTTAAGCTATTCCCCTTCTATATTTTGTTTGTTTTGGAGTAATCCACATCATCATTTGATTTAAGTTGGGGTAAAAGGGGACGCGAGAAAAGGTCAGAGTTTTTGTATCTTTTACTTTTTATTTTGTCAAACTAAAACATTGCTTCAGTAAAAATATAGAGTTTAATTTTATGCACATGGTGGTATCAAAAGTTTATGAACATGTCATGAAAATAATTAGAAACTTTTTAAAATGAAGAGAAAAAATTGACATCGAATTTCAGGACAATCTTGATAGATATTCAAGAACTGTTGATCTCGCCATTCGAAGAAAATTAAACTATGTTTCTAATCGATAATTATTCGATTTATTTTATAAAAAAAATATTAATCAAAAACCTGGAGAATCACTGGCTGTTTCCCGCAACCTATTCCACCATAAGCATCAAACTCAAAATATATGTAAGGGTAAAGATAATAAATCTGAGATACACAGCCTAATATTTTCTCAATCACATAAATCCAGTGGCACGCAAATACATTTGTTTTGGTGAGAGGGGTCAAACAATCAAAGTTGTAGCCAGAATTAAATTTTGGTGGGGAAGGGGGTGGAGTTTGAATGGGTTGGTTAGAAAAATAAAGGCCTTTTTAAATATGTTTAACCTCTGACCTAAAGAAGAGTCCGAGGACCCTCTCCAGTAAGAAGTAAAATGTTTGGATGTATAGAAAAGCAACTAGGAGGGGCCATTCCTAAGAAGTTCTTGGAAATGTATATGGATCTGGAAGTTATTTGAAGTTGTCTTCGCTTGATACATTTTTTAAAATTAAATGTCTCTGGAAGATGATTGGAATAGTTTCTTCTTGACAAGCTTTTGAAAACCAGATTCATTTAGAAGATATTCGGAATAGTCTTCACTAGGCAGATTAAAAAAAAAATTAGATGCCTTTAGAAGATATTTGAAATAGATTTTACTTGACAAATTTTTGCAAACTAACATTTACTAGTAACTAAAATGTAGATTAAATGCATTATATACGTCTTCAGTGCTCGATTTTATAGTTCAACTTGCTGTAATTTAAGTTCTTACTATAATTATTTTTATCTTAAGGGGAGGGCAACTGTCCCATTTATACTCCCCCACGCTTCGACTCGCCAATGCGAAAATCTATGCAAAGTGTAAGTAATCTTTCTTGGTTTCAGTGCTAACTGAAGTTGTGTTCAAGTGGTTGAAGGTGTGTAATTATGTTATATCTAAACGCTTAATTTCACACTCCTAAATTATATATGACGAGAATGCCAAAAATCAGACTTATGGATTTTTAAGTAACTCGTAGAAGCAGCTAGGCAGCTTAAAGTCTCAATATGGTCTCAATATAGGTAATATAAAATATGCCTGTGGCTCACAGCTTCAGGCATCCCTAAGTTGCGTTGCAGAGTTTCTTAGTCTTGAAGTAATAATATTGTCAAATAAATGTACATAAGATTTTATTTAATTATTTCCTTGTGTTCCCTCTGTTTAAGCTGCCTTTTAGTGGGTGAATAAATCTACTTATCAAAATATTTAGTATTTAAATGTAAGATCAAATAAAATAAAGATTTTGAACGCTAAGCTTATCTGTAAGATTTATTATGTTAAATAAACACTTTTGCTTATTAATATGAATATAAAATAGCCAACACAAGATATTATTTCTCTTTGGATTTGAGATTTACAAGTATTGTGTAATTATTTGGATTGCAGTTAATTTTGCGATAAAGTAAGGCAGAAATATATTAATTCGACAGTAAATAAAATAATACAATATCGATCACATGGCTTAAAAGAATAGTTTTGAAAATATAATACCTATATACCTAATCACTTCGTTCCTTTATGGGGTATGGAAGGAAATGTGCATATAGCTAAAAAATAAAAACTCCTTACTTAGTCCCTCCTCATTAAATGTCTCCACACTTACCTATCCTTCTTCGCTTCAACAACATCCATACGAGTCATTCATGACATTTTATTCTTATCATTTATAATATTTCTCTTTTCCCCACATTCGTCTACAAAATTTATCCATGTCTTACATGGTCTAGCTCTTCCTTTTGATCCACACATTTTACTATCATATATTTGCTTCGTCACTCGATCCACACTCATCCTTTCAACATGTTCAAATCAAAGTAAGACGCTTCTTTTACATTCACCTAATGGCTTCCCTTTCAAACCGCACTTCTCCAGCACCCATTAATTACTGGCTCTGTCTACACAAGTTTTTTTTCACGTATATGTCTCATTCCAACCGCTTTCACTTTGCTCTTGTGTTCATCCTGACAAAACCCAAGCCTCACATCCATAGCTTCAACAGACTTTTATATACTACCATCTTTGCCTCTTTCAATATTACGTTATTCTTTGGAATAATCCACATACAACTAAATAATCTCTAATATGCATTCACACGTCTGTCGATCTCACCATCTATCCAACAACTTTTTACAGAACATTCTAACCAAATATACAAAAGAAACCACTCTTTTCCCCAGTTTTCTATTTATACCAAGCTGACAATCATTTGCTAATCTAAGCTTATCAAAAACTGTCATCTCAATTTTAGATACATTTATATGAAGATCAATTCTGTCTGTCGCGACATTCAAACAATTAAATTTATTCTGAAAGTCACTCTCATTCTTACCATCAATACGGCATCATATGCATATAAAACAGTCTCACTTTCATGTTGCCCAATTGTACACCAATCGTGTCCTCACAAGAATCCTTCATTCATGTGTTCCTGAAAGCATTAACCAACCATTGAAACATAATACAATCTTGTCTAACACTCTGTCCAATGTCAAACCACCCTAACGCACGATTTACTTCCAGCATTTACCACCAAAATTGCATTTACTAACCATGCGCTCTAACCATTTGTCTCAGAAGCTTTCTCCAGATCAACGAATGAACAATTTACTTTCTTCCTTAATGCCATTTTTTTCTCACTCACTTAGTCCAATGTAAATATATGATTCATGCAACCTCTACTTGGAAATAAACCACATTGAAAACACCAAGTTTTGTCCGCAATTTTTTCATGAACCCTCTAAATTGAATCTCTTCCGGAAACCTTGCCTGAAATTTTCAACAAACTAACTGCCCTATAATTCTTACATTCACTCTTATTGTCTTTGCCTTGTTACAAAGTAACAATGACAGCATTCTTACAGTCATTAGAAACATTCGAAATCTTAGCACACACAATGAACAACTCATACATTCAGGAAAGAACAATCAGGCCCCCACACTTAAGCATTTCACTTGATATTCCATCTACACCCGCATATTTGCCCATTTTTGTTAACACTTTTATAGCTTTTAACACCTCAGCCTAGTTAATTGTTTCACTCATAAACAAATTTCTCTAACTGATACTTTATCTACGTTTCTGCAATACAATTACTCAAAATACTCCTTCCATCGTTCTCTTATACTGTTTTCATCCCGCATCACCTCACCACGTTTATTATGAATACAATAGGTATTTTCTCGCACTCCTTGTTTCGTTAACTTTATTTTCAGAACAGCTTATTTCCTTCAAAATCATTCTGCATCCTCTCTACTTATTTTAATCTTATTTGTTATTTACTCTCCTTTACTACTTTATTTGAATTCATCTTTTTCTGTTTGTATGTCCTACAAACTCCTACATTCTGTTTCACTATTCACAACAATCATTCATTTGTATGTTTCTTTCTTTTTTTTCACAAATTCTTTCATTTGTTCATTCCCCCGTGTATTTCATTTTAAGTTTACCAAGACCAACAAACCATATATTTTCCACTACAGGTTTGCTAGGACCATCGTAGTTTAAATAATTCAGGGTACTCTAGATGTTTAGTCTAGTTCCCATATAAAATAGTTAGAATATACGAACAATTTAACTTAACCATTGAGCCTATTATTAATAACTTTGTTTTATGAAAGAGGGTCACGAAAGAAGAAAGCTTAAGAACCTGTGAGCTACACCACATTGGAATCGTTTAAAATAATCCTCCTACCTAATGTGGTAAACGAATATTACGTAGATACATTATATAATATGCATATAATACATAATGCACCACATCTTACGACTAGAACGTGCTATCAATATTTAGTAACACCAATTAATTTGGGAATAGAACCCCGCACTCCCATTTAAAGTTTAATTGGACTAAATGAGCTCTGCGTTTATTATATGTGTTCACTTATGCAAGTTGTTACACTAAATATGTAACTAATTCAAATCAGAAGAAATTCATTAAAAACTGTTTTAAAAGGTTTTTGCTATTAAATGTGGTTCATACTATTTAAATTGCACTTATTATATATTTATACAAATACCTACATTTGTATTGATTAATTTTGGTGCCTCACTAATGCTACCCCATTCAGGTCTCTCAATAATTAGAAAATATGTGTCTTGAATGTATATAATAAGATGAAATATTAAGAATTAAATATTAATCTACATAAAAAAGGCACGCTTTTAAGGTGGTCATAATAAACAAACAAACAAAATAATTTTACCAAAATAACTATAGTGAAATAAAAAATAAACATTGAGATGTTTGGGTCAAATTCAATACTCAACTACTAAATAAAAGACTTATGACAACAGTGTTTAAAATAACTTCAGTTAATCAAATCTTAGATATATAAGTTATACTTTATATTGAATAAACTAAATAAACGGTTAAAAAATTTTACATGTTAAAATTGAAAATTTTTAGCATTCTTCATTATCAACGGACTACTTTATTAGACTAGAATGTATAACATATTTATTATTATATTAAAACTTCAAAGTGTTTGGAATCTCATTAGATCACAACTTTATATTATAGTTAAATGTAATCTGCCCCTATAATTTTTTAATTGGTTGCATCTAAAATTATTTATAGAGCTTCATTTTTTATTTTAATATGGGTTGATTCTGTTTTTTACTTTGTAATAAATAATTATAAAAATTTACACTTTATTTAATGTGGAAATTGTTTTTTGTAGATATGTGAAGTATGTTAGCATAGAACATAACACAAATTCAATCTGTTTAATTGTCTCCTTTATAAATTTTTGTATAGTAGATCATTTGAAACGTATTCTAAGATATTAACTATAATTGTTTTAATTCCAAGCTATCAGCTGTAATAAGTTTATTTAAATTATCGCTTGAATGATATGGTAGATTTTCAAGTTTTGTACATCTATATTAACCCCGAATGTAGGCCTATATTCCCTACTGTAGATAATTCTCTCAATGAAATACAATTATTTTAATAAGTATACCAAAACAATTTTTAAATGTTAATGATGTGTTTATTTTTCCATAGTTTACATTTCAAGTCTAAGTATTTTAATTTGAATTATTTATTTAATATAACATATAAATATTCCTTAAGATAACTAAAAATTGGTTTTCTTTAGATATGCCTAACTAAATTAAATATAAAAAACATTCATTTTTAATTTTTTACAATCGGATATTAAATGTATGTATATATTTTAAAATTTAATAATTTTCTTCTCTTGCATATGGATACGAAAAGTAGAATCTCTCGGTTTTTATTCTAGATGTTTTAAAATTAATAAACACCTTTCAACCATATTTAGTCAAAGTTTAAAATCTAATTAATTAATTAACATAGTTCTCGATTAATCCTAATAAAATGGTTCATATTTAGTTTTGCGAAATATATAAAGAAAAATTCTTTCTTAAATGATGCAAATAAATTCAAATTTAATAAATTAGTATAAAGATTTTTAACTTCAAATTTAAATGTTTAGATCTATCGTAGTGCAATTTGTAATTAACAATCTAAAGATTGGCTGTTGTACTAATATTGATATAGTCTTAAATATTACTGTTTAAGATTAGAAGTATGAATGATTAAAGGCAGATTAAGAGAGTATTATTAAAATATTAGCCATTAAAAAAATTAAACTCCATTGTTATAAAATTTCATACACATACAAATCAGGTTGTAAGTTCATAAAACAAATTATTTGTTTGATAACACCGTAATTAATTGTATAAAATATTTATTTTATATATAATAATAAATCACGTTTTTCTGAAACTGGTTTAAACCTTCTCTAGATTGTATCTATCTTTTTTATGTAATAGAATATGTAAAGCCATAAAAATAAATATCAAATTTAATTTTATAAAAACGATTACATTTGTTAAATATCCATAATTACCAATTTCATACTATTAACAATTGGTATATTTCCAAAATAACTAGGTGTTGATGTTTAAATAAATTTGAGCAACGTTTAAAGGAATTATTTTATTAAAAGTTTTAATTGAAGAAAAAAGAATTATAAAATTCAATATAATTGCATTTCAAAATAGTCAAGTCTTAATAGTGATAATAATATAGCTCACTAAATTAGTGCTTTAGATTAGATTTTTGTAATGATAAACTTTTTACTCAGTAAGTTTGTCTTAATATTGATATACAGGAGTGTTATGAAGAGTGAATTTACTAAACTATACATTTTTTTTTGTTTGGTAGACTATAACCGACCTTAAATATTTTTTGATATCCGAGAGTTGTCATTCACTGGATATAGATCCTCCCCCAGCTCCCAAATTTCCGATCATACTCCGCACGTTTCTACTACTTATCAGTTCCAGCCAACTCATCCCATGAAGCGAGATACCACCGCACTCACACGCCGTCACATCAAGTGCATCAGTGGCGCTCAGATCGTGGTGGGAAAATCAACACTAAGACACTCCCACTACGTGACGAAGGGTCCTTCTCTAACTCTGGCTAACAAATTCACTAAATTATCTTTCAAAATGTTTTTATCAAGTCACAGGAAATATAATACGGTTTTTAATATGTAATCAAATAATTCGTATAGGCCTACTTATATTTTTAAAAAATTCCCTAAATAAGCATGACTTTTCAGGTTTAGAATATAAAATATATTATCTTAATTTATTGAGGAAAATATACATTAATATAATGTTATAAAAATACTCACAATATATTTATAGTTTTATTAATTATAAATAACTATGAGAATAATCAATATAGTTGTAATTGTTTATTAGGTGATTAAAATTGTTTTGTTTAACGCATTGTTAAAATAATGTTTTTAAAACTTAATATTTTATTTTAAATACTCATTTAACTAGTAATATTTTTTTCAAAACGATAAGTGCACATATAAATAAACGTCTAAGTTAATGTTGTGACTTAGAGGAAAAAGAGTTTTGTGTTCTAATCATTCTTACTAATTTATATTTGGATTGATAATTTAATTTGTTTTAATCACAAGATTGTATTGAAAAACTCATTTTTATCAACAGAGCTTAGAGTGAAAAACTATAAATAGGCCTATAATTTAAAGAGTCCAAAAAAAATTCTTATGAAGTCTTTATTAAAATTTTATTAGATACATAAATATATATTCCAATTATTTATATTAAAAAAATATTTTTATAAACATATATTAAAGTACAATAGGCTATATTAAAATATAAGTTTTGTTGATTGTTCCGTAAAATCTTGATTATTTGAACGAATGGGGATGGTGGAAGTTTTAATAAAAAAAAATATTATTTAGAGACCAAAAATTCTAAATTTTATAAAATTATTCTAAAGAAAATTAAACTGAATTAAAAGTTAGACCAAAATAAAATTTTAACAAATATTAATTTGATGATTCAATTTTTTTAATTTACAGCACATTATTTAAAAGCACATATAGTATATAACCCAAATACTTTTGGTTATCTATGTTTAATATGGTTTGAATTATTTTTTAGGGATTGATAAACTTATTTCCTGAAATTTAATTTCAAATTACACGGATAAGTATAGGGCTCAATTTTTCTAATAATTAATTATTTTTATAAAAAAATAATCCCACATCACTATAAAATTATGCATAATTAAACCACTCAATGATTCTGAAAAAATTAATCAACATTTAGTTAGTTACTTGATTTTCCAAAGACTGAATGTCAATCCCTTAGTAATAAATTTGAGTTTTAAAGGCTTCTTGAATAATATGATTTTATTTATTGTATATACGTACAAAGAAAGTGTTTATCTATTGCAACCACGGGTATTTACTTTGAGAGGACAATGAAATAAACTAATAGAAGCAAATATGCTCGTACTTTATTTGAATTGGAAGTTTCAGGGACAATTTTAATATGAATATCACAGTTGCGTAACTACGCGTATTATATAGGCGTACAACCCTAATGGATTGTAAGGTGAAGATATAAATATATATATATGATTTAACAAATCATTTGAATTATTTTCTCTCTTTGGGAATGGGAATGGGGGAATTACTGCTTCACTTCCACAGGTGGAGAAACAATATTAATCTAGTGTCCTAGATTTAAAATGCATTTGTTTAGTTTAAATATAAATCCTTAATGAAGTTGGATTAATTTTTAGGTAATTAAGTCATTACTAATTGATAGAGTAATTCTACGTTTTTTTAATTTACACAGAAAAATTCTGCAAATTAAGGACATACATATAATATTTATATGTCTATTGCAATTAAGTTTTCTAGAGGACCTCACTGTCCAAATGTATGCTTTGTCTTTGCCCTAGGTCTCAAGTCTAGTAGACATTATCTTAATTTTGAAATTACTAAATTTAATATAGTTTAATTTACCTTAAATAAATTGTTACTTTGTATTTTTATTTACCATTATATTGCTATATTATTTTTATAAATATTAGTTTTTCGGGAACAATTTGGTTCATAGAAAATGTGTATAAGCTTATAAAGAAATGTGTATATTTAAACAATTTATTTTCTTTAATTATATACTTTCAATTATCAATATTGTATGAATATATATTTTAAAAGCTACACTCTAAATTTAAATATACAATAAACAGTGGAGAACTAAGAAAAAAATACTAAGCTATTCTTACAAATGGCTCTGAATTTGTGTCTTATTAACGGGCTTATTTGCCGATTTTGAATTTTGTAATAGTGGCTATTTCTCACTCTGACAAGAACAGGGGCGTTAAGGTCACAATAATTGGAAATCAAAACTTCAGAAAAGTTGTCTTTTTTTAACAGTTACTCATGTGGATCGAATTATTTGCTGCCAATTGCCTATAAATTGAAGAATGATCTTTGAAGATAGTTTCAGACAAAGGTTAATTTGTAAATAGAAGTGATGCAATAAATTAAATGTTTATATCATGGTTGAATACATGTTATATCATGGATGTTCTAATCAACTGCTTATTTGAGATTCTGTCTCACCCTTGGCAGAGGTCTAGTACATGTCAGAGGCAGCGAGCGCATACTAGGTATCGCACTACAGCTGGAATTGGTATATATTTTTTGTTTGTAATAGAAAATTGTATAGTTCAAGTGAACAAATTTGTAGAGAGGTCTGGAACATCTTTGGAAATTGCGGGACCCCTCATGATGGAAGTTCACTTATACATTTAAATACTTTAATAAAGTATTGTTTTTTTAATAATTGTGTTATACGTTTTATATATCACTAGGCATTTACTAATTAATGATTATTTTAGTATTCTCGCAAAAGATAGATTATTTAAAGCCTCATAATGTAAAATTAGTTCTGTTAATATTTCAAATAACAAATGGTTTATGGTACACCAAAATGGCATCCTAGAACAAATTTTATATAATAATTTTTCAAAGAGCTTTATTAAAGTAAAATATGTATATTTAAGGTATATCATATCATATAACCTACTCAAACTATCAGCTCATTTATATTAATTGGGTAAGAATGAGGAAAATAAATCTTATGAAAGCATTTTCGGGAAGGAGAGTTGGAAACCACTTAGTAAAACCACCCTCATTACAACAAATCGAGATTCAAACTCCGATCTCCTAGTAACCAGAGATATACTCATTTACGAGAGTGATGCCTAAGATATTACGACCAATAATGAGGATATTCAGTTATTTTTATATAATAGGGGACGCGGTTTGTTTAGGAATCACGGAAAATTTAAAACCATTTGATAAATTTTTCTGAAGTCAACGTCAAGGATTGGAAAAAATATTCTAAATGGCTAGACAAAATCATGTTTAAGCTCAATTTTAGGGTCTTTATCTTGTCCTCCTCACTATTTTACGGGCACGAAATAAGTTTATATCTTATTACGATTGAAGTTGAACAAGTTGCTCAAATATGTACATAATGTACTTTCTGGTATGATAAAAAAATTTAATTATGATTATCTTATCCCACCTCATTTTTAGATTTTGAGCATTGATTAAGAATTGGGAAAGGTGCCATTTTAAGGCCTTAATCCTAAAAAGACAAGGAAAAATACATGTATTAAATAGTTTTGACACCGAATGCTCAAAATATACTTTTATAATTTTATATAGTTTTTAACCAGTAACTCTTTATTTAAAGCTAGTGTGCAATAAAAGTTCATAATAATCAAGCAAGATAACTTGAAGCCAATTCTGCAACATTAACAAGAAGATTATAATTTTTCCAACAAGATTAGAAAATCATAGGAAGCAGACACTGTTTAATTCCACATATAAATATATTCATAAACATATCAAAGTTAAATATAGCACATTTCATGGCCGTAACAAAATATTTTGCTGAAATATATTTTCCATATCTTGTGTTTTGTATTGAAGACATCTTTAGATTAATTAATTTAAAAATAAATTATTTTCCCTTGTAAATAAAATATAATTTGAATTAATTGTGTCCATGGAAATGCTAATCTTAAATAGTCAATAATGATGACATATAACCTCCATGGAACATGAAAGTTAGCAATCTTACTTTGCTTGGACTACAATATAACTAAAAACAGATCCGTAGTGTAATCAGTCAAGGAAATACTACTACCTTTCTGAATGTACAAAAATTGAAAAATAGCAATATCTTAAACTTATGTATAGTCTATAACCTTGAACAAACAGCCCCCGTTGTATTTTCGGTCCCAGTGACTTGTGAAGAATTCTAATTGATCAATATGGTTAGGATACTTTAGAATTCTAATTGATCAATATTGTTAGGATACTTTAGAATATTTATAGTGAGATTGATTTTGCTATTCACTAAACCATAATAATTGTGTAACTATAAAGCAGAACATACACACTCTTACTTCACCAGTATAAAATACAACTAATATATACTATTTGGATTATTTTCAAATATTGTATAGCCCTAAAAAGTTTTTATATGTTCCTTTAGAAGTATTTTGGAACGTTCAAAGTCATTTGGGAATGATTCTCAAACTTACCAAGCGTATCATTTAAACTTTAGTGGAAATATTAAAAGTACTGACTTTTTTTCTTCCAGTCATGAATAAATATTCAATTTATTTTATTCTAAACCTCATTTTCTGTATAATTTTCTTAAATGATACACAGCATAAGCTTGTTCTGTGGTTAATCTAAAGACCAAAACTCTACTCTAACTCTAAAGACAAAAACTATTTTAGTGTGCATTAGGTGGGTTTTTTTTGGTTTGAATTAAAGATTTTTCCACAATAATTTATAGCAAAGAAATTATAAAAATATTATAAGTTATTTATATTGAGAAAACAAATTTACTTCTATTAGATATAGAGCCCATACGGATCATTTTTTTTTAAATAATGATCTTTTATGATAAAACTATCATTTTAAGGTATATGTATATTTCAATACTATATTTATTTTATTAAATAATGCCTTGGTTATATTAAGGTGTGGCATCTGATAAAATACATTTTTCTGATAATATATTGAATATATATTAATGATTTCTTTAAAATAACAAATAACGTATAAATATATTTAGCTAAATATTTTTTAATATCAAACTTCTAAAAATGTATAAGCTACTATCCAAGATGGTAAGTAATATTAACTTTTAGTCATACCTATATTTCACACGTTTATTTTTCATCCATCCATTTTATTCGAATATAGTTGATACTAGCAAACCCTTAAAACTTTGGTCTTTCTTGGGTGGTAAAAAATATTTTTAGGGAGATAATAAATATCTTAAAGAGCCTTACACCTTTTTATAACTTAACTATATTAATACAAAATCCTAAACTAAGTACTACTAACATATTATTAGAAGAGTGTGTCTTAAAAAATACTGAATTAATTATATGTAATACGAATTAAGGTCTTATAGATACATTTATAGTAAGTGATATTAACAATTAACATTATGTTAAACAAATGAACACCTAGTTGTTCTACATAAGATTAAGCTTTTTTTTTACATTTTCTCGTAAACCTTTAAAACTCATTGCAATAATTACTAAGACCAAACAAAAGTTAATTTCATATAAATAAAACTAGCTGCACACTCCATTGACAGCTCTACAATATATTGAAAATTCAGTAGAATTATAGATGACATATACATTTAAGCGATTCTTTCAACACAACAAAATAAATGCATTGTTTGAGCCCTAGAATTCATATATTGACTCTAAGTGAATAATCTTTGCTTGCAAGGGGTATGAAAAATAAAAGAAACCATGAATTAGATATTTTTAAAGAAATGAGTCTCTACTACAATATACAATAATACATATAACAATATATTATAATAATAAACGTAGTTGCACATTAAATGGAATATACATTTGTAAATATATAAAAACAAAATATTAATTATGTTTATGATTTTATGTGACTATTATATTTCACACTATACATTAATTTGAATATTCCAAACATTTTAAGTTTCAAAAAAGTATGAAATATTGTAAATTTACTGTGTCATATCTTATTTTTGTTTTAAAATAATAAGCATTTGATTTATTAAATAAACATTTATAGATAATTTTATAAGATTAAAACAATAAATCTAACCGAATAATCTAAAATACAAATTTATATGTGTGTACACAAATATCTAATCGACTCGAATTAGCTATGTCTGTACGTTCGATTTGTATATTTGCTTGTTTCCAGTAGACTCAAAAATTACTTATAATATTGAGACGAGACTTCTTCTGTTATAGTCCTGATATTTAATTAATATATAAGCTATATTCCACTATACTATATACTACTACGCAGTGATGAAAAAACTGAATGCTGGTGTGCTTACATATGCCTTAAATTTTTATCAACTCAAATATAATAAAATTTAATGTATAAATCTTATTTTTAAAACTCCTTGTAAACGAGGGGTTTAGAAATATCAACAAACAAATTATAAATCTCCTTGACAAATAGTTTATTTGGAGCTATGTTTTCATTAATTTTATGCATTCACACTAGAAGGTAAATAGGGTTTCTTTCACATATAAAAAATACACATAAGTAACCTGTTATCTGTCATTTGATCTTTGATTTACATAGAAAAGTCTAGATCTATGTTCATGTATAGTTCTTAGCTAATAGTAAATAAAACTTATATCCCGAACTGGTTTTAAGACGTGGCACAAAAAAAAAAAGTAAAAAAAAATTGAAAGCACTGCAGAACATAGAGTGCACACTTCATAAATAAAATATAACGCTTTGTAATGAAATGTAGTAAGGTTTAATAGTAAATAATGCACATGTCTTTTATTGTTCAGTACAACACTTCCTCCTTTTAGTTTTCTTGCATTTTCTACTTAAATTTATATATTTTTTCAGTTATATTATGGTTTTATATAGTCTCAAATTTTAGGATTTTTCTGATATCTTATTGTTTTGCATTTCAATTATGTTTATCTAGTTTTGTTTCTTCGAAAGTTTTTTTTTTGTTCACTGCAACAATACCTCCAAGCAAGACAGCCACTGCTAGTGTGCTTGAAATTATGTCCTAAATTTAGGAATGTTTTCAGTAATTTTATACTGTTACTTGTAAATTAAATTGGTTTAGTTTTGTTTCTTGGTAATAAATAAAGATTACAATTTTATTGGGTGCGATAGGTTGCTTACTATAGACTGCTTTTTCAGTTAACTTTATTTTTGTTTCTTAGATAAAAAAATTCAAACATATATTAGATTTATAATGTTTGTATGCGCATTTGAATTTAGTGGATTTTTTTTATGGTTAGTATAAACGATAATAATAGCAAATAATTCATTTTTAGAACGTGTGTTTCTGTTTGCTTGTCAGTAAACTCAAAAAGTATTCAGACGGGACTTCTTCTTTTGTACTCCTTATTATTTAGGTAACCATGATAATTTATACACAATCAAGCTTTATCATTTAACTTGTGAGCTAGTGTCGAAAAAACCCGGGCGTAAGCAGTGAAAATTTACCGCGGCTGGTATTGCGTGTACGTAGAATGGAATGTGATATGAGCTGGCTTTTGGATGGATAGGGGAAGTGGACGTTTCCTCGTTTTTTCGTGGATATTTTTAGGCAAATAAGACACTGATCTAGACCAAGTTTAATTCTTTTCACTTATTGTAAGTGGTAGACTGTGTCGATGTATTGATTAATGCGTGTGAAGCCGAGGCCAAATGCTAGTGCATACTATAATGTATTACACATAATCTTTGAACAATGGTATATTGATGGTTTTGATTGTTTGGAAATTTGTAATCAATTTCAAACACCGCTTGATTTTCTCCCAAATTTGATATTCTGAAAGAATGCATCAGACAAAGTTAAATTTCGAGATTTAAAATGTTTAAAACTCAATTGGAATTTCAATTTTGGTCTTCTAAACAATTAGCTTCCCTATCATTGAGCTACTGAAGTGAACCCTTAAAAAACATAGGATTTTGTTATTTGTGAGTTTAAAAGGGCTCATTTTATGTTTGTATAGTGTTCTAAGGGCTTGATCAAGTTAATCCTTTGAAAAATGATGACAATAATAAGCAATATTCTTTGTGGTAATGATATAAAACCAATTTAACATTCAATTTATTTCGCCTTTAGTCGGTAATTAAGGCCGGTGTCCAACATCTCTTAGAAGATGGCCTGCCGATGATTCTAGTTTACCAAATTATCACTAAAATGATGCTAAGTGTGTTAGACAGTTTAAATATTTGACTGATACCCGCTTCTAACTGGGTGGATTGATTATGAACACAGTAAGAACATATTAAACATAAATTTAAATATATATCTTATGTATACTGGGTTTTATTATAAGAACTTTCAAATAAACACCCGTTTTAATAAACATTTACGTGAAATAAACCTTTTTATTTATATTTTCCGGGGCTTAGAGGTTGTTATTGATTAGTTACTCTTGGGGATCTTAAAATCAGCAATTTGAGATTTCAGAAAGAAATTACAATTTTATTTTAATTTTGGATATATTGCTGTTGCAAAAAATGCACAAATTTAACAATTTGATAAATATGGAAAAAATGTTAAGTGAACGCTGAAAAGTATATGATCACACATAGAACACGGATTGGGAACGATAATCTAGAGTTTGATTCGAGCAACTTATCATTTGAGTTTGTTAAAGAATCTAAATATTTAGGAACAGTTTTAAATAGCATTAACAATAATAGATTGAACATTAGGAAAGTAATACTGTCGGGAAATGCATCCTATTACTCGGTCAGCAAATTGTTAACATCTCGCCTGCTGTCAAAAAATGTTAAACTTAGAATATACCAAACAATAATTTTACCGGTTATTCTCTATGGGTGGGAAACGTGGTCTCTTAACTTACTTGACGAAAACAAATTTAGGGAGCTCGAAAACAAGGTGTTTATAAATATATTTGGTCCGAAGAGGGATGAGGCTACTGGGGAGGGGAGGAGGCTACACAATGATGAATTACATAACATGCAATCATCACAAGACATTGTTATGATCGTCAAGTTTCGTAGACCACGATATACAGGACATGCAGTGTGAATGGGAGATACTAGAACCTGTTTCAGGGTACTGACTGGCAAACCCAATGGGAATAAACCACTGGGAAGACCAAGACACATATGGAAGGAAAACATTATAATTGACCTGAAGGAGATAGGGTGTAATGAGGTGGACTGGATAGAACTAGCTCAAGATAGGGATAGGTGTTGAATTTTTGTAAGTGTGGCAATGAACTTTAGAATTCCTGATGTCATAAAGTGATCAGATTAATTACACTAGAAAACCCTAAAAAATATTTTATCTTAAAAGAGACATTTACTGAAAACTCGTAAGAATTGTGAAACGAAGTAATATATCTATACATTGTTATAGAAATCTTAAACCAACGATTATTAATGAAATAATATACACTCAAAGGTGCCGAATCTAGAGGGCCCTAGTGTTTTGGGCCCCCTGAATAATTGGCAAGAAGGGGCTGGGCGCCACTAAAAATGGAATTGTTAAATTGTTATATATTTTTTCTGGCTTTGCATACTTAATTTATATTTACTATTATGTAAAGCCATTATTTACAGAAGATAACCTACTAAAAATATCTTCCTTAGAGGTGATTTGAATAAAGACATGTAATGTTTGGCAGGCTGCTCACGGTATGAAGTGGTTTCTAGGGTGGTCTACTTGTCGCTCCACAAGCTAGGTTACTACTTACAGGGACTATATTTTACTAAAATTTTATTCCAATATGTGAATTAAATATTATATTACTTGTGATTTTAAAGATTTAAACCTAACTAAACACTTGGTTTCTGAGAATTTCTTCAAAGCATTTTTCTTAAAACACCCTCCTACTGTGACCAGTATTTGTTTGACATTGTTGTAGCCTAGTCAATCATAATAAAAAGTTCCCTTCTTTTATACGAAATATATTCAGTTTTAATATTTTAAGAAATAATAAATACTGTATTTTACTCACTATCAAACATTTTTATAGTAAAAGTGGAGGCATTCAAAACTGTAAGCATTTTATGAATTACAAAATAGGTATGTTAAAGTGCAAAACATATTAATTGATTTTCTGTTAACTCTTAAGGGGGATGAAACACTTTGATCAGAATTTTAAGTTTTTATTGCGACTATTGTTAGAAATCACATTTTTAAAATAAAAATTATAAGATCCAGCATGATCATTTCCTAAGTTCAAGCAACGACAGAAGTCTTATTCTGCGAAACATGTCCATAAGACAGGACGAGTTCAAATTATATCAGATTTAATATTTTTACTTTCTTGCTACCTTAATGTTATAAAAAGTATTGTGATCATCAGTAAAATTGAACTCAAGATTTTGATGAATTTTGAAGTTTCATGACCTTCCCAATCCGAAAGAGTGGTTTTTGAATTTCCGTCTGTCTGTCTATACCTCGGAGTAGAGCCTAAACTATCTTGCCGACCTGGCTAAAACTTGGTATCTAGGGTTTTCATAGGGTTGCCCCGAGGGATTTTTGGAATTAAATATCTAAACTTAAAATTAAGGGTAGTTTACTTAAGGGTGAAAGGAGAAAAATTGATTTGATCAAAATCACCTCCAAAGATTTTGATTAAATTTCATCTCTAAGCATTCATCACTATTATAAACAAAATGGCTACTCTGAATATTTCATCAAAATGAATTTAAGGGTTCCAGTCTGATGCGTAAATTCTAACTTTTTATCATATCTCCGTAACTCTTCAAGGTATAAAATTATTTATCATTAAAAAAATGTGGGTCTGTTTATAATAACAATCTTATATTTGAGACATATCTTTATAAAACCAGTCATTTTCAAACTATATCCAAATATATATATATATATTTCAATTTTTACTTTCTCTCTATCTTACAGGTAGAGAAAGTATTGTGATCGTCAAAAAAATCGAACTCGAGATTTTGATGAATTTTGACGTTTCATGACTTCCTGAATCCGAAAAAGTGGTTTTTGAATGTCTGTCTGTCTGTCTGTCTGTCTGTCTGTCTGTCTGTACCTCCAACTAGAGCCTAAACTATTTTACCGATTGAGCTGAAACTTGATATCTAGGGTTTTCATAGGGTTGCCCCGAGGGGTTTTTGGAATTGGATATCTACCCCTAAAATTAAGGGTAGTTTACTGAAGGGAAAAAAGAGAAAAAGTCGATTTTCTCAAAATCGGCTCTAACGATTTTGATTAAATTTCATTTATGAACATTAATAAATATTCCAAACAAAATGGCTACTCTCAATATTTCGGCAAAATGGCTTTAAGGGCTCCGGTCTGATGCGTAAATTAACATTTTTTATAATAGCTCCGAAACTATTTGAGATATGAAATTACTTAGCATTACAAATATGTATATATATTTATAATACAAATATTTTATTCGAAACATATTTTTATAAAATCAATAATTTTCAATCTATACGCAATTATATATATATTTTTAGCTTTTTGGACATTAAAGCTTAAGTATTGCGATCGTAAAAAAAACTAACCTGAAATGTTGATGGATTTCGACGTCTCATGACCCCCCGAACCCTAAAAAATAGTCTTTGCAATGCCGTCTGTCTGTGTGTCTATTAAAACTTAAAATTAAGGGTAGTTTACTGAAGGGCAAAAAGAGAAAAAGTCGATTTTCTCAAAATCGGCTCTAACGATTTTGATTAAATTTCATTTATGAACATTAATAAATATTCCAAACAAAATGGCTACTCTCAATATTTCGGCAAAATGGCTTTAAGGGCTCCGGTCTGATGCGTAAATTAACATTTTTTATAATAGCTCCGAAACTATTTGAGATATGAAATTACTTAGCATTACAAATATGTATATATATTTATAATACAAATATTTTATTCGAAACATATTTTTATAAAATCAATAATTTTCAATCTATACGCAATTATATATATATTTTTAGCTTTTTGGACATTAAAGCTTAAGTATTGCGATCGTAAAAAAAACTAACCTGAAATGTTGATGGATGTCGACGTCTCATGACCCCCCGAACCCTAAAAAATAGTCTTTGCAATGCCGTCTGTCTGTGTGTCTATTAAAACTTAAAATTAAGGGTAGTTTACTGAAGGGCAAAAAGAGAAAAAGTCGATTTTCTCAAAATCGGCTCTAACGATTTTGATTAAATTTCATTTATAAACATTAATAAATATTCCAAACAAAATGGCTACCCTCAATATTTCGGCAAAATGGCTTTAAGGGCTCCGGTCTGATGCGTAAATTAACATTTTTTATAATAGCTCCGAAACTATTTGAGATATGAAATTACTTAGCATTACAAATATGTATATATATTTATAATACAGATATTTTATCCGAAACATATTTTTATAAAATCAATAACTTTCAATCTATACGCAATTATATGAATTTTTTTAACTTTTTGGACATTAAAGTTTAAGTATTGCGACCGTAAAAAAAAACTAACCTGAAATGTTGATGGATGTCGACGTCTCATGACCCCCCGAACCCTAAAAAATAGTCTTTGCAATGCCGTCTGTCTGTGTGTCTATAAAAACTTAAAATTAAGGGTAGTTTACTGAAGGGCGAAAAGAGAAAAATTTGGTTTTCTCAAAATCTGCTCAAACGATTTTGATTAAAATTCGTATCTAGGCGTTGATTAAGATTATAAATAAACTGGCTATTTTCATTTTCCTATGAAAATGATTTTTAGGGTACTTTACAGAAGCGTTAATTTCCGTATCTCCACAACTATTTGAGAAACTAAACAACTTATCATTGCAAAATTGTAGGACTATTAGAAATAAAAAACTTTTATTTGACATATATTTTTATAAAAGCAACAGTTTCTGAGATATTTGCAAATATATTAATACAATTTTGTGAGCTTTAGTTGTAAACATATACTACTTAAGTCTTAACGCAATAATTCTCCAATGCCATAGAGTAATTAAATATAAGTATCTAAAAAAGTATGTTATTTTTCCTTAAAGCTCTTAGGAGAAATGTTTGCATAGCAATGATCTATCTCCATTTTAGACTCAATAGTCAATATTTACATTTTTTATTGGTCAAAATGTATAAATGAATAATTAAATATCAATGCGATGACTTGAAGATCTGCAACACCTTATAAAATGTTAAAATTTTAACCAGAAATCGAAATTTTAATACGAAGTGTTGACCCTTGTGGAAGACATTAAACTGTTTGAAATGTTCTTAGGTGGACAAAGATGCGCCTCTTTTCTCATTGATTCTATATCATTGTATATTATTTTATGCGTGTTCTTATGTGGAGTGGTGATGATACAATGTACATTATTCCGTTCAGAAATCTTACGAGTTTATATAAAGAGAGAGAAAGTCTGTGCGGTGTGCCGTACCATTTATTTATTTTGCATTAGTGACCGTCAAAAAAAAAAAAATTAACCCGAGATGTTGATGGATGTCGAATTTTCATGACCCCCAGAACCTTAAAATTGGTTTTTGAAATGCCGTCTGTCTGTGAGTCTGTCTAACCCTAAAATTAAGAGTAGTTTACTAAAGGGTAAAAAGAGAAATGAAAGTTTTTCTCAAAATTGGCTCTAAGTATTTTGATTAAAATTCGTATATAGGCCTTAATCAAGATTATAAAGAAAATGGCTATTTTAATTTTCCAATGAAAATGACTTTTAGGGTAATTTACAGAAACAGAAATTCCCATATCTCCGAAACTGTTTGAAAAACTAAATAACTTATCATTGCAGAATTGTAGAACTATTGAAAATAAAAAAACTTTTACCTGAAATATATTTTGTATACTAATGATTTCTGAGATATTGGTACATATATGAATACAATTTTGTGAGCTTTAGTTGTACAGAGATACTACTTATGTTTTAACACAATAATTCTAATAATAATGGCATTCATGGAACAATTACAGCCAGTAGTGACCGAGTTGTCTTAAGTGTTTGACTCGCATAGCACTTAGGCAACGTTGAAGATATGCTTGAGGTTCAAGACCAACCCAGATACATTGAGATCGATTTTTCAAGTGAGAATTTCATTGAATATAAATATTATTCTGATTACAGTAAAGAGTATTAATTTAATCCATTCTATTGATCCGTAAGTTTTACTATGGATTAATTACTCATGTGCTGTACGTAATAGCACTTTTTTTATAGTAAAAATTCCTTTTCCAAAACTTATTTTACTCAAAAATACAACCGCTGTTGAGTAATTTAATTATTTATCAAAAATCCAGGTTTATACAATAAGTAATGTTAGAATTATGTTTGAATATGTATTTGTTATGTTCTAGGCATAATTATTTTTAATAGTTTTCATTATTTTTTTTAATATAAACTCTATAACTTAAATAAATGGACAGATCTGTTTAAGAGTATATCCATCCTAATAAGATCATTTTTTTATTTTTGCCTAGAACAATGCATTAATTTCTTTTTACAACCGATTAAGTATCAGGACGCGATGTTATTTGAATTATTAACTTTGACTATCCTGTGGTCTTGGATATTAGTTTACATGAATAAAATAACCATAAATTATGATTTAGCTACTTGTGAATTTTGCTTGAAATATAATTAAATATTAAACTAGATAATTTTAATTTACTTTGACAACCTTAAAGTGTTTTATAAGATGTAATTTTTTGTTTAGGCTTGGTTTAAATTTTAGTTAAATTTTGTAATTACAATCACCATTTAAATTATATTTATAGATAAAAGCAAACTTGTGATATAAAAATTGTTACTTAATTGAAACTGGTGGTATATATAGTTATATCACAGGGAATATAGATTTTTAAAACAATTTTGGTTAAATATATATTAGGTCATTCAATTTAAAAGTTTTTAGAAATCAAACACAAATGCTCTTTTGTAAATTTTCTATACAATATAAAAATTAATTAAAAGAATACCTAGATTAAGAATTGGTCAATGTTATCAAAATTAGTTTCATATATTTTAATCAAGATAATTATAATACTATTCAAAATCTGGTAAAGCAAATTGGAGATTTAATAGATATCATATATCAATAAATAACTTATTATTTTAAATTAAATAATACTACATATATTAATTAAAACAAATTTATTGTAAAACTATTCAACTACAATACATATATATTTTTATTTATAAGTATATACATTTATATTAAAATCTTAGTAATTAAAATTACAATACATACATTTTATAAATAATATATATTTAGGATCTCACATGAAACAAACGTGTAAAGCAAATCTACCCAATAATATTTATGACTGCTAAAATAATCTTAGTAATTTTAATCAGATATAAATGGCTTTGGCCTAAAGATAATGATGCCTTAAGTCATATCCATTATAATAAATCCGAGAAGTGACGATCTCTCAATATCGGCTACTGAGCTGTCATCTAGCGTCATTTATTTTTTAAAAGACTTCGGTAAATTCATCTCCTTTTATTTTACTAGTACGATGATAAATTATTTTAATAGCCTATTATATACGAAATTAGGTTAAGAGCAAACGTTCTGATAAAAGTTTATTTAAATATAATACGGCATTTATTAAATATTAAACCCAACACATGATTTGTTGTAATACCTATCTGTTTTATAACTAGGCCTATATGATTATTCTTGCTTAAAGAGAAAAAAAAAATTTAAAGAAATTTTTGTATAAATTATTATTATTATTATCATCATCATCATCATCATCATCATCATCATCATCATCATCATCATCAGGTGTTCTGTCTCACGATAGGTTCATTTCTTTTGTCAGCTAATTTAGAGCACCAATATACAATTTAAGTTTTTGAACTTGTTATGACTCAATTTATAGTACCTAATGTTTCTTTAACCATTAATGTAATTATATAAACATATATAAGGGGTATTATGTAGAATTGGTCACTTAATCTTGAATGTTTAATATGTTATGACGGAACGATTTTTCAAGTAAATATTTCTCATTAGCTATATTGAAAATAGAAAGAAAGATTCATAATTTTTGTATTTTGATGTTTTCCTGGATTTATTTTATGAAATAACATACTATTTTCATTTGATATTTTTGTAAGGGAGTCATAGTAAAATACAAGGAATCTACACAAATTCTATGTTGGATCACATCTAGTGATACAAATGGTGTAATAGGGGTAGTCGGGTCTTGTTGATACTCATCCTGGAATATATTATTAATATTAATAATCCGAAATCCTATATTAATTGGTGGCGAATTCGTATAGCTAATAGAATCTAGGTTCGGCTGCTGAAAATACCAAACTATATATAATTGGTTAAATTTGGGCTGGTTATCATAGTGATATATTAAATATTAGGAAACTGGGCGTTTTGTCTTTTTTAGAAATATATTAGTTTGAAAGTCGAAATAGAATATAATTAGTATTATTAATAATGTGCGTTTTAAATACTTTCAATGAATAGATCAAATCTATTAACTAAGTAATTATTTATTTTAGAGAATTTGAGTAGTATTTTTTTTAGTGTGTAAGCTTAATAAAGCGAAATAGGGTGGGTAGTGTGACACAAATTTGACTCTCACCTAAAAATCATAAGATGTTGGTTGACCTTACGAACTTGCTTTGTTTTATAAGCATGTTACAAGATTTTGGCTAACAATAGAGAAAAAATATTTGTATGCGGGTGTCTGTTGTCTGCTATAGCTTGAAGATTAAAATCAATAAATTATATTTTAATATTATTGTGATGGGGTGTAATTACTTGTGCAGAATAAGTTATCAAAATAAAATACTAGCTAGGCCTAATAAACTTGAAAAACATAATATACACATTTTTCTGTAAATTTTTAACCTGCTCATTTTCATAAAAATCAATTTCATTCAGCTTGGTTTGAAACTTACAAATATCTATCATTATGTATTTTTTTTATCTGTATTGTCATTGGATAAAAAGTAATAGAAAATTTTGTGTACTAATCTTTTGTCTATATGTTAGTAATTATTTTAATGGCTTAAATAGGCCTTAGTCTCCAACCAATGAACAAACATTTACATTTTATAAAGTAATCTAAGATCTTATTTTCGTACTACAAGTTAATTTAGTTACCACTGTAAATTTTGATATATAAAATTAATACCTATAAAATAATATTAATAAATGGTAGGTTATCAATTTTTGCAACAAAAATATGTATGTATAATATAAAAGGCCTTCATATGAAAATTGGGCTGTAACTTTGGCGTATGATCAAATAGGAACTAGATGGAACGTACATATTTTATCACGGTTCCGTTTTAACAGAGGCTCCTATATTTTTAAAAGAGATAGTTCTGCATCATGGTCAAGACTGATTTTTAATATAGTGATGTATTGTGTATACTTTTGCCTTAGAATAATATAATATCAGAACTCTCCAATTAAATAAAATGGTTTCTTCAAAGAGGACCTTAAAAATACGTTTGTTATAAAAATGTATAAGTTATTACTGCTCAAATCTAATAACTATGTGAATTTAGTCTCTATAACACTTCACCAACCATAAGTAAAGATACATTTTAAATACATATAATCTCACTCTTTTTAATAATAAACAATATCAATTTCTATTTAAATACATCATAATGTGTGTTTATAAAGTTATTGATATATTATTGTATGTTTAATTTTGTATTTATATATATATGTATATATATATTTATTTGTAAATACATCATAATGTGTGTTTATAAAGTTATTCACATATATTTATGTATGATTACTTTTGTATTTGTAAATATATATATGTATACACATATATGTAAAGAATGTATTGAAGGTTTAAAATTTACCCTATTTCGTCTAGTGAGCACTTATGTGACATATATTTAATTATAGGAATAGAATGTGGCTTAAAGTAAAAATAAAAAACATATTTCTGAATTAATTTTAAACGGTCTATCAAATAATTTCTATAACCAATCATTTTTCAAGGTAATATTTTTATAATATAAAACAATTTAGCATTTATTAATTTATTTTATGGGACGTATGTAAGGTGGTTTATTCATTGACTTACTTTAATGCCTAGTATAAAGACATATTAATACGCTATCAGATATGTATTTTCCTATGCTGTCACTTTTAAAAATTACAATTTTATCGGTACTGCTAGCTAAAAGATCAGTACTAAAATTGTACAGTAAAGCTTGGTGACAGTTTAATAATAACTTATATCATTAACATGTATTTAATATAATTTCACGTTTAATATAGGATGGGTCTGATTTTATCCCACTTTAAATATCATACGAAATTTCATCTAGTTTATTTTAAATTCTATTTACTTTCTCACTTTTTGTATTCAACTACATTAAACTATGTGAATACACTATAAAACCAAATATGTATTTCATAATAAAAATGTTATACAATAAAACTAATATCTACAAACATTAAACGTTCCTTGGTTTATATAATATACTAGAACTACAATCATTTAGCAAGCTAATCTCATCAAATGCAATGTTCAAACAATTATAACTAAATCTATAAATTATAGATAAGCTAGTCAATTTAATATAAAGCTTTTTTAATTCGACCTTTTATATTCGATATGAATTTGACAATTTTTGGTATGATCAAAAACGTAGACCAAATATTATTGTGTTCCGAAAGTATTTTTAAAACATTTATAATAATGTATGGATACAAATAGTTTAATAAGAGATTTTTAAGGACTTATTAGACAATATTAAGTTATTTTAAAAAGAATATTATCAAAGCAGAAAAATGTGATTTATTAGGAAAATTATATAAACTCACTTTCTAATAATTATTGATATAAATCTCTAGAAACTTTCCGTAGCATTAATTTAGCATAAAGGCTGACCCCAAATTTTTTATCGAACTTGTTTTGACACATACATTTATTTGGATGTATATAAGAAATACACCTATTCTTTATAAAATTAATTTCAATAACTATATCAAATATATATAATTCCGTTTGTAAGTAGGTAAAAATACCATCATAATTATAAGAGTAAATAATATTTATATTGTCATACATTGTTATTTTATTACAGAATCCAAACGCAGAATTCAATAATATATTAATTTAAAATTGATTTAAAATCAAGCAAAAAAAAATAATAGTTCATCGTCATGGATTAAAATAAACTTTACAGTAAAATCATATTGTGGACTTCTAAGTTACTAGAGTATACTTATAAAATGTTACATAAGAGTTGTTTGAGCCTAGAATTTGTGATAATATTTTACCAACAAAAATATTTAGGGATTTCTTCAGAGATTATTAAATTAATGGTACAAATGTATGTATACATAAACACAATTTCACTGTCAAAATTTTCTGGTATAATTGTTTATTTATAGTTTCACTGGTATTAATACTTTCTATTTAATAATTATATTGTTGTAAATTTATTTACTTCAGTTAAATAAAATAGTTTCAGAAAACAATTCTGGGTATTTAAAACAAGGTACATATTAAATAATTGTTACCTAATTTTTTGTAAAATTCATGTATACTACCCATTAAAATTTGTTAATGCCCATAACTAATAACTGTTGAATTTTAGGGGATTATTTGGATGCTTCTTTCACAAAAATATTTTTTTTTATTGGATATGAATATTGAATTGATAAAACTTATAACTTACTCACGATTAATTTTCTTCCCAAGAACATATCTTGCCCTCAAAACAGTGGTACATTCATATGTCACTCGATCACACGATTTATATATATTTTTAAATAAAGAAATTTTGTTGTTTAACAGTGGTACTAACGTAACCATTATCAAAAGATTGTTTAAAATTACACTATCCAAATACATTTTATTGATATTTTCCACAGCAGCAAAGATAATTATTTCCTAAAGGGCTATATTTATTTGTCCATTAATATTGAACATTGATTTTTGCAGATATAAAAGAAAAAATTTTATTTCTAAATAAATGTTTAATAAACACATACTTTTCAATCCCGAGATAAGTAAATTTCGTATTTAGAAACCCAGTGATAGGCCATGGAGTTTTGAAACATAAATAATCGTCTTCACTATCAATAAACGGTAGCATGATGCCATAAGTAAAGTTACAAATCTCTTCATAATTCGTACAGCGTAAATACTCGGAAACCGCCATCACAGTTGGAGACCAATTTTTCAAACTAAGTGCATTTCAGTTTATCCTCAATAGAAAAATAAAACTCGAAAGTCCCATTTTTTTAAGAACTGCATATTATTCATATGAATGCATCATGCATCTGTTGAAAAGTTGCATCAAGCTGCAGTTGCAAGACATTATAAATGAACAAGGAGCAAAACTAGTTTGTAAAGATGTTTACGTGAAAAAATAAGGAACGATAAAAAGAGGTGGGGAATATACGTTGTTTGAATCAAACTGGTTTGGAAGTCTTTTGTGCTGCCTAGTCCCCAATTATGTTCGAGAAGATACGAACCCAGTACTTCACACGATGGTGAAACTATAGAAAACTTTATAATGACCTGTAGTGAAATAGAAATCCTACTACAGTAATTTGCAATTGGATGCATTTCTTAAAAATAAATAATCTAAAGATCAAATGAAAGACAAGAGCCCATAAATATTAATATTATAACATGACAAAACCCAGTTAAAAAAAAAACAAGTCTGTCCTTTTAATTTATTTTGGTGTGCCCACGGAAATTGTATGTATAAGGTTATTTTTAAAATAGTTAAAATCTTATTAAATATTATGTATTCGTGATATTAAATAATTGTTAAGAAAGTATAATCAAACAGTTCTTTCAGAAAGTCTTAATAGCTTAAAATTTTTAGATGTATTTAAAAAATTAAGGGGCAGATGTTTTGTTAGTTTTTTAAAACTAATGATAAGAATGTCTTAGAATATGAAATTTACTTGGAAATCAAAACTCCGGGATTGAAATCCTTGCCGGGTTAATTTTTCAATTATCTCAATTTTCTTCCCACATTAAAGTACTAATTTTATAAACAATTATTTCTCGTAAATAAGCTAAATATTGGTTCCTACATTCTCAAGATAAGCAATAAATTATATAATTACAAAAAGTATTATTTATATTCAAGCCAAAGAGTACATACATTTTAAATTTCTCTCCGTTATTTTCTTTGTAATATAAGTATTTCAGCAAGAGTATGTAATTATTATATTCTCATACATCTTCTTGTTCTCGAAAACCATCTCCTATATTTTCATTAATTTGAAAGAGTGTAGAAATATGTCCTACTGATCTAAGTTTCCTCCAAACTTCCCCACATTAACAAACAATGCTTCACCCTCTCTCCTTCATCCTCCCATTTTGTGTGAAGAAGTAGATGGAAGTACACACAAGAAACGTCGGGAACAAGAAATGAAAGGGTTGAATAGCAAGGGTCGCCGCTCCGGTAATTGGAACTCGAGACCTCAAGCAAATATTTGACTTAAAGGACCAGGAAAAATAAGAAGGGCGTGTGAACAGAATACTTTGGAAGGGAGATGTACCGTCAAATACTGAATTGCATTTGAGGGCTGAAATGTAATGTTATATTAATATTATTGAACATATTATATTTTATTCAGAGCTCTCAATGATTTATATACTTATTAGATATTATTTATTTGAGATTATATTTTACATCACATTTTCTTTTCAGTTTGGGTGTATGCATTTATATGCGTTTGTGGGGCAGGAATGATTGAGGTAGAATTTATATAAAGTGTAGCTGAATTTTCAGGGAAGAAAGCCATAATTAAATAACCACATTACGAGCGGCCAAAATTTAAATAAGTATTTGCCAATTAACGACAACCCAGGGTAGATAAACCTTAAATTTAGTCAACTTACCCACCGTTGGCTGNTGTATATATATGTATATATGTACATATATATATATATATATATATATATATATATATATATATATATATATATATATATATACATGTATATACATATTGATTTTATTGGTCTTTACCTGGCAGTGGCTAAACAAAGTTAGGAATATCATGTTAAGAGTAGACTTCAAATTATATTTAAATTCTCAAACTGATCTAGAATTTAAGGCCAGCACACACAAAATTTTCTTAGGACTAGCTCCTTGAATCTTTCGAAGAAAGAATGATTCAAATTGCTTTAAATATTAATTTAAAATTATAATCATAGGCCCTATATATTTTTTAATAACACTATAGTAAATTAAATTATTATGAGTTATGGGTTGTGACCATATATTTCAAATAATTTAAATATAAATATAAAAATTACGTAGTAAATAATGGTATCGTGTATCTAACGGACTTCTGTTGCTTTTATTTTAAACTAGACATTTACTAAGACCTCATCAGATTGTGAAACGAAACAATAGGTTTATACAGTGTTGAAGAAAAACTACACCTAAGATCATAAATGAAATAATATACACTGTTAATTACTTTATTGCATTAGGAACTAAGACCACTGTTAAAGAAAAATTGAGTAAAGAGATACATCACTGTCCACTAAAGAGCAAAAGCATCAAAATCATTTTCAAAAACCTGAATTATAAAGAATATATATTTTATTATAGCTTGGAAATAATCAGTTTTATAAAAATGTTCAAAGATAAATTTTTTATCTTTAATAGTACTTCAACTTTATAATGATAAAATATTTCCTATCTCAAATACACGCGGAAAAATTACAAGAATTGGAAAATTTTCCCAATGTAAATTACGCTCAAATTCTTTTCCATGTGAAAGTGAAAATTTCCTTTTTGTTTATAGTAATAAACAATGTCTAGATATAAAATTTAATTAAAATCTTTATAACGAATTTTGAAAAAATAACTTTGATCTATTATTGCCCTTAAGTAAACTATCCTTAATTTTAGGGTAGGATATCTAATTCCAAAAATCTTTGGGAGACTTTATTAAGACCCAAGGTACAGACAGACAGAGACAAATGGCATTGCAAAAACCACATTTTTTTGTTTAAGGGGGTCATGAAATTTAAACATTTATCAATATCTTGAGTCCAATTTTTTTGACCATCACAATACTTTTTCTCCGAGGTGTCGAGAGAGTAAAAATTGTATTTATAGACACCCGATGAGCCTATCTGGCTCAAATATTCGTGTATTGATATGTTAGTATTACGAGTAACAATTAATTCTTAAAAAAACTTAATTAAGTAATTTGAGCTATCACTACTATAATAATCAGCTACATATATGGTGGAAGGATGAATAATTTTTCTGAAATAATGCACATTATTAAATGTATTACATTCAAAACAGGAGAAAATATTTAACTCTGTTTTTTAAGTGTTACTATGATCTCTTATCGATTTTATTTATATTTAAAACTGGTATTGTAAATGACAACCGATTATGATTAATTTGACTTTGTAAAGAAAACAATGAAAATAGTTAAATATCAAGTCCAAACAAAATTAGGTATCCAATGGTTTATTTTTTGTTGTGTCCATTTATTTGGCCACTTTCTAAATACGCGGTTAAAAATACATTCATACACTCGTGTATCTATAAATAAAAATTTTAAATCTGAATACTTATTTTAACTTCTTTTTTAAATCGTCATTTACTAATCACATCCTAATCATTCAACAATGGTTGTGCTTATAATAATTCCCGTATAATATTTTTAACAAGCCAATTTTTTTCATAATTATATGTTTAAAATACTAGTGATAATAATATGATCACTAATATAAGTACTAATATATTTTACATACGTTTATATATTATTATAATTATTAGAAATTATTTTTACAGAGTATTTTACTAAATATTTACTGTAGTTGCAATATTTAATAACATAAAATAATCTACCCTTCGTGTACCCCGTAAAGTTGCAAGATTACCTTGAATTATTCAACTATGTTATAGCTTATAGGGTTAGGCCATAGTGTAATTCGTCGAGATTAGTTGGCTACCTTTCAGTGTAAGCTGAGTGTACATCTAAAATCTCTTTAAAATTATTTTGTAGAATATTTTTTTTTATTTATTAAAAATTGTATAAAGTTATCTCAAAATCTCAATACTATATAAACAATCACTTAATAAATCAACCAAATAATTCCAAATATTGTATTTGTAAATCCAAGACAGTAAAATACGTTGTTAGGGTATATAATTTTTACTACACTAAGCTTTGTCAGTGCACTAGGCCCATTTTGTATTTCTTAAATCAAATAATAAATCCAAGCTCATATACGTACTGACTTGGTCCATCTATCATGTCATGTGATAGTTTTGAGGTGAATTGATCTTAGACATATCAAAAAACATTAATATTGTGAATATAATTTTACTGGCACTCAACACATTATGGTAGCTGTTGGCTGAGGTGTATTGATGCAACTCTGATCAATAGTATACTTATGTCCTTCAGCCAGGAGTCAAACCTGCACTCATTTCAGTACAAAGCATGTGCTTTAAAGATATTTGGCAAAATAATTACACGTTTATTTTTTTGTACATCCACAACCTAGGAAAATTCTTTTTCGTTTTTGGTTTTTCAGGCAAAATGCTTTAATCTGGCACAACAAGAAAGGCACACAATATGTTGTAGTTTCAAATAATCAAATCTGAAAATTCTCAATTTTTTACGACGTCCTACTACCCATTAGGGCTATCCGTATTTAGTTACATTATTCGGTCAAGATGAGAAAGTTAGAATATAGAAAAATAATAACAAAAATTGTGTGGAGAAAGTGAGAAAATGTTTAAATAAAATCACCCTTAATATGCCTATCCGGAATTCAAACTCAGACGTTCTTATCAAAGTCAAACTAGATTAGATGGGCTTAACGCTCAGTCCACGTTCATATTGATTCAGGAAATATATATTTGTTATTAAAATTATTATATATCAGGCTAACACTCACCTCTTTCGAGGCTCCTTTAACCCATCATGTCAGTATCAGGCAAACATTCACCTCTTTCAAGGCTCTTTTAACCCATCATGTCAGTATCAGGTGAACATTCACCTCTTTCAAGGCTCCTTTAACCCATCATGTCAGTATCAGGCAAACATTCACCTCTTTCAAGGCTCCTTTAACCCATCATGTCAGTATCAGGTGAACATTCACCTCTTTCAAGGCTCCTATAACCCATCATGTCAGTATCAGGTGAACACTCACCTCTTTCGAGGCTCCTCTAACCCATAATGTAAGTATCAGGCGAACATTCACCTCTTTCGAGGCTCCTCTAACCCATCATGTCAGTATCAGGCGAACACTCACCTCTTTCGAGGCTCCTCTAACCCATCATGTCAGTATCAGGCGAACACTCACCTCTTTCGAGGCTCCTCTAACCCATCATGTCAGTATCAGGCGAACACTCACCTCTTTCGAGGCCCCTTTAACCCATCATGTCTGTGTCCTCCAAGTGTAGACTCTTAAAGGTGTGCAGAGGGTAGTTTAAACATTGACGACCCCGTGCCTGCCATGTTTCCCGGTCATCACTGGACAGCTAGTAACCCTCCCATCATCTCTGATAGACTTCCATCAGAGGGAGGAGTCGGCTCTTCTTTCATGTGTGCTGGGCGCATACAGCAGGGAGCTAAGACAAAACCTAGGCATGACTCTTACTCAAAAAAGCATTTAACCTAGATTGCCCCACTGGGAAGGACTCATACTGAAAAGGACTTTTACATATGTTGCCCTGTTTGGAACCTCAGAGGATATCAGGTGCCTAGCCTTATAAATCAGCCTAAATAGTATTCAATCTAAGTTGTCCAGTGGGGAACTCATGGAGGTAGCCTGGAGTATTCAATCATTTGTTGTCCAGTGGGGAATTCATGGAGGTAGCTTGGAGTATTCAACCTTAGTTGTCCAGTGGGGAACTCGTGGAGGTAGCCTGGGGTATTCAACCTAAGTTGTCTAGCGGAAAACTCATGGAGGTAGCCTGGAGTATTCAACCTAAGTTGTCCAGTGGGGAACTCGTGGAGGTAGCCTGGGGTATTCAACCTAAGTTGTCTAGCGGGGAACGCGTGGAGGTAGCCTGGAGTATTCAACATTAGTTGTCCAGTAGGAAACTCATGGATGTAGCCTGGAGTAGTCAACCTAAGTTGTCTAGCGGGAAAATCATGGAGGTAGACTGACTAGTCTCCCAGGAAGGTACTAGCTACCAAACAATTAAATTGTGGTGAGTATGGGGGATGCCCATTCACTCCTATATTTACGAGCTCGACAGATATGTAGGCCTATTAGAACCTAGCAAGTTTTTCTTACGGTTTACGTAAATTTGGTGGGTGTTTAAAAACATGATCAGGGTCTTTGAGAAGCCCACTGTAAGCTATTTAGTGATTAAATATGTTTAGCCAATACAACCATTTAAACATATTCAATGTACAGTACATTACCCATTTTTAAGTAATAGATAAGATTACTTAATATTTGTTATTCATGAGCTGTTTACAATAATATACGCATAAATATTAAAATATAATTTCGACAGGATATTGGGATATGAATTGAAAAAAATATTAAATTAAAATGGTTGCTAAAAATTGGCCAGTAATTTGGTGACATCTCGCCGATTGTCAAGGAATGTAAAACTTATGATATACAAATCAAAATTTCAACTAGTGGTTTGCTATGAATGTTAAACGTGGTATTTTACTATACATGTCGAAAATAAATTTAAGTTGTTCTAAATCAAGGTTTTAGGAAGATATTAGGTCTAAAAAGGGATAAGGCTATTGAGAAATGGAGGAGGCTACATATTGATGAGCAACATAACCTATACCCATTACAAGACATTGCTAGGATAATCAAGTATGGTAGATTACGGTGGGAAGGACATGAAGCGCGAATAAGAAAATTTAAAACTGTGTTCAGAGTATTTATTGACTGGCATACCCAATGGGAAGCGACCATTGTGTAGATATAGATGCAAATGGGGGAATAACATTAGAATCAACCTGAAAGAGTTAGGGTGTAGTGAGGTGGACTGGATAGAACTAGCTCAAGATAGGGAGAGGTGGCATAATTTTGTAAGTATGGCAACAATTAACTTTCGAGTTCCTAATAACATAAAGTAAGGTATCAAATAGTACGAAATTAGATATTTGAAAATAATTAATCGAATACTGTACCTTATCTCAGTCGATAGCACGTCTGTCTACTGAGCTAAGGGTCCCGGGTTTTATTTACAGCTTGGCCAAAAATGTATCATTCGTGAAATGTGGGGTTACCCTTTCACATTGATATATTAATAGCTGGGGACTTGATTTTGTGCTTGTCCTAGTCTGAAGTTATATTATAAGGTATATGAAGCTATGACAGGCCTAGCAAGACGGTAGTGGAAGATATATGACTTGAATAAAAAAACTGACCCAGGCCACAGTCTGGAAACAGTAATGGATGTAAATCAAATACTAGGTAGTATTTTAGACGAAATTTAAAAAGATTTTTTTTTTTGGCTAAATGAACCTAATACAGGTTAGAGTAGAAAAAAGCGTAGTAACACGCGGTGCTAAATAAATATAAATATAATACAAATGTATGCTTTCCCCAGCATGTTTTACTACACCGTACCATTATGCGCAGTTCTATTACGCTGATGGGGCTAGGATGAGGAAAGTGGAGCTAAGAGGAAGAGTTGTCTCCTTTTCATGGTAGTAGGCTAGAAAACCAATTAGAAATAAATGTTATGATATAATTGCACAAACTTTCTCATATTATATATTATGTTTTCGAAGAGAGTTTTCATAAATAAGTTCTGCGTGAATTACTCTTAAGTATTTGTTCTCTATTAAAACAAACACATCATATTGTTAATCACAATAATCACTCTTTATAAATATTTTATTTTAAACCAAATTATTCAAATAGATTTAGAAAAAATTCAAACCAAAACCAAAATGATAAAAGTAACCTCAAATTATTTGTTTTATGTAAAATAAAAAAACGTATTCTTATTAATTATGAAATCCCATACCCAGCTTCCCATTTTGAATTCACAATTTCAGATCAATTTCTAAGAAATTCAAATTTTCTATAATGTGTCTTAAACAAGCCATTGTTAAATTTATTAAATCTATATAAATACAGATAAACTATTATTGATAATGTAAAATAGTCCTCCAATACAAATTTTGAACTAATTTTTTAGAGCAACTTAACAGATTACAGTTTTGAAACAAATCGCTAAAGCCAATATTTCAATTATTTTAATTGAAAAACAAAGTCATTGTAACATATACAAAACTGAATCCCCCCCATTCCTTCCCTCCAAAAAAGTATAAAACATTATTTGTCATCATATACGTTTAAAGCAAAGTTGCTATACCCATTTTCAAATATTCAAATTTGCAAAATTCACTCATCAGTAAACGACTCTCAATTTAATTTTTACTCCAAACCAAATATAAAAGGTATTTGTCATATTAAACACTTTTAAGATACCCATTTGGAAACAAATCGCCATCGTAATTTTTTTAATATATAATGTTTATGGAAAACCAGTCGTTCAGTTAACTTTTCATAAATTAGTTTTTACCCCAAAAGTGAGTAAACATTGATATTTGTTATGTCAAATACTCCTAAATACCCATTTGGAACCAAATCACTAGAGCCATTTTGTAAACTATTTCATATTTAAAAAAAATAAGTCATCAGTAAATTACCCATAAATGAGTTATCAACCTAAAAACAACTATACATGGTTATCTATCATAACCCAAAATCTTTGAATATACATTTTGAACAAAATAGAGCTGATTCCAAAACATTAGTTTTTTTAAAATCTCTTATTAGTAAACTTTTCTCTAACGAGCTTTTGTCTAAAAACCAATTACACATTGCTATTTATCATTTCAGGCTAATCTTATATGCATTTTAAACGAAATAGTTTTAGTCATTCTCTAAAAACTTGCATTTAAAAAATATTACTCATCAGTAAACTACCTTTAATGAAGAGCTAGGGTATAAAAACACACAATTTTGTGGTATATCCCTGTACAATCTGAATATCAAGCTTGAAAAATTTACATCAAATGGTTTGGGGTTCGTGACCAGGGACTGACAAACTGACATACAGACAGATATACAGACATGGGGACAGACACAATTTTAAAATCCTTTTTCTTTTGTGTGTGTTCGTGTTACAAAACACGTATAGATTCGTAATAATCTCGAGATCGATCTTTTTAACGATCACACTACTTTCTCTTGATATGAGAAAGTAAAAGTTTAGCATAACCAGCTGGGACTCGATACCTAGTCACCCAGTCCCTGTAAACCTGTTTCTTGAGAGAATGACGCCATAGACAAGGGCGTTTGACCATAAGGGTCACATTGAAAATTGAAGGTTCTGAGGGGAGAAGGGAGGGTGAATTTCAGAAAAATCAAAATGGTAACCATCTAAAGTAAGAAAAATTCTCAATTTTGAAAATCATTAATACTACAAAAGGAGAATTAAATTTATATAACTTTTAATACTGACCCACCATTTTTTTTACCAAAGATTTTACACTTTTTACTTTCGGAAAGTGCGTGATTATTAGCTTTCTGATATTCTGTTGAAGTCACGTTTAAATTGGTTACAAATTAATATCTGTAAAAAAGAGGACTCATGTATTTGTTAATTTTCATGAAAGAAAAAAACCTGTTCACTCAAGTATGCGCTGGAGAGAATTTCACTTGTTCTATGCCCAAATTTAACAATTTTTGTATATCATTCTCCAGTAAGTAAAGATTAAAAACATGATACAACAACCTCACTTGATAGATTTCATAGAACAATTACCGATTTCCAAATGTTATAGTTTCAAATATTATATTTATTAGCTTTTATAGTAAGAAGTATCAGGATGCATTTTATGTTGGTTCATCAAAATATCCGAGGGCCACAAAAATTTATGTATCAGCCTCCCTGCAGCCCACGGGTTTGGCATGACCTTTTATTTTTATTTATTAGTGATATTTAACGTATCCGACACTTTATCTCAATCAGTAGCATGTCTGTCTACTGAGCTCAGGGATCTGGGTTTGATTCCCGGAATGGCTGAAAGTTTATCATTGATGAAAGTATGGGTTTACACTCTCACATTAATAAATTGAAGGCTGGGGACTGGATGTTGTGCCTGTCCTAGTCTTAAGTTATGTTATACGGTGTATGAAGCTACGACAGGCCTAGCAAGCTGGTATTGGTAAGTATATGGCTTGAATAAAAAACCTACCCTCTCCTTAGCCTGGAAACAGTAACAGTGCATATGGTACAATAAAAAACCCTGTCCTTTTTGATTGGAATGTCTCACTAGGCATACATATAATCTGGAACAAAAAGTAGTTATTTAGATAGGGAGCCATCTAAAAATCTACCTAGAACACCAAGATGGTGGCCATCAAAGATGGTGGCCGAGGAGCTATTTTGCCTGTCAATATCTAGGTCACCTCTGATCTAATTTAAATTTATAATTTTTATTTTAAATATATTTTATAGTTCTTTCTTTTTTGTAGGAAATATTTTTTTCTAAACACTATCATTTTCGCTGTAATGTTGAAAAACTTTGTTTTTAAATTCTTTTTCTACATCATTTTGCTTAATTATGTGAAAATTACTCAGAGTCTGAGAAATTTGTCTCTATAATTTTAAAAGCAAAAATTTAACTACCTTTCCATTGATACCTTGGGAAAGCCATTTGCGTTGAAACAGCCCCAAGAAATAGTGGGAAACCCCGGGAAAGTGTTAATGGGTAATACCCTCTCCTCAGTGCTCTTACACATATTATACTACCCGTTTGGCTGTAAAAGGAATTAACACTTGTATGCTATATTTAGTACCTTACTGCACAGACTGCCATACCAAAGACGACAAATATTTATGATAATATAGTTTGATAATGTTGAGATATACGCCCCAATATCGGAAGTAGCCCAAGCACTTTTTAATTTGAGTGTTAATATACAGATACCTTAGAATTAAACGAAGTTATTTTATATAGGGAGTCATTTCTAGTTCTAACTGACCACCTGAATGGCTTCCGAGGATTTATTTTGAATGTTGATATCTAGGTCAACTGTTGTCCAATGTGAATTAGATATTTTATATAGATTTTTCTTTTAAGGATGAACAGTGATGGGTGTTTGTTTCGGGTTTGACGAATTGACATGTCTTCAAAGCAATTGCGTCTTACCGAGGCCACGTGGAGCCAACCTTCACCTTCCTTAACAGATTGGTTCAAATATTGTCTGTGTGAAATAACAACAGGAGAAGACCTGGTGTGCCCGGCTGCACATACAGCAAAATCATTGGTTTATGCAGGGTACAAAAGTATTGCAGACAATCTAATAAAGTTTGATAAGTTAAATTTAGTGCCTCTAGGGTTGGATGCAAAATACTTGAGGATGGTAGTGGCATAGAAAATACATTTTAGAAAAACCAAGCAAGGTGGCATAAAAATTGTGCTCCGAAATTTAACTGTACACAGCTTGAATCACAGGGTTTATTTTCTTACAAAAAATGTTGTTACCACACTCTATTCTCGCCCCCTCCCCCTTAAGTAAACCATTGTGAAAATCTTTACAAAAATTTATCTTATATTTTCCTCTTTTATTATATTTTAGTATCTTTTAGGGTTTTACTTAATACCATTATGTGATAGGGGTGATGAAATTAGAATTAAGAGGAAATGCACCCAAATTTGCGTTAATGGAAAATGAGGAACCATTTAGGAAAAACTCCCCTCCATACACCAGATCCGGATTTGAATACCGACCTCCACACCATCAGCAAATCAAATTAGATGAGATTAACATTTTAATCACGTGCAGTACCCACTAAATAAAGATTGTATAAATAAATGAACAAGATTTTACTAGGGGTTCGTTGTAGTGACACCCCCATAGTTGAACTTGGCCTCTAAACGTTAGGCTTGTTTAGTTTGGTTTGCTGATATTGGGGATGTCAAGGTTCAAATGCCATCCAGGTGTAAATAGGGTGTTCAAAGAGATTGTTATCTCACACTCTCACGAATATAATTATTTTATGTCTATATGTCCTATGACTTCTTCTATTCTCATACCTAACTATTAGCGCACTTACACTTGGGTTGATTGGGCGCACTACAAAAAATAAAAATAAAAATTAATGGTTTATTTTTATACAACAGCATCTATTAATTATTATTATTACTAGCATCGCGTCTTACTACCCGTTCGGGTTATACGCACTTACACTAATGTGTAATGGTAGGGTGATTATGGGATGAAATGGAGGACCTACAGTTTAACGTGGAATCCGAACCACGGTGGAGGCCTGGCATTCCTCACATTCACAAGTTGTGATTAATACACATCTTGTCAAAGGTGAAGGAAGGGTTTGATAATCAGATAAATCTGTGCCGGGACCGAGGATTGAACTCCGGACCCTCAGCACAGAAGTCTGACACCTTACCCCTAGACCACCAGGTCACCTAGCATCTGTTAATGTTTTCAGACTATGGCCTGGGTTTGTTTTTTATTCAAGCCATATATTTTCCACTGCCGGCTTGCTAGGCCTGTCGTAGCTTCACATGCCTTATAATATAACTTAAGACTAGGACAGACACAACATCCAGTCCCCAGCTGTTAATTTGTCAATGTGAAAGGGTAAAACCCCATTTAACACATGATACATTTTTCAACAATGTCGGAAATTGAATCCGGAATCCTTAGCTTAGTTGGTAGACACGCTACCGACTGAGCTACGGTGTTAGACGGTGTACTTGTCTCTTCTTTCCTATTGTATTTATTGTATATTTCAATACTATATCCACTGTAATATTGATGTAAGATTGAAACAAGTAGAATTAAATATATCGTAATAGTAGCTTACACTTGGGCCTGAGTTAGATTTAATAAATAATGTGTTAAAATAATCAATTCATTGCTTCGCTATCTCAAGTTTGCTTAGGACAGGATTGATTCTGGTAAACCAAGCTCTGTTTGGTGTTGTAAGGTGAAGTGAAGTGGCTCTGTAGCGATTGAAACGCAAAGAACAATGATTTGATTATTGTTAAATTTGTTGATGTTCTTTAAAAAAATAAAGTACAGTGATGCTAGATAAATTTCGGTAAGGAATAGTAAAAATGAAAAATTATCTTTAAAATCTGTTGATACTGGGTAGAATTATATGGTGTTTGGTGAATCTACTTTTGATTGGCTTAGGATTTGTTAGGGTGAGTTACGCTTAGTGAAGTATTGACCATTTTTATCATGTTTATCCAATTTTATTTTGTTCTGTTGTGTACGTTATTTCAATTATATTTCGAATGTATATTTTTGCTATTTTCTACTATTTGGAAAAGAAAATTAGTAGCTTCTGTCTTTTAGGTACTGATAGCTTTTTAGTACTTGTCTTATGTAACCCATATACGAGATAAATATACAATTATTAGGACAATCCTTCAAAACTAGTCATTGGTAAGATTTGGCTTACATCCAATTAATTTCTCAAATTGGTACTCAAATTTACATTTTTCTCCTGTGGAACGTGCAGTTAAAGAGCATAAGTATATTTCTCTTTAGTTTTTGTGACTTGAGTCAAATACCAGTTTGGGATGTACACGTATGTACTAACTTAAAGGATGAGGAAGGTTGAATTTGTAAGAGGTCTACAAACATTTGAGGGGAAGGAAATTGAAAAACTATTAGGGTAAACTAACCTCATTGATCCACATTGGAATACCAACCGGGATCTTCTCATCATCGTCACATCTGTCTATGGATAGAGTGATGCTTGGCCTGGACCATTTTATCACCAAAGTAGGTCAGTGCCAAGATGTAACATTCAATATCTCTTGGCATAGATTGCCATTTATAATAAAATTACAAAATCTATTAAAACTAAGAGTTAAAATTAATCTAAGCTTTGAGTAAACTAAAGAAACCGAGTTTAAAACAAATGGAAGAACACGACAACGTCTGTTGGGTCCGCTAGTTTATATATAAATTTCAAACCAAAGTGTTCAAATTTATTTAACAAAATTCAAATTATCAAAAATAAACTATTTGTAAACTACCATAAATTTATTAGTAATTTTTAAAAATAAAAACGTTTTCTTATTTATCATGAAAAAATATTAACAGCTTCCTATTTTGAATTCAATATTCAAGGTCATTTCCAAAATAGTCAAATTTTCTACAATTTATTGTAAGTAGGCTTCTCTAAAATTATTTTATTTTAGATAAATAAAGATAGGACCTACATTATTATTGATATGTATAGTAATATCCGATTAACAATTTCAAACGAGATCGCTAAATTCAAGTTTAATATTTTCAATCTAAGAAAACCAGTCATCAGTAAACTACCCATTGAAAAAATTTCCCCCGAAAACAATTATACAGTTTTATTTGTCATGTTCATTTCAAATTCTCCCAATAAATATTCATTTTAACAAAATCATTAAAGCCATTTTCAAAATATATAGAATTTTCAAAAATCCCTTCTGACTATAACATCCTTTATCGAATTTTTACCCTAACAAAGTAGACAGGTGTATTTTTAATGTCAAACTCTCTCAAGATATCCATTTGGAACACAATATTTATAGCCATTTGTAAATTATTATTATTTTTTTGAAAATCAGTCATTTGTAAACTGTTCTTCAACAAATTTTTGTCCAAAAACAATTATATAATGCTAATTGTCATGTCAAACAAATCCTGGATATGCATTTTAAACAAAACCGTAATAAATATTTTCGAAAGTTTTTGATTAAAAAAAATACTCATCAGAAAACAACACTTAATTGAAGGTCTAGGGTCAAAAAGAAAATCAGTTTGGTTTATTATATCTAAATATTTTTTTTTAACAAAATCCATTAATGATTTTTAGATTCGTGACCAGGGACAGACTGAGCAATATTTTTATGGGACAGATGAAACTGTAAAATTCACCTTTTAGGGTTTGTGCTAACACAAAATGTAAACATTTTTCATAATCTTTAAATAATTTTTTTTCTATTACAATACTTTCTCTTGATATGAGTAAGTAAAAATAACAGGAATTGTTATTAAAAATGATCTTTACTCACGGTATGATATTATAAGCTCAAACTCTTTAATTATAAAATATAACGACAAATATGAAGCACTACTACAGTGATATAAGTTAACACTATCTAAAATAATTTTTAATCAAATTATTAGCGAAAATGAATTTCATCGGATAAAATATGCTCTTTACGTATTTTCATGGACCATGATGAAAATAGTATGAATATTCAATTGTATAATACTGCTGGTTTAAATATGTTTTTTCAAGGTTGGTTAGAAACCGTAACATAGATTATTTTTAAACTTTATTTAACTTTCCCTTCAGAAATTTTTTTTAAAGAGTGTTTAATTTAAAAACATGATCCTTCTATAAATTTGGTAGTGTAAACAGAAATATCAAAGTGGCTCCTGATATTTATCAACGATAAATTATCGTAAATCTATTAAATTTAATAAACTCAAATCTTTTTACTAAATATAATTTATTGTAAATTTTATACAATTATTACATTAGTAAGATGTGTTGAGTAACATGATATTTTTGTAGGCCTAAGTGATGTCTAAAACCAAAACTCAATTTATTACTGATCTGAATGATGTTTCTGTTAATAAAATATCTTTTAATGTTTATTGTTACAATTCAAATAATATATTGATTTAATAAAATTTTAATTTAATTTTATTTTATAGGCCGTTTAGTTAGTATACTTCCTCTGACCAAATATAAATTAGGCTCACTCTTCTACTCAAGGGTACATACATGTTTATATCTTTAAAATATGTGCTAATTACATCAATACCCAAAGTAACTTACAGTGACTTTGTCACAAAAAAGTATTAAATTACATATTTTTTCGATTCTTTCACTGTGTCCAAGCAAGCATCCGGGCCTTACTAATGTAACTACGATAGTAGATTAAAGGAGACCTGGCGGTCCAGAGGTGAGGTGTCGGACTTTTGTGCTGGGGGTCCGGGGTTCAATCCTCGGTCCTGGCACAGATTTATCTGATTGCCCAAACCCTTCTTTTACCTCTGAAAAGACTTGTATTAATCACAACTTGTGAATGTGAGGAATGCCAGGCCTCCACCGTGGTTCGGATTCCACGTTAAACTCTAGGTCCTCCATTTCATCTCACAATCACCCTACCACTACATATTAGCGTAAGTGCGTATAACCCGAACGGGTAGTAAGACGCGGTGCTAATAATAATAATAAT
>CABFWB010000119.1:204558-214858 GCA_902151455.1 Timema bartmani | reverse complement strand
AATAATAATAATAATAATAATAATAATAATAATAATAATAATAATAATAATAATAATAATAATAATAATAATAATAATAGATTAGGACGAGGATTGGCGAACTTAAAGAATACATACCCGCATTTGTACTAAGGTAGATTATTAAACATTTTGGAATAAACCATCCTTAGTACACCCAAACAGGACTTTAATCCGAACCTCCCCATCACTGACATACAAGACTAGATTATCCTTACACTTACTGGTTAAAGTTACTGGATTATCCCTTTTCTATCCATTTTTTGAGAATGATATTAATCCTGGAAATAATAAATCAATGGTTCACCTATTCTAACGAATAATTTATTCGTATCAGCACAGAAAGATACCGTTTTCTATTGGGCATATATAAAACTAGCTGAATGCCCGTTCTTCACACGAGATATTATGTTATTATTTATTTTTAGATGAAAACGAGGAATTTTTGTTTGAAGCTTAATGTCGTGGTTCTTAGCGCTACCCGAGAAACACCACGAGGAGGAGACCATGTATTGTTTCTCACGGGGAGTTTTATTTTCGGCAGGCCCCCTTGCCTACTGCCTGGGGTGCTATCAGCTGAACGTGGCTGGACAGGTCTCCTCCCCTGGATAATAATCCAAAGAGCAATTCCCAGTTGAACAAAATAACATTTACGTAAGTATATTTCTATAGCCTATCCGCATTGGTTGCATACCCGGATTCTCACTTTCTACGCCCTAGGCTAAAGTTCATGGCTGCATCCCCCAATATGTATATTCATATACATATATTAAATATATTAAAATTATTTAAAATCATCCAAAAGCTATCATAGCTCAACAGATTTTATGTTAAATATTAATAGTTTTTCTTTATTCTGTAAGATTTTGTTTTTATCATAGTCAATAAGTACTTGTTTAGCAGTAAAATTACTTAACGTTCCGTCACACTATTTTCTTATTAATATATAAAATATGAATTGAGAATATTTTGGTAAGTTATTATAACGGAATATAGTTGATATTTGAAAAGGCTATAATTTTAAAGAAACATAATATTACACAGTATTTAAGTCCATACAACAGTAAAATTAGAAGAAAAAAAAATACAGAAAACCAATAATATTTTGAAAACAAAGTTATCTTAACACAGTTTTATAAAATTTCTTTCTTCGTACTTTGGACCAAACAAACGCTTTGATGGTGCCGCCTAAATCAACACTTTTAATCAAATTTGACTCAATGCAGAGAAGTGCCAGAGAGTTAAGTTTGTTTTGCTGTAGCGTCAGTCTGTGGACATTTTGTATCCTTTTTAAATAATAAAAGGACCTTTCAGCTGATGCATTCGTAACAGGTGTGCAAACGTAGGATATACACATTTGGATAGATTGATCACAGGTAATTTTCCCTTAGCCATTTTTAAAGAGATTTTGGCTTCCTATCTTCAACCTTGCTGGTCAAAAGATGAGATTTGAGGTGAAGTAGCTCATCACTAATCGACGGTTCTAAGTCTTCCTTAAAAAAAATTGAGAATTTTCCTCCCCTCGTCCTTAAGTTCTGCAGGAGTCAAAGTTCACATTTTTGTGATGGCAGAAAATCTATCTGAGAAATATTCATGTGCAACCATTCTTTTTTTCATTTCTTCTTTCAGCTTGTCAACAATTAGGATATATGTGTTCACTCTGAAATGGTATCGCCCAGAAAGACGTACCTCGCCATCGCGGGTCTCGTCCGCTGGAAGTTTTCTGACAGTCTGCCATCCATCATCTTGCTCGTATGTTTTCTTTTCGCAGACTTCGAGAGCTTTCTCTTCATACAAATCAAACTGCTCCCAAAGATCATCGAAGAACTTAATGAGTGACTTGAGAAATTTTACTACTGCCAAGACATCTACATCAACGTTCTGCACATTTTGTTCACCTTGTGCAGTCTGAGAAGTACAGTTCCCCAAAACTGTGCCCCCCTCTCTCTCTCTCTCTCTCTCTCTCACTCTCTCTCTCTCTCTACCTTTTCCCAACTACCAAATACTCGATCTGTGACCCTCTTCGGGCCTGCCCCTAGGCCATGGCCTAGGTTGGTCTTATATGAAATCCGGGCCTGATTGTTGGGCGTTTGACTAAATACTACTAAGAGCACCCATTTTGAATCAATTTAAATATCGTTAATAAATTACACTGGGAGACAGGAATCGAACTCGGGATCTTTAAACTTACCCTTTAAGAGTCTACCACGAAGATACAGAGAGATCTCTATGCTTAGTCATTTTTAACACATAGTATAAGGTAGAGTCTGTGATAGACGTGTGAACTAATCGTTTACAACAGTTATTTTAAATCACAGCCAGAGGAGAGTCAGGTACAGATTTTTGCTGCATTTGATGCAATATTATATGCCTATTCTAAAGGATATTAAAATATATTACGGGTTTGATTCCCAGGTTAAGGTATCTTTTTAAACTATATTTAAATTAATTTAAAGATGTATCTTTATACGGACGTATCCGTAACCAAAATTAATTTCCACATTCATGTAATATTTTTTGGTTTAACGTTCATGGGAAGATCATAATTCAAATTCCAGCCATATCTACTGAAGTTTGGTTTCTCTAAATGAATATTCACTTTCCCTTCACTCATATTAGTGTACTACATTTTCCTCTAAATTCTATTTACTCATCAACCACATCAATGTAACTAAAGTACGTATTTCTCAAACTGGTAAGAGGACCCAGTGGAAAAAAACCCAACAATTTAAGGGTTACCAAGAACAGAGTTAATCTTTTAAATTGAGATTTAACTAGAGAACTTACTCATTTTACTAATATTCTTCTTACAATTTTTACTTTCTCGCTACCTTACAGGTAGTAGAGAAGGTATTATGATCATCAAAAAAACCGAACCTGTGATTTTGATGAATGTTGACGTTTCATGAGACCACTGATCAGAAAAGGTGTTGTTTTTTTGCAGTGGGGTCTGTCTGTACCTCAGAGTAGAGTCTAAACTATTCTACCGATTGGGCTAGGACTTCGTATCTGAGATTTTCATGGGGTTGCCCCAAGGGATTTTTGATATAGGATATCTAACCCTAAAATTATGGTTAGTTTCCTTATGGGTGAAAATAGAAAGAAATATATTTCATCAAAATCAGATTCAACGATTTTGATTATATTTCACTTCCAAGCATTGATTAATATTACAAATCAAACTCTCAATTTTTCGTCAAAATGACTTTAAGGGTTCCGTGCTGAGTCATAAATTCTTATTTTTTATCATGTCTCCGTAACTCTTTAAGATATGAAATTACTTATCATTGCAAATATGTAGGTCTATTTATGATTAAACCCGCCTCGGTGGCGTAGTTGGCTAATGCGCTAGTCGTGTTGAGCTCGACCGCCGAGGACGGGGAGATCGAGGTTCGAATCTCGGTCAGGTGAACTGGGGGCGGTTTTTCCTAAATGGTTTTCCACTCTCCCTCCACGCAAATGCGGGTTCACTTCCTCTATTTAACCTTCCCAATTCCTAATCCATTAGCGTAATTAGTACTTAAGCGTATAACCCGAACGGGTAGTAAGATGCGGTGCTAAATAATAATAATAATAATAATAATATTTATGATTAAAAAATTATTAGAAATATATTTTGTAAAACCAATGTTTCCAAGCTCTACAAAATATAAATAAATTTTAACTTTTTGAAAACTAAAGGTTAAATATTGCGGCGATCAAAAAAAAAAAAATAGCCTAAGGTGTTGAGATACTAAATAAATTACCATCGCAAAATTGTAGTGCTATTAAAAAAACATTTATTTGAAACATATAATTGATAAAACCAATATTTTCTTAGATATTGTCAAATATAACTATACGATTTTGTGATCTTTATTTGTATAGAGATACTACTTAGGTTTTAACGCAATAATTTTCTAGTGCCGTAGAGTGAGAATGTAAGTCTCTCAAAATTTGATGGTTTTTTTCCTTTAACCTCTCAAAGGAAATTTTTATACAGCAATGATCTATCTCTATCATTTTAGACTCATTAGTCAATATTTACCTTTTATATCAAAATGTAATTTAACAGCAATTCCATGACCTGAAGATGTGCAACCTCTAATAAAATTTCGAAAATTTAAAATGGAAGTCGAAATTTTAATACTAAGTAATGTCCCTTGTAGTCCCAACATTGATCTTTTTTATTGGTCCAAATATACAAATGAAGACTTAAATTCTTTAAAATTAAATTTATAAAATTTAAAACTGGAAGTCTAAAAATGTTAACTTAAGTACTGCGCAAAATTTTAATCGCGTTTGCTAGTTTATATTATTTCATTTCATATGTACTATGAGTTGTGAATAAATATTTCAATTTTTTAACTAAAGAGTGAGAAAGTCCGTACGGAGATCTGTACCATTCTTTTTTTCGCATTAAATTAGCAGTAGTAAACGGGTGGGATACCTGAAATAGAGAGAAGTAAAGCAAAAAACTTTCCAATGTTCTAATAATTCGAACATATAAACTGATAACTAACGCCAAAATTAGGAAAATATTGGAGGTGCTACATAATTTAATTTTATTTTATTTGTATACTTAAATTAATCCTAGTAGGAGAAAATGGTCTTTAATAACTTATGTTTTGTGTTTATATTTTGGTTCTTTGTTTGGTTTTTGAAACAACACATTTTGGAACAAATTATAACATTTTTAAATTTAATTTTTTTTGTGTGTTTGATTGTTTGGGTTGGTCGTTCTAACTGCCGGATAAGTATTTAAATTTTCTATGACAACTAAAACAATTTTTTATTAGTTTTTAAAATTCTGGGCTCTCTTCAAGCCAAGCAAGATATTGATTTTAAAATTAAAATAAAACTTTCATAATTTCTAGATTTGAAAATTCTAATTTTTGCCATAATGCGAGGTTTTTATCTATAAGTTTTAAAAATATATTTCAACTAGGCCATCTTATAAGCCCCTTTATCCATTTAACACTTTAAAAAATTAATGGGTTTTATTAATTTATCTACACACTCACCAAATTTAAATGTCTTACCTTACAGATAAGGGTTTCTTAAAATATTGTTCTTGAAATGTCAAGCACTTACCATTCTCGTCCTACCTCCACCTTATCCCCCACCACCATTTTAAATTCACATATGTTGAGATTCTTTCGGTTATAATTTTACTTATTGAACTATTTCAATTTTATACAATAGCGATTATTTTTATCAGTTTTGGAAATTTTGAGAGGACTACTCTCCCAATTTTTGGTCCTTTATTTTGAAATTTAAGAGTTTTACGGATATTTGTAGTGATTTCAGGGGGTAGTTATACCTACCTACAATACAAATTTAAATCTTATATCACAATGATGAGTAGTTCATTATTTTATTTTGGGATATTTCTAAACCCCCATTTCACCATTCCCACTCATAAAGATTAGAACATTGTACACTAATCCTGTTATTTGGAGTTGTCCATCAATATGCCTGGAAAATTATAGTTTTCTAACTCTTCCAAAAGCTGGTTTTTCTACCTATACTCCCTCTTTTTTTTTCATCACCATGCTGTACTACCCATTTGGGTTAAACGCTTATATACTATTAAGCTGTTGGTTCTAAGGACTAGGAAGGCTATATTTAAAAGAATTGTACCTGCATTTGATTGGAGTAAGAGTAGAAAACCATTTTGGAAAAACCAGCCTCAGTACACCCGACAAAGATTCTTACCTCTATCTCTCCGTCATCGGCAGTCTAGTCTAGTGCAAGAGTAGCACGTTAGACCACATGGCTATCAAAGCGCGTTATAGACCCTTTTCTGCCCAACAATAGGCCTATATTAAGTAACTCCATATAAAAACATAAATTCCTTAGCTTTTATATTTATTTTGAGTGGTTCTGTACCTTCTTGGCTAATGTTACCTCTCTACCACAAAATGAAGTATTTGTTTATATTAAGTTTGGAAATGTTAAGCCCCCCTCCCTTTTTTCACGATTCAATCAACTCCCAAATATAAAATTCAGAATTAAACATTTATTTTATTATCTTGTGAATCAATCTACTTACTCATCAAATTTAAATTTTCTACCACACCTAAAAAATTGTTTTCTGTTCATACCCGCTTCCCCTATATCCTGAGGTCCAATTTAAAATTTAAAATTTTCAGAATTGTTTGATTATTCGAGTGGTTGCTTTAACTGCCTTACGAATTTCAATTATCTTCTAAACTCAAAAAGATTCGAATCAAATATCAGGGTCCCGAGTTTGATTCCCGTATCGAGGTACAATTAAAAAAATATGTATAATCTACCTTAAATAAAATTTGTATACATATCCTTTATTGTGCCATACTCATTTATACATCATTAGCGTCATTAAATGCACATTATGACTGGGTACGTATTTGTTAATATAGAGCCTATTTTATATACAAACATATTAATATTGATATCTGATTTACTCATCCATACAGTAGTAATCGAATGCGAAGTAGAACCTAATTTGAATATATTGTTACTATATCTATATTGCCTTAATTACATTTTTGTTATTTTCCAAAACCTTAATTGATCGTAGTTGGCCTAGTGCTGATACACATTTGTAAATATTGGAAAACGTGGCGTTATGATTAATACATAATTTAAGGTCATATTGTACCATCTAAATCACTCCTGTGGGTATTGTTATAAGAATAGAGCTGATTCTTATGCACCAGACAAATAGGCATTAAAAATATGTGATTTGGGTTCACTAATAGGCAATCAAGATGGAGACGACAGATTGAGGACGATAATTTAGATATTACAACAAATAACATATCATTTGATGGGGTTGATGAATTCAAATATTTAGGAACAACTTTAACTAGAGATAGCAATAATATATAGGAAATTAAGAAACGAATACATTCGGGAAATGTTTGTAACTACTCCGTCAGTAAGCTGTTGGCGTCTCCCATGCTGTCAAGAAATGTAAAACTCAGCATATACAAAACTATAATTTTACCGGTTGTTCTTTATGGGTGTTAAACGTGGCCTTTTACCTTAAATGACAATAAGAAATGTAAGGTGTTCGAAAACAAGGTACTTAGGAAGATATTTGGTCCAAAAATGGAAGAAGATAGTGGGAAGTGGAGGAGGATACATAATGATGAGTGGCAGTCCCGATACTGATCACCAGACATTGTAGGGGTAATACAAACTCGCAGGTTATGGTGGTCAGGTCATGCAGCGCGAATGGGGGTATCTAGAACTACGTTCAAGGTATTGAATGACAAGATAGTTACTAAATATACAGTCTCTGACTTGACACTACATATTTAATATTTTACTATAATACATATATGATGGTTCAAAAACAGTATATATTTTGGATGAATTAAAAAAAAAAGTCTAATTTATTATCCTCACAAGATGGAATCAATTATTTTTGGACTTAATGACAAATTGGTGATAATTTCTTCTGTGTCCACCTCAATTTCTCGGTGAACCCTGGAAGGGCAATGCTGTCATGGCCCTCTTCTGCTATGCTGGTGCGAAGGTAACTTTTCAATATTTCAATGTCAATAATAGCATTTCATGTGAAGCAGTAGAGATTGGAAGAGTCACCAGGATCAGAAGAATTATCCTCACATTTGTATAAAATATTTCATTACACTGAAAAACTGCTTCTTATTCAGTGCTTCGCATATCTTTTAGATTTAAACTGCTACACATCTTCCATAATTTAAATTCTGCGAAAAACATGTGAGGATGTTAAACAAGTTCTTTGGATAAAAATTACACACACTCGCAAGTTTTAGCCGCTTTCATAATCTACAATATATTTAGGGATCCCTTTTTGCTAGTTTGAGAGAAGCTGGTTATTGTTTCGGAAGCATTCCTTTAATTACACTATTATATTTTCTAAAAATGGTTTCATCCTCTCCTTTAGTATTCTTATAGATATAACGCTAGAACATTTTCCCTGTGAGCCCGACACACAGTGTATCTGGGCATTGTTATAGTGCTCCCAACATCTGACACCACTATTAAAGAATTTTCATACATTGTCTTAATTTTTTCTTCAGAAATACTGCGTTGCAGTTCTAAAACTTTCAAAACTGTATTGAATTAAGTGCAGGCCTCAGAAAAATCAATCTCTACTTTTTGAAGGGCCTTTGACTATACACGATATACACGATTGTACATGATTATATTTATATAGGATCTATATGTTTGATGTTGCCATTATTTCTGAGGGGTTGTAACCAATTGAACAACCCCCCTTCTCACCTTACGACCATTATTCACATTAAGCTGGTTTTATTAGTACCACATCTCACTGCTCACTTGGGTTGTATGCCTATGTTGTACTAATTCCGCTAATATTTTAGGGGCTAGGAAGATGGAGTTTAGAGGAAGTGTATCTGCATTTGCGTTGAGGGAGAGTCAAAAACCATTTAGTAAAAACACGTTAATTACAACGGACCGAAATTCTAATCTCGATCCCCCCACATCGGCAGTCTAGTTAACTTCAAGAGTGACACCTTTGACGATTTTACCACTAAAGTGGGTCACATGATATTAATCACTAGCTAACTCTCTCTACTTTCATTAGTGAAGGGGTTGTATTTTCAGATATATAATGTTTTAATGATTTGAAAGGGTGAGTTCTACTTCACGATGCCAAGGGATAGAATTTAAAATTTGCCATTTCAGAAGTTGAATTTGTCTCCTGCAACGGGATGCTGTTTCCTCCTAAGATATCTGCCACTGCTCCCATAGTCCTCTACTCAATTTACGCTCATTGGAAGCTATTTAATAAGTGTCGATTTTTAAACCTATTCCAATCAAGTACACCACAACTTACAATTATTTCTAAGAAACTTAACACTTTCTTTCATCAAAAAATCCATACCGTATTAAAAATAGAGAATTCAAAGCCTAATTAGGCTTGTTAAGGCACTTATTCATAAAATAGGTAAAAACCCAAAGAATAGGTAATTATAAGCGCCATAAAAGTAACTTATTGTACTCGTAATAATACGAACTGCATATATATCTCAATTTCTCATGTTTTACCGTTAAAGGAAAAGAAAAGGCAAGTAGGCAAAATCCTGTTAGGTCGATGGAGCTTGGCGTTCTGTTGATGTTATGGACGTGAAGTGCCAGAGAAAGAGTGGAACTTGATCGGAGCTCAGTCTACTTGATAGAGTGGTATGAGTCTGGTCACACGCAGGTGTGCGGTTTATATGTCAAATACTTAACAGTTGCTTAGTACCCAATATTTCATTCAACAAGAGTACAGAAGTGTATTTTGTAGTGTTTGGCCAATCTAATGTAGGCTGATAAACTAAATTATTAGAATATGTTTGCATATCCTTGATTTGTTGTTTATCAAGTGGATTATTTGTATTCAAAAACTAAAGTAGATTAGTTAACAAGTCTTAACATTCTGTTTTTTAATTCCTTGGTCAACCATGTGAAATGATGTTATATAATATATTTGCTTGCATTTTTAATGAAAGTAGTAGCTCAGACATAAGCACCTTTTACTAGTTGAAAATTCCCCAAGAGTGACGATAAAGGCCTCTCTTGCATCATTATATATGGCTCGCCACAGCGAGAGGGGTGGTAAGGAATCTGCAAAATGAGAACATCTCTATTAATTTAAATTTTTGGGAGGGTTAAAGCTGTGCAAGCTAATTAGAAACAAAGAGTGTGTGTGTGTGTGTGTGTGTGGAAAAAGTTTTTATCGATACAATACTGGTAAAAAAGTAATAGTATCAGAGCTATGTTTAGTGAAACAACTGTGAAAATGGTTTCGAGTTTTCACTCAAATTCACAAACTAGGTAACATAATAGCTTGCCAAGGAAACGTCATAATGACACCCAACAAGCTGGGCGCAGATCAAATGTCTTCAAGATGTTAGCCAACCACACAGGTCTAATATCCATGTAGAATCCAGAGTAAAACAATATAGCATAACCACAACAAACGGCTTGGTCAAGAAACGATGGTCTGCAGTGCTAACATGGTTACCATGTGGTTACTTCGTTTGGAGTCTCACAGTACCTTGAGAACCTACCGGGAATTAGGGGGAACCGAAGCTTTACCCACTTGTAAAAAAGATAAGTACATTCATCTCTACATTTTAAGAATAATTGGTACGGCACACCGCACAGACTTTCTCTCTCTTTCTATAAACTCGTAAGATTTCTGAACGGAATAATGTACATTGTATCATCACCACTCCACATAAGAACACGCATAAAATAATATACAATGATATAGAATCAATGAGAAAAGAGGCGCATCTTTGTCCACCTAAGA
>CABFWB010000119.1:189304-200899 GCA_902151455.1 Timema bartmani | reverse complement strand
AGCAATGATCTATCTCCATTTTAGACTCAATAGTCAATATTTACATTTTTAATTGGTCAAAATGTATAAATGAATAATTAAATATCAATGCGATTACTTGATGATGTGCAACACCTTATAAAATGTTAAAATTTTAATACGAAGTGTTGACCCTTGTGGACCCAATATTAATCTTTTTTATTTCATTATTTTTTAACCCCCTTTTCCCCAAATCTCCCTTCGTAAGGGACAGTAAGACAAAGGAGAGAGAAAGTCTGTGTGGTGCACCATACCATTTATTTTTTTAGTTAATATTTGGATACCAATTTAAGCTGTAATGTTTCTTATGTTATGCCAATATACTTATTGCTTTATTGTGTACGAACATTTTGTGATTTTGTCCGATTCATTAGCTGAGTTGGTAGCATACCTGCCCATTAAGATAATGGTTCCAGGTTTAATTCCCGGCATGGCTGAAATAATCATCATTGGTGAAATGTGGGTTTACCATTTTAAAGTGATGAATTAAAGGCTGGGGGCTGGATGTTGTGTCCATTATAGATTTAAGTTAATCAATAAGTCGTGTGCTGATATAATTAGTCAGTTCAGAAAGTACACGTTAACACCTCAAATAAATCAAATGAAAATGAGTGATTTCATATATAATATTAGGGTGTTCACGAATTTCATTCATCGATTAATATCTTGTTTGTAGCGTGTTTACATAATGTCACGTTGAGTGGGACCATCATGGCACAATGGCTAACTAGATAAATCAAAAGTGATCCATGCTAACTTTGATAACTTACTATTGATTGTTAATAAAAAATAACAGTTTAGAGATTTACTATAAGAATAAGTGTTTATTTGAGCATTGATATTTTTATAAAATTTTTTAGAATTTTCATTAATCTAAGGGTTTATATGAGCCTTCATATTTTTAATGAGACAATTGCTTATCAAACTAAGAGTTTTGAAATTTATTTTAAAAATAAGAAATTAAATGAACTTAGATAGTTTTCATGAAACCATTGTTTATTGAACTAAGATTTTTTAAGATTTAATTCTTTAGGTTGAGTAGGGATATTGTAGTTCTATGGTAATATTAATTGTTTATCATGTCATGTCTTTCAATGGTAACTATTTAATTTGATTATTTCTGGCTGGGAATATATACATTTGAAATTTGAATACAATTTATTCAGGTTTTCTTATGCAACATTTATATTTTTATAATTTGCTCGTACATAGGAATATTTACTACTTTTTTTAAATTGGTTTATATTATTAGAGAAATTATTAACATTTTCTAAAAATAGGATTTGAATTATATTTGATGTATACGTACCGTTCCCACATACTCGGAGAACCTTGCGTTATATAATTTTTAATGTGATTTTGGAACCGTGTTTAGTTGAAAATATTTTTATTTGCCATGTATTTTGCATTCTATTGGTTTTTAAAAGGGGGATGGGGTAATACAATGATGAGAGGTTGTGATCAAACTTCTGTCACAGTATAATTATGTTGGAGTGATTAGGGACTTAGTGGGGTAGTTCATGGAAGTATTGAACATTTTGAAAGAATACCCATCTATCAAGCAAGGTTACGAAGGTTTGTAGAAACAGTGGTTCTATGACCACACTAACAATTCTATGGACTTTAAGACCTGGGCATTTTGTCAAATTAATTTGTTCTACACCTTATTCATGTAGGGCCTACTCTAGAGGAACTTTGGTTTCCTTAGGTTTTTTGGGGGGTTTCCTTTTACGGGTTTCTTTGACTATGGATATTATTTCAAAACCTATGGCATTACATATGATTCTATAGTTTGATTCTTCCCATTGTTTGGTAGTGGAACTTTTTAACCGTAAAGGGAAATATGTATATTCGTCTTTGACACGTAACGTCGCAGCAAGATGGATCAAATACGTCTAGTTAACGACGAGTTCTACGAGATCTCAATAAGTTTGCTGACCCCAGCTTGCGCAATGGCATAAATGCGATGATAAATATAGGACCTGATAGACCAAGAGAATATTGAATATACCTCACCAATCAATATGGAATTGGTTCCTGAATTTGCAACAGAGTGCCTTCATCTGTCACTTGAGCCTTAAAAATTAATAAACTAGACTAATGGGACTCCTTAACCTATTTATTCTCAAGGGAAGAAATGGGTAGCTAGTATTCAACGTATACTTATTATAACAATGTGTACCATTATAGATGACCCATTTTTGTTGAAAAGAAAAAAGCAGCTCAAGGCAGGCCCATCAGTACAGGACAAATGGGATACTAGGAATGTAAGATCACAGAGAGGTGAGGCACAGTCCACAAGTTGCGGAACTAGTACGCAAATCGAGGGAGCACCCTACAGTGGAACATCTTTGGGAACGAAGGAAATTGGACAACCGCGCCAGGAGGAGTTAGAATTGCGCAGATAGACCCTGGTAATAATCACCAAGAGGAGGAGTCGGCTTCTGTTTCCTCTCAATTTGGTGCGTAGCTGGAAATATCATTTTACAAAACAGATACACTCGATTAACTTTATCTAAAGTTTAACAGAACTTAAATAAATTTACCAGCTCATTGAAAAGGAGGGATTGGAAGATTTGCCAGAACTTTTCTCGGAGAGAGGGCTGATCTGGGTCCAGAACAACATAACGACCTGGTAAACCTGACCTGGAAAATCTTCCTGATATGTAAATTAAAATGTGTACAGGTTCCATGATACACTTAAAATATATTTGACCCCTATGAGATCCAAGCCCTATTATCACGTACACGTAAGTTTCGGATGTAAAAAGACCAAATAAAATCATTGTAACAAAATAATATAATTTGACACTCGAGCAGTCTGTACGTTCTCCCTTGATTCCTGATTTACAAAGAAAATAAAGATGCAAGATATGTTATAGATTATATAAAATTGAACTAGAAAATAAAATATGAGGCAATGCTTATGCTCACCATAGAGATGGCTTTGCAATTCTTGGGTGAATCAAGGGTATACACGGCTATCGACGTTAACAAGGCACATTAACAAATACCACAACTTGAAGAGACCAAAATGTTGACCACCTTCATTTCCCAGGTTGGGCTATACGAGTTTAATGTCTTGCCGTTTATACTCACCGTGGAGGCCTATTTACTCACGCAGCTCCTGAGAACAATTTTTGGTGACATACAACACTTTTTTCTTTTCAAGTATCTGGGTGACCTTGTGATGTACTCTAAAACTGAGAAGAGCACTTGATGCACGCTAAAGATGTATTCACCAGGATCCAAAGTTCAAAATTTAAGGTGAATCCCGTTACGATCCAGTTCGCAGTGTCAGAAATTTACTTTCAGGGACACTGTATGTCGTCAAAGGGGCTTTCCACTGATCCAGAGAGAACACGGGCAATACGGGAAATCCCGTTGCCCAAAACCAAGTGAAAATTTGCCAGGTTCCTAGGCATTGTGATTTTTTATGGGAGGCTTATACCCAATTTCTTGGCAAATTCCCACCCATTGTGTGACCTCAAGAATAAGAGAAACACTCTTCAGTGGTCGAGAGCCAATAAGGAAACCTTTCATATTCTTCATGAGGACCTCTTGACACCATCTAACCCAAAGATGTCAAATATAAAAAATATATTCATGTTTAATGTGGACGACTCATACAGTGGGGGTTGTGTTAGCCCAGGTGGAGGCAGGAGGGATACGACCGGTGACATATGAGAGTAGGACACTTCAAAATCGCAAGAATAACTAGCCTACGTATGAGTTGCAAGCTCTGGTATTTGTGATCGATATGGATAAATTCTGGGTGTACCTGAAGCACAGCTAGTTAAACCTGCACCACAACAAACAATTACTGTCCTGGCTGTTGAATGGGAAAGCATAACTACGCTGCAGACAGGTTGTCCCTAATTTTTGAAAAATAAGAGCGTGATGATCGTGGGTAAGAAAAGAGTTTCCCAGTGCCACTAGGTGTTTTGGCTAAAATGTCGGAAATCTTCTTCTCTATCAGGGACGCCCAGAAGAATGATATGATCCTGGCAGAGGTATGTAAGAAGCTTTCTTAGGGAAAACTAGTTGCAAAATTTAAAATGGAGTATGAATATCTTCTTAACTGACCATCAGATAACTTTAGTTTGGGAATTTTCCGTCCTGGCTGTACATATTGATGTCATAAGAAATTACCACTAATGTCCTCATAAGGGACAATTCGGGTCGCTAAGACAATAATTGCAAAAGTCAGGAAGTTGTTTTATTAGGAACGTATGAACCAGAACATACGAGAATGTTTGAGATACTGCGAGACGTACACCCGTGAAAATCTGGCACAAATGATGAGGCATGGTTCTTAATTTTCCGCATTTAAGAACTTTCCTATGCAGTCTGTTAATATATTTCTTTGGGCAACTACCCCTGTCAAAAGAAGGTTATACCAACATTTTGACAGCCGTAAATGGCTTTACTAGTTAGGTTTGTATAGTTCCCACCAGAATAGTGATGGCGGAGACAACAGTATGAATACTGGACGAGAATAATTTCTGAAACTGTGGGCTACCATGTGCTATTGTATCCAAGAACGGGATTCAGCTCCAGTCGTTGGCTTTCAAAGATATGTGATTTGTGAGAGGCGTTTGACATATCACGACCTTGCCTTACTACCTCAACCCTTCACAAGTGGAGAGGTTCCACAGAAACCTGAAAAACACACTTATTGTTTATAATCACGTAAATCACAGGAAATGGGACATGAACCTGATTTAGTTGCAACTTGCCTTTAACACAGCCGAAAAATTGAGTCACTGAATTAATCCATTTGAACTGTTACGTGGTAATTATCCGTAATAGTCAATTACTCTCCAGTGGGCGATCTTCCTGGAGACTCGGGAAAAGAGCCCATTCATACATAACTGAAACGCTGGGCTGAGTCACTAGAACATCTGAAAAGGATAAATGAAGCGGTATTCAGACACTACAACAAGGACATGAAACCCGTCCCGTGTAAAGTAGGAAACTAGGTGGTGTGGAAGTTGCATAACATAGGCTTAAGTCTAGCTGAATCAAGGATCACTCATAGACTTGACTGCAGTTGGTCCACCACTGCGATGATTGAAAGGTTTCTGATCCTGTTCATGGTACAGCCGATGGACCCTTAGTCTGGTCGTCCAACCCGGAAAACTCAAGTGAGCCACCTTGCCATCATTCCGGGGGTCTAGTAGGTTTTAAAGTGGTGAAGGATGTTGGTTTTCCTAATGAGTTAGAGCATGTTGTCTGGTTCACTTTTGTATTTCTTGAATGTTTAATTAGTTTGGTTTGTGCCAGGCTGGCGATGAGTATGGAGAATGTGGAGCGAATGTGTAATTATTTAGTTCATTAGGGTTTAGTCTTTAAGTCACCATGATAATTATTTGTAGTTATAAAATGTGTATTTCAGTGACTACCAGAAATATATACTTTATATATCCAAGAAGTGTATAGAAAAAATACTCATTAATGCATCATACAGCAAATAACGGCAGCTATTTAAATGTGTATTGAGAAATTTAATTAAAATAGATTTCGTTAGTCATCTTTTGAATGGTTTGTCACCACCCCGTTTACCTTACGTCAAGAGGAAACAGAGTTTGGTTTCAGTAAACCTTAGACCCTGTGAACCAAATACCTGCGTCCCTAAGTTTGCTTATACAATTAATAGAGTTGACTAACTACTGAGATTGTGAAGCCTGAAACACCGTAACCATAGATGTGTGTAGTTCAAAATCCTATATAAAAAAAGTTAACCCTTTTCATGCATACTAGTCAAATGTATTTTAAAAATAAAATGTATTGAGGATTAAACTGCGTGACTACTGGGAAGTGAGTCTTTAAACTAAATTAACTAATAAATATTAAATTTTACATAATAATTTAGGGAAATATTCATGGGTGTGTATAATACTTAAGACCTTTTTACATCCATAATTTGCTTGAAGCATTAAACATCCAGACTACTGATTTAGCTATTTAAAAAACCAACAAACATGTTAAGCAAAAATTGGCACTAACTTCCGTTCTTTGGTTAACCTTAAATTTTCCATTCACACACACTGTGAACTTATATAGACTGCGTGATTGCTGGTGTGGGTAGATGTAATTTAAATCATTATCTTGGTATAACTACTTAGTGAAACCAGAGGGTGTGCCCCTCAGGCGTTTATTTTTATTTGTATATGTATATGTATATTGTGAACCTTACACATTAGACTGCATCGTGGATGCTTAAAAAAAACAATATAACTATTAAAACGAATTTGCATAATTACAAAGGGAAAACTGAAGGTCCACCGCTCGGAGCTCTTTTTAATTCTTACTTTATTACGAGCCCGAATACTTTAAATACGTCATCACCAGTTAGTGATGTTAAAAATTTATTCAATATGGCTCACTATCATTATGTGCTATTAATATAGTAGCGATTTGTTTTCTGGTCAAAGGGGCATAAGTTTAGAGTGGGTGCGACTGGACCCCCTTGACATATCCATCGCATCCAGTTGCAAGGACTCATCCCCCACCCTGACCTTATCCCTCTGCAATTTATTGCATGGGGATACTTAAAATGTTTAGTGCATTCCTCCAATAAATGATTTATTAAGCATACAGCAGCGAGTTGAACATAGTTTTCAAATGATTCGTATTAAGTCAGATATTTTTCAGAGAATTCACAGTAGTCTGATTATAAGGTGTAAAATTTGTGAGGATATAGAAGGACAACAGGTGTAACATCTTTTGTAGTGAAAAGGTAATAAATTCGTGCCATAAAAATTCAAATAATATTTCATTTCTATCCTAATTAGTTCTACCAGCAAAAGACATTACCACACTTATTTTTGTGCGAGTTGGTTTGCGGACCTGGTTTACTAGATGATTTTTACTCATTTTAATGAAAACTATAAGGTCCTAAAGTTATGAACCATTTACTTATCATCCTGTATAATGTGCCTAAGGACAAATCGTGTGAATACCAGTTTGTGATTATAAAAAAGGTATCCAATATAGTTCAGCAGTATATGCTGTTTAATTCAGTAGCTATTCGTTTTATACCCATGTTACACCACTTTCAACTAGTAATTTTATAAACTGATTTAATTTATAAATGTATAAATTTGTATTTGATAAATGCACATTTGAGTTAACATACAATTTGAAATACAAAAATTACCTCTCAGTTCCGAGATGTAGTTAACTAGCCCATTTGTTTTAAATGTATTCACTTATGCAGCTAAGTTTCTTATAATAATGTCAAGAATCTGTTATATCAGTTAAATTCAGGATTCAGGATTTAATATTTGTTGTAAATAAATATTATAGATTGTTTGTATTTGTTTTACCAACATCTAATACAAAAATACTATAGCAAAGATATGATCTGATATGTATTTTTAAATATAAATGAATGAAATATGACAACAATTTCAAAGTACTACAAGAGAAACATTGAGGTATTTCATATTATTCCTTCTTTATTTATGAGTATTCCTTAACTATTGTTACTATTTCTTAATTACATATAATCTTGTTAAATATATTTGTATAAGTAATATAAACAATTATATTATGGTTATGGTAATAATTATAGTACAAAAAAAACTAGACACAATATATTTCCTTTGTAAATATGAATAACCAATTTGATAGTAAATTATAAATGCTTGTTGATAAAAAGTTTGTAATCAACATATTAAAACCCCTTTATCGTTTTCAAATGTATGGACAGCTGTCGATTGAATCTGACCCACATCAGTGGTAAAATTATCAAAGGCATTTTTCTACGAAGATGACGTGAAATTCGGGGTTTGAATCCTGTCCTCTGGAGCGCACCCACAGGGGGGGGGTGGCTTTGGGGACTGAAGCCCCCCAGCTGAAGGCCCTTCCCCAGAAAATTAAAAATATTACAAATATATGATTAGCACTATGGTCTGTCAATTAATCAATTATAATTTGTTTAATTATATTTAATATAAAACAAATAATTTTTTGCTTTTCAAAGAAACAATTTTTCTGTTGATTTTTAACTTTACTGTAAATTTTCACTTAAATGAAAACTGGACCTGTGACACCGTTATCTTTTCTAGAAATGGTTTAAGTTTTAACTCTTTGTACATAAAGTTTTGAAGTAGGTATATATGCATTGAAATTATTATTTTATATCAATTATGTAAACACTATTATATCAGGAAGAGGGGAAGGGGCAGTTGATATAATTAGGGACTATATGCCCCAACCCCCACCAACTGCATATCCTGGGTGTGAATAAGAATGTGTAAACAAAGACCTGTTAACCAGTGGAGTACACAATACAAGAGGTTAGGCCGAGGATCCAATTTTGGTACAAATTAACTTTAATATTACCATTTGCTTCATTTTAAATAAAAAATTTCTCGGGGGAGAAACCTCCGGACCCCCACATTTTAGGGTGTGTCACTGATTTCTTATCTTTCTTATCCCCCTACTTCAAATAAAATTTCCAAATATTACTGTAATGAAATATATAATGTTGCAATTATTAAAATTATTATTCAAAAAGACCCCCCCCTTGCTAAAAATTCTGGGCGCGCCCCTGCCCGGCCTGGTATAGTGAGGTGAGCTACTAAATTATATCCATGCAAATGAAGAGACATTTCCTCTATATTCTAATATTCTTAACGCTACCCTATCAGTGTAAACGGGAAGTAAGACAAGTTGAACGAAGATATATAATTGAGTCCGCCACCCATTACACATCTATTGAAAGATTATTTTATGTTTTCAGGGTATTATAATGATTTAATTCATCCACTGTTTTAAAGTAAGGGTAGGAGGAGGAAGACATTATGAGCATACCAACATTGGTTTGAGATCAATATTGATAGTATTTTTTAAATATAAATATCTATAAATTTAAACTTCAAATGATTATTTCAAAAGAGATTCGCAGAGCTGTATTTACTGATAATAATCATGTGGAATATACATCTAAATACATATATATATAAATATATAATATATATATTATACTTTGAATATTGTCCAAGTCTTAAACTTTCAAATTATTCTTAGGGAAAGCCAAGATTTTAAAAATACATCCTTTATTTCTACATCAACATTCGAGCTTTACCAAACCGATTTTATTTGGCTTATTTTAATATAAAAGTATTTACTTCGAAAATCGTAATATTAAAATTTAAAAATTTTTCAATGTTCAAGCTGAAATTAATTTACAAGTTCATTGAGAAAGTTTGAATCTCATATTTAAATATCTTCAAAAATAGTTGACCGATAAAAGTTATTTTCTCTCTAAGCTGTGAGGTGACAATACAAGTTTTCTTCTGTATAAATGTATGTCATAAAAAGTTTTCTAGTTTTCTAAAAAATATTTTTAACTGCATATTTGAATAAGGAATAAAAAATATCAGAACTTATTATGGGCTCTAATGTGATCCCTGTGATTTGAACAAGCATGAAAATTGAATTGGATGATAGTTGTTATATTATAGGTATTAAGTTATGTTAAATAATTGGTAAGGTGAACAGCACAGATTTTCTATTTCATTATTATTAAAAATTAAAGACTTTACTTAAAACTAGTTAAATTTGTGAAACGAAATAATAAACATTGTTGCAGAAACACTCCAAAAGAAAGCATTAATGAAATAATATATAATCTTTTGGACATATTGAGTAAGAGGGGGATCTCTCTTCATCAAAGAGCAGTTTTATAAATTTATATTTCATATAAAAGAATTTTATATTTAATAGTTTTACATATTTACAATCATAAGCTATTCCGGTTCTCAAAATGTTTGGAATATATAATCAAAATTGTAAATATCTGCCGTTGTGTAATACATTCAAATTAATTTTCATCCAAACAAATAAAATTGCAATTTTGTTTGTAATGTAAAACAGTGTATAATTATATACAAATTTTAATCAAAAACATTTCAGAGGATATTTATAACATCTATTTTATTCTCTTTTTTCCCTTCAGTAGACTACCCTTAATTTTAGGGTTGAATATCTAAATCAAAAACTTCGTCGGGATAACCTTAAGAAAACCCTGGAAAGCATGTTTTAGCCCATTTGGTAAATGGTGTCTGCTTTAGCCATAGATACTGATAAACAGACTGCATAGCAAAATCTACTTTTTTGGTTTTAGGGGGACATGAAACGTCGATATTTATCAAAATCTCAAGTTCGATCTTTTGATAATCACAATACTTATCTCTTCGAGAGGTCGGGAGAAAGTATAAAGTGACAACTATACTCGTTATATACATCTATTTAGAAAAAATTACAACCAAAAACACATGACCTGGCATATGAATTTATTCACTATTGTTTTTTAAGCTGGGCTATCAGCAATTAATTACAAAAATGGGGCATGGATGAGAATGGTAATAATTAAAGTAAATATACCCGAATTAAGTTTAAAGGGAGGCTGGGAAACTCTTTAGTAAAAATCCTCTTTATAATATTGAACCGTGATTCAATCATCAATGTCCCCATCACCAGTTTGACAGAATTGATGAGTTTGGAATTTATTCTGCTTACTCACTGATGCAAACAATGTAGGGAAATAGTTCCAGTAGTCTTATAAACATCATATACTGCTTCTACCATTTTCTTATCATATCAACTGGTATGCCTTTATTGTGGATATCTCCTATAGTTCATCATATTCAGTGAGGGTTTGATGTAACCTGCTTATTGGCGGCTTCAAAACACGAAATATAAAGTTCCTTCAAACAAATATGGGAAAATATCAACAACTTGTACTGTGTTTTTACTTTATCGAAGATGGTCCATTTTGGTCAGTACTTTTATCTATTTTGAGTGATTTTTTGGTTCACTATATCCATGTAGTATCGAAGGGTGTTGTTGCTTGAATGGTTTCCTACTCTACCTTCACTAAAATATCGTAACATTTCTACTAAATTCAATATTCTTCATCCTTAAAATATTAGCGAAATTAATTCACGCGTGTAGCTCGACTGGTAATTAGATGTGGTGATATAAAAAAATTAAGAACTCTATAATAATTATAATAATTTTATATGCAATTTTAATTTCATATAAAATATGATGTTATTGTAATGACGTGTGAGAATAAAGTCGGTTTTGGAATAAGGATGGTAATAAATGGAAAGAGTATTTGGAAATGAATAAGAAATGATTTGGGAAGTTGACAAAAGGAATAGGATGATAAAATCTTTCTTTAATATTTGATGAAAGGAAAGGAAAAACAAAGGAAAAATGAATAATAAAAAATTGAAAGATAATAGAGGAATAACACCTTCCTAAAAACAAACTTGTATTTCAAAAGCTATTCATTTGGATTTCGCACTCTCTTGCTTTCATTAAGGTTTCAAAAAGGAGTTTTATATTTCTATAAGCATCTTTTAGATTTAAACTAAAAATTAAACAGTTTTCTTGAAAATTACTTACGTCTTTTCACTCATTATTTTAATCATATAAAAAAGTTTACAATATTCAAGTTTATTTTAGTTGATGATTGGTGCCAGAGATGGCGGTAAAAGTACCACTTATGCCTGAACTGTGGGAGGGTTGGATGGCTGCTGAAGGGGGGGGGGGGGG
>CABFWB010000119.1:159819-185759 GCA_902151455.1 Timema bartmani | reverse complement strand
CCCCCCCCCCCAACTCCCAGTAGGCCCTATTAAGATTCGAGCCCCGATCTCACCAACTTCAGCATTCCACTATAACATGAGAGTGACACCTTAGACTATTCTCTCACCAGATTGGGTAAGAGCTCATGCATACATTTTTTTAGCACCACGTCTTACTACCCTTTTCGGCTATACGCTTATGTAATAATTAGGCTAATGGTTTTTAGGGATGAGGAAGATTAAATTTAGTGGAAGTGTGCTCGCATTTAAGTGGAGGTAGAGTGGAAAACCACCTTCAGTAGAGACAATATGCTGAAAAGGGCTTATTATTTATCGGAGCCTATCTAGAAGAAACTATTTGTAAAATTTCGAAAAATAAATTTACATTGCCTCTGATTTAATACAGATGAAAAATTAAAAACAGGAACATACAATGTGTGTAACAAAATTTATGAATTTAAAATGTATTTAATTAAAGATATTTAATACAGTTATATTATGTAATATTTTTATCCAATGATAACATAATTATCTGCATCTACCTGTATTAATTAAGCTAATATGTTAAGGATGAGGATAATTGAATTAGGAGGAAGCTCACCTGCATTTGTGTGTAGGGAGGGTGGAAAATCATATAGGAAAATCCCAGCCAGAATTTGAACCCCAACATTCCCGTCAACGGAAGTCCAGTTTATTGCGAGTGAGATAACTTAGTCCTTGAGGTAGCTTAATCCTTGAGATATCTGAAGAAAGCTGATGTTAGATGGTTCTATTTATTAATATAGGCATCATTTTTTAACTTTATCCGGCACTTTATTAAAAGGAAAAATTTATAAATGAAAAAATTAAAGCAACACCTCATTTTTTTTAAAGTATTTTTTCTTAATTTTTTGTATTAATTTACTATTGGATATGAAGTTTGTTTCATTATTATATTTAATTTTTGGTAATATATTTAACTAATTGTAATAATAAAAACAAATCTTTCTTGTAAGAACCGTAAGTTAGGGCTGTTCATCACTTTCCAACGTTTGTTTCTCCGGGGTAACGAATTTATTTCTTCCTGTGGCTAGGGTTTAGGGAGAAAGGCTGCTGAAAAACTCCAGACCACCACTATACCGAAGCACTTGTAACAAACCGCCACGAGAATAAGAATAAAACTTAGAAGACACAAGGAAGGGTGTTTCTGTGCTATCTTTCTTCAGTCCCTCTTGGCCCCTTGCATCCCTTATTGTCCCCTACCCCTTTACATCATCTACTCACCGCACTATGGGTAAGGGGTTAGAGGGTGGAAAAGGGGATGTTCTACCACTTTGTTCAACAAAATTAAAATATTTAAAACAAAAAAAAAGTGCAATATTTATTAAAATATGTTTAATTCCATGTGATTATTATAAAAAAAAATTGATAGCCGCATGGTCCAACGGAGCACAGTTGTTTTAGACTGGATAGCAGGAGATGGGAAGATAGCAGTTCGAATTCTGGTTAGGTGAAGTATTGATATGTTTTTTTTTAAAAAGGTTTCCCGTTATTCCTTCATGCCCATACGGGCACGTTTCTTCTAAAACTATACAATCCTCATCCCTATCCCACTAGCGGAATTAATTTTATATAGAACCCGACCGGGAAGTAAGCTGCAGTGATATTATTTTGATCAAAACTCAAACAGTCTATTTAAATATTAGTTGAGAAGATACGTTTACAAAGCTACTGGAGTGTGGTTCACTGGATCAGCTCCAGCTTTAACCAATAAGAAAATCGTATATAATCTATTTTATACATAGATATTTACTAATTTTGGTGGAGATTGTAAAATATTATATGCAACCACAGTTTTAAAAGGCCTGTTATAATTTTCAAAGTTGTCTTAGCCCATGAGTACTTACTTATAAATAACAATTGTGTTTTTATTGGTACTGTTATTAAAAATTTTGTGTTCGTGCAAAAGTTAATATTTGTTGTATGCAGTTTTGGGGGCTTATTACCATTGATAGAAGTTCATCCAAACAATATGCCAAAATTTCGAATGTCATCATAAATTTAAGACCTTTCAATAAAATCTTTTTTTAATTTTGATTATCATATAAATTTGGTAAATGTGTTGTTGTTTTTAAAATTGAACTTTTGTACTTAGTTGACCATGGTTAGTGTAGGATTAGGAAACAGGCGTACAACCCGAACGCATAGTAGGATGCAGTACTTAAAAAAAACTTTACTTTTCCCTTAGATTTTGTTAAATCCCTCTTTTGCACTATGTGATAGGTATTTTATTACAATAGAAACAGCTCAGTTATTAAAATTCAGTTAAAATTTTAAATAGGAACAGGACCATGTGAATTGAATGAGGTTTTTAAAAATCAAGCCTTATCAATAAAATATACATTTATATACCAGCTTTTTTTTTAATAAAGGGAGTATTATTTACAGAGTTTTCCATGTTGTCGTTAATAGTATTTAACATTCACCATATAGAGTAAGCATATGGGATGATACATTGGATAAGTCAGGGTGAATATAATATAGTAGAATCTTTATGTCTTGAAGCAATGTGTTTATCTAACCAGATATAAAAAAACTCACTGTTTTAGTGAGTAATAGAAAGTTACAAAAAAGCTAGAGCTACTTTCTTGTAATCATGTAACAAATATATGTTCCATAATTTTAAAGTTTGACCGTTAGTATAATTCAAATATTATTATAATGACAATATATACAATAAAATGTGATCAAAGCTATTATTACAATATATTACTGAATGTTATTATATTCTTAACTTACTTCCATACTGTTATTTAAAAAAAATATTCTTACTAAATTCATTTTGACTTCTATATTAATGTTTGCCCTTAAGGTTCTTTAGTTTAATTCTTCTCTATATTTATATTTAAGAGAGACTTATTTTAAACACGTGAAAACTAGTTTTGGGAGATGTCTTTTAGATATTTTGATAGATTTATAACATTTGTGATTTTAAGAATTCTGGTCAGAACTCTGCAAAACCTATATAATTATATTTATAATAGTATTTCTTAAAAATAATATTTAGATGATCAAATCTATTCCGACCCTATTTTATATTTATCTACTGAAAAAATATACAGGAGACTTTATTTGGGTAAGTTCAATTTAGCAAACACATTTATAGTATTAAGTAAAAGATAAAATATAAACTAAAAGTAAAAGATCAAATATATTCCATTGATTTTGATATATTTTGCCTTAGGATTGTATTCTAAACTGGATATTTTGGAAATATTACACTATCTCATGGCGATAATAGGTGTTACAAAGATCATATTTAAATAAAAAATGTATTTTCAATAAGAATAGGCCTAAATACTTTGATATACTGAATAATTTTGATTTAAAAAAAATATATAAGAACTACTTATCGAAAACATTATTAGACCCTGTCAGAAACTAGTGCCAGTTATCTAGAAAAGATCATATCTTACCATTATTATTGAATTGATGATTACATCTATATTGAACAGTACATTAATACTTTTAAAAATGATTATATATAAAAATTAAATACCTAAACATTTTAATAACCTAATATAGCTTTTAGATAATCATATAACAATGTGGCTTCTAATAAATTATTTAAAATAGTTAAAATACTATACAATTAAAAAATTAACTCTTTTAAATTATATAGTATTAGACATAAGTCAACTTAATTCAAAAGTGAATGATAAATATAAAACGTAGTAGAAATGAATGCTTAGTATATAATTTTATTGAAATTAAATAATATATATACTAATAGGTAGATTTAAAGTATTAAATACAATGGTAAAGTAAAATTGAGAAGAATTAGAAATGGTCCGGTGACCTTCCCTCCTTACAAACAAAAACAATTCTTCATTTACACCTGACAAACTTTTTTTGATAAAAACTTTTAAACTTACTTTTAGCAGAGGAAAAAACAGAAAAGTTGGTTAAGGGTCAACCACTGGAGAATAAAACTTGTAATTCCTACTTTTTATTTCTTGTAATTTATAGCTAGATTTTATTTTATTATTTTTTCATATAAAATATATTAAGTTCTTTGCGTATTTCTAAGTAGTAATTTATTTTCCAAAGGTGTATTTTCTGACAGATTATTTAACAACAACAAATATGTTTTTAACTGTAAATTTTCCCCTGTGGTTTCTCACTCGATACTTTAACAAGCAGCTTAAAACATATAGTATATATAATGATTTTTCAACACATTTTGTTATTAAGTTTTTGATTAAGGAATAAATGTATGTTAAAACCTTAATACATAATATTACATTTAGCTTAGTTAAAAAAACTATAATATTTATGTTTTGATAAGACTTAGATCAAGTTTAGGAAAAAAAAAACCATTTGCTTTTTACATTAGATTAATTTATAAATCTTATATAAATCTATTAGTGAGATTTCATGTGCGTACCATATTAAAATAGTTGTATTATCGCAACAATATTTAATGATTAACATAATGGAATATTTCCCTCTCCCAAATGATTGTTTAAATAAATGATATATTAAAATATAAATATCGGAACCATTTTAAATAAGAAATAACGAACAAGATGGATAAAATAAATTCCCATCACACACTAGACACATGGTATTTAGATACAGATTATACTTCACACAAAAATAATGTGTTTCTATATATAATAAATCCTTTTTGCACATACGATCAGGTTTAATGAAATAATGTCTATTGTGTTGCTTTATAATTCAAGTATACATTCCTAATTTTAAATAAATACTACAGGAAAACTATAAACGAATATTATATATCAAATATTTAGTGAGAATATACTCTCAAAAAATTGAGTATGTCTTAACAAGGCCTAAAAATATATGCCAGGCTACAAACTTTAGTATATTGAGTTATACATTATTATTAATAAACAAAAAAAATGGAATATTTAATCTTTAAAATTAAATTTATTATGTGAGACAAAATGAAATTTAGTAATAAAATTGAATTAATAAAATAAAAAATTATTAAATAACATCCATTGTAGAGTTTGCTAGTTATAGTAAAAAAAAATTAATCATCCTCCTGCGGTTGCAAAATGAATAATCACGATCTCCCGGAAACCCTTTAATATTTTAATTACCTAGAAACCTAGCGTTTGTATTTAGAAACAAAGAATAATTCTTGAACCACAAATAAAAGGCTATCGTTATGGAATACCAGTCGAGTGAAAAAAATATCTACTCCTGCTTCTTCCTATTTAATCTCTTCTTTACGTCACATTTCTCGTTCCCATTTACAAATGTGTTCAGATGCCCGAGTTAAAAGCTGTCTTCTCATAAGAAGGAAATATTGGTTGTTTTATATTTTATTCTGCGTCCAAGCAAACGCTATGGTAGCACTTAAGGATTTTTTATTTTAATTTAAAAAATGTGTATATTTATCATTATATATATATATATATATTCATGTCAGTTTTTATTCTCTTATTGTGTCACAGACTACCTTACTTATTATTTTATATTGAAGCACAAACTTGTTTAGAAACAACATTTAGGAAATATCAGATATGATGGGTTTTTTTCACTGCTTCATACTGCCCATCTTGCTTATTCCTAATGTTTTTATTGAAATGATATCTTTAAAAATTATGGAAACAAATCAAATCAAATAATCTTTAAAAAATATTTTAATTTACTGGCTTGAAAGAAATGAGAAATTTATAACATCATTTTAACAATTCAACGATGTTGTAGCAATCTATAAACGGAAGGGTATTTTAAATTAGTTGTACTCAAATAGGGTAATTTTATAATAAAGCTAAGGATAGAGCTCACTCTGGTGTTATTCTTAGTTGATACTTTTTAGTGAATGTGTTATTTAAAATGTTAATCTAAGCAACCGGGTTGAGAAGGGTAGCTTCGGTTGAGTGCATCTTATCTTTCACAGAGGGTACATAATAATACTACGTGGCGATAATTACAGGGTGCTAATAACCCCCAATGAACCTTGACAAGATTGGAACCTGGAAATTCTTTAACTTGCCGGCAGTTACGTGTATTACGAGCCTGACTTCTCAGACCATGTGAACACTAATGTGCGTTTCAACCCTCTCCCAATGGTTAAGTGGTCAAACTGGCTGATTAAATATACAGGGGACCATGGTTCCACTACAATAAATTCTGACCAATATATTTACCATATGTAACCCAACACCTTAGCTCAGTCGATAGCATATCTGTCTACTGAGCAAAGAGTCCCGGGTTAGACTCCTGACATGGCCGATAATCTATCATTGGTGAAATATGGGCTTACACTTTCACATTGATAAATTAATGGCCAGAGACTGGATGTTGTGCCTTTCCTAGTCTTAGGATAGAATATAAGGAATATGAGGCTACTACAGGCTTAGCAAGCCGGTAGTGGAAAATATATGGCTTGAATAAAAAACTGACCCAGATCATAGCCTGGAAACAGTAATGGATATAAAGTAAAATATCCAGATTTTACGGTGGTTAAGTTCCTTAGCACATGACGTTTAGCTCATCATCATCAAGTTACTGTTTTTTGTAAATCACTCCTAAGTTTTATCTCTTCTAAAGGACTCGCTTCTTACTACTTGTCAGAGATATCCACATGGGGTAGATATTAGGAAGGTATGTTTTAAAGATAACGTACCAAAATTTGCGTGAAGGGAGAGTGAGGAAACACTAAAATAAAAAATCTCAGTAAGCCCAGGTGGAATTTGAGCACCAACCTTCAATATAATACAATATTTACGCCTATTTCCTCAAGCCCACCGGGGTTGGTCATTGTTAGATGATTTAAAAATGTGTTTGCATTAAACAAGCGTTGGTAGATACGTGGGATGAAGTTTCAACCTCTTATGATCTATTTGGCTATTTATAAAGTAATTCTGAAAAAGTGATTGAGTGAAAAGAGGCGTCAGTCCTGTATCGTATTGTTTCTTGGTAATGAGGAAGCCAGGGCTTGAATTCCAGAAGGTTATTCTGAGCCTATATTATTTCCTATTCCTCTATTATACATGAAACTAATTGTAATATAAGTTCTCCCTTTCTTATTCCTACCTTATTAGTTTGAATATACAAAGGTCTCAGAAACATACTAATACTTCAAACATTTAAAAAATAGTTAAGCTAAAATGGTGTTGCGATAACTATTTGTTACGCTTTCTAAAGTACTATTTAGTTTTAAATGTTTTCATTCTTATTTCTAGCTTTGAGAGCTAATGATATTTTCAAAGTAATTAAAAGCTTATTAGTGAGGACGAGGGTATATAAATGAAAGTATTCTGCATTAACATTAACTTCCACTTGACCCCAAAGTTCCAATTGTGGAACATCGGTAAAAGATAATTATGATTAAATTATATTTATATTATTATGCAGCCTTTCAATCCAAGTTTTCAATTTATGGAAGGTTAACTAATTAGTAATTACTATATATTTATAGTTAAAAATTAATTGTATACAGCTACTATGTGTCTTGACAATTATTACTTAAGAAGAGAAAACAAACAAATTATACAAAGAAAAATTCGAGACCAAATGGGTTTAAAATAAAATGGGAAAAATAAAGATAAAATCGCATACAATAACCTAAATCTTTACATACGTTCACGATTTGAGTCTTGAACTCACATTAACGTAAGCCAAGAGTGAAGTGATTCAAATGATTTAAATCATTCGGACATCTCGAGGAGTCTTAGCGTTTTTAATTAATATAAAAAATAAATATAATTTGATCATCATTTATGTTAGAAACAATCAAAAGAAAATTTGAGATTATTAATATTTTTGACCTTTTATTTACAACGTAAAAAACTCAATTTTACTTAATAAAATAGTATTAAATATTGTGTACTATCGGCTATATAATAATATATTTAAAGTTGGCCCCGCAGTCTTCTCCAATTCATAACTACAACTCTTTGTAGATACAGACACAAGCCCTAAAAAGATCGTAAGCCACCCTTCTCCATGTATCACTAAACTGAGATGGTCCAGGCGAGCAGATGGGAAGGGCTGGCGCAATGCCTACCTGAACGGACAATACCGAGTGACCTTTTCTTCCCCCATTTCTTTTGATTTTTTATACACTCTTTCAAATTTTGTCAAATTCTTTTGTTCGTCTTTTATTTACTCTTTGAATCGCCACCGTTTAATTCACAGAAAAAACACACATCACAATAGACAATGTTGTTGAATGACTACAAATGTGGGTTATGGTCAAACGCCATGCCATGCAAAGCCACATTTTTTTTTTCGGGGGTCGAGTCTGACAGGACCGGCAGACCTAAGGGTGAATAATAAGGGGAAGGAGGGTACGAATTTTTTTTTTTTTCGGCGTCACTAGAATTAAGGGGTCCTTCCTATTCATAAGGGTTTTGTCGCGTGTCTTCAAAGAGTTTCTATAAGTATGTTTAGAGCTGAATGGATAAAGCACGTACGCACTATGTTTTTTTACAATCAAGTCTCTAAGAAGAAAGTACCCTCATCCACGTGTCCTCACGGTGAAGAAGAAAATTTAGAATCCACATTTCTTATCCCTCAATTATTTCGGTTCAGAGGGAGCCTTTTAAATTGTTTTGTTGAGTGTATGATTTTTATAATATTAATAAATACATTATTAATATATGTTAAACTACCAATCCCTTGTATAGTATTATTAATATTTCGAATAACACAATTATTATATTTTGATATATTAATTTTTTACAATATACTTGTTTTATACTATCAATTAAGCAACTGGTTTGGTATCCTCTTCTTTGCTCGTACTCATCTATAAAAAGAAATAATAATAATAGTTTCATACATATAATAAAATAATATTAGTCCATTAATACTTGTAATATTATCATAGTCATACTATAATATACTGTATTGAATTGGACATTTTATCGGTACCAGGGTTAATATATGTTTACATTTGATATTGGAAAAATATTATAAATATGGGATTGACCACAACATAAATAAAAGTATTTATTAAATGTTAACGTTATATATAATTACAATATATGTTAGTATGAAGGAAGTATTCATCTAATTTGTTGTCAACCTTTCTAAATAAACAACAAATACCAAATAACATTTTAAATAGAAGTTGTATCGATTATTCTAGATTTATTTAACCATAATTTGTGTTTTAAAAGATAATTGATTCTAGAAAAATATATTTTTCATGTAACATTTATATTTTAATCTATACACATGCATGCTTATGGGAATAGGGACTCCAAATTTCATTACAGCACTTGCAAAAGTATCCCTATCTTAACTAGTTCTATCCATTACACTTCATTACACCATATCCCTATTTTGAGCTAGCTCTTTCCAGTCCACCGCATTACACCCTATCCCTATCTTGAGCTAGTTCTTTCCATTCCACCTCATTACACCCTATTTATATCTTGAGCTAGCCCTTTCCAGTCCACCGCATTACAACCTATCTCTATCTTGAGCTTGTTCTTTCCAGTACACCTCATTACACCCTAGCTCTATCTAGAGCTAGTTCTTTCCAGTCGACCTCATTACACCCTTTCTCTCTATGTCCGTTCTAAAGTTATCCCCCCCATCTGCGTCTAGGTCTTCCCAATAGTCCCAGCCTATTGGGTTTGCTAGTCACTACCTTGAACATCGTTTTAGCTTCTTCCATTAGCGCAGCATGTTCCGCCCTCCATAATCTGCGAGATTTAATTATTCTAAGAATATATTGTGATAATGATGGATTATAGGCCTATTGGTCATCATTATATAACCTCCTCCATTCTTAACCAGTACCAAACATATGCTATAATACTGAAGGCTGTAATTATTTACATTTTATCTTTTTTTTTCCTTTTCTTGATTTTAATTAAATTAGAATATATTTTAACATAATAAAATAGGTTGGGTTTTTCATCTTAAACTTGACAATTAGGGCTACCCTTTATTGATTAAATCTTTATAGTCTCTACATAAAACTATTTGATATATTTTATGGTTCTTAATTAACTCTATTTTTTACATTAATTGAATATATCAAATATTTATTTATAAAATCGGCCAGTTCTAATAGTAAAGTTTATATACATTATAATATGTTTTTATTGTTAGCTGAGCTTAATGTATTTACTAAATCTCTTTTCATGCAAAATAATAAGGTAAATTTATTAATTAATCAAACAATTGAATGATATTGCTATTATAAATAACTAAACGAAGAAATTCAACTATATAGTTCATAACGATATTCATAAGAACATTAGAAATAGAGCAATATCCAAACAGGCATAAGCTCTAGCTTAACTAAAATCATGGGAATGTTTTTGCAGTATGATATTTCAGTGTTTATTCCCAATTTTATTTCTTAACTAGTAAAGTTGCATCTGCCCAATTCTATTTATATTGTGTTATAAATAAATAAATAAATAAACTCAGCTCAAATATATTTAGACACATAAAGCCTATTCAAGTGTATGTATGTATACCTGAATAGCGGTATTACCTGAATTGGTGGCCTCATTGCTTAAGGCGCCACTCTCGTGTTAAATTAGACTGCCGATGACAGGAAGATCGAGATTCCAATATCCAGGTCAGGATTACTTAGGATTGTTAAGAAAATGTTTTCCACTCTCCCTCCATGCAAATGCTGTTACACTTAATTTGGATTCAACCTTAATCATTCCTAGCTCATTATCTTAATTAGTTCATATGCTTATATTTTGAACAGGTAATAAGACGCGGTGCAAAACAATTAGCAATATTTAGCCATTAGCTTATTCCTCTACACTAGCTACAATAGCTAATTCCTAAATAGGCATTAAATATTAGAAAAAAGTTATAAACAGAGATTAAAACTTAGCATTAAAACAATTATTATATTGCAAGCACTAAAATAAAGAAAAATATGGTTGACTCCGTGTCACAATTGCTCTTTGCTTTCACCTCATAATTACTATATTTTGACTTCATCTTGGTAACGAACCAAGTTCTTTCATAAGTAGAATATTTTCATTTGAAAAACTATTGATCGACGATCATGGCCATTATAAAAGGTCATTTCGTAAATATTAGCTAAGATAAGATAGTATGCATAATTTAGAAAATAGTTTGGTTAAAACTTTATTCCTATTCTAAATTGTCATAAGAAAAACATTACCAGCTACATTTAAAAAAAAACACAAAAACATTAAGCTATTTTTACGTACTTATACATAAAACTAAGACTTGTGAAAACTTTTAAATCTGTGAATTTTGTTTTTTGGTGAACATTTTGACAGCTGAATGTTAAATTTAAAGATTTTTTGTGAATATTGTATTCTTGACATTTATTTTTGAGATCTTATTAAAGGTTTTAGTATTCCGATACGGCTATATCCTAGGACTTTCCTCCTTCCCCATGACGCTTAAAAACACATTAGCTCGTTTTGTGAACGATGTTCAGTCAAATTTTCCTAGTGATAACGTTATCTGAAAGTTTTAAATGCTACTTGATCTACTTTCACGTATTCACACTTCAGGCCATGTGCATTGGAGCTGTAACTTTTTATAAATAATATCTACTACTCTCTTATTAAATGTTTAGGTTATACGCATACTATTTATGCTAATGTGCTAGAGAAGAGGAATGTTTAATTTACAATATATGTACTCAAATTCATGGTGAGGAAGAGTGGAAAACAGTTTTTGTAAAACCACCCTTAGTAAAGACCTGGATTCGAACACCGGTCTCCCTGTCATTGGCAGTTTAGTCAAACACGAGGGTGACCATCGGCCAGAAAAGAAGGTAATAATAGTAATAATATAGTGAAATGTTATCGATGGTAACAAAAATAAAATATGTTTGTATTACCTAAAAAATTCATCCTACCAAAATCCTACACTATTAAAATACCACTAAATACAACAACATTGGAAAAGATTGACTCGATTAAAAATTGTAATTTTGCTTCTAAATATATATTTTATATTTGGATACTCAACAAAATCTGAGGTTTTATAAAGCCTGAGAGTACATTAATAATTTAATCCAAACACATGTTTTAAAAACACGTCAAACCTGACACAGACTTCGACTCAACTAATTTTGAACTTTTCACCAGTGTTTGTGAAACAACCTCAAAGAATAAAGCTTGAGCGATCTTGTTTTAAATGTATGGCTTGATAAATTTAACACAAGACATTTAAAATCTCAGGACTCTTAGTGAATAGTTACGTTTGCATTTTGCAATAATTAATGTTTAATTATTGCAAGATTCTGGTAGGAAGAACAATAAATGACAGTCTAAAACGCTCGAAAAACTAATTTCATATATTCACACCTCAAATATTGTGATTTACTTATTTAACATTTGATATATATTTTCAATGTACATAAAATAGCATTAGAAATTAAGTAAAATTCTATAAATGTTGACCCTCTAAAGTAATGTTTGTATTTTCTAGGACTTCTTTCTACCAGGTTACTAATATAGTTAGTATATACTGAATGTTTAAGATGAAATAAGAGTAATTAAATTAAGCTACTTGTTTGAAATTAACTAGTTTAAATGAAAAATTCATACTTTTGGCCCAAATAACAAAATAGTACTACATGTTTAATTTATTTTATCTATAGGATTTTGTTAAGAAGTTTAGAATATATATGTATCAGCAAATGTATGTATGTGGAGTAAATTTCAGGCTCATCTGGGATGGTTTTATATATGAGATCAGGGTTAAATCCCGGACAGCTGTACTGAGGTTTTATATTTTTTCTAAATTTTATCTTTCTCTCTTTCAACACAAACATAGCTACATTCAGGATTGACACGAGGGGCAGCAATTGGTGCCATGGTACTGGTGCAGGGACATCCAAGGACTCAGCTTGGGGTCAGATTCACAAATTTTAAAATATTTTAGTAAATGAAGTCAAATAAAATATTATTGACCAAAAAATTAAGATAAAATTCCTTGGAGAGGAGGAGGGGAGGGGGAAATATAACGATAAATACCGGGAAACTATTTTATTGTTCTTTACCAGATTACTCTTCTATTAGTCTCTTCTCGCCGACAGATGAAATTTATGTTTTAATGACAACTGTAACTAACTGTATTTTATAACATCTCTCTCAGTTATATTATTGGTTAGTCTGGTCCTGTCCTTCGATTTGAAGTGTTTGGAAGTCTCACAAGTATTTTTGTATGTGAATTAAATCTAAACTTTCAAGAGTTTTAAATGGATTAAAATATTTTTTTCAAGAAACTATTTTGACTTTCTTTATTAAGAAAATTTTCTTCTAAAATAAACAATTTTAGAGACCTTTTTTAATATTTTTACTACTATATAAATTCTTTAATGAATATGTTGAGGTTTATTTAGGTTTTACTTATAAATCATTAAAATTATAAAAATATGGTAATAGAGCAAGTAACCCAATTAAAATGTCCCCTAAAATGTTAATTCTAAAACAAAAGTTTGTCAATGAAATGTTAAAAACCTTTCAAGAGTCACTTGAACACCTTTGAGTAAATATAGTCCAAGTTAAATTCATTTGGAGTATTTTAGCATTTGCGTAACATATCAGTGTTCAATCACGTATTAATTTGGGTGTTTTTTTGTTGTTTTTGTTTTTTGTAAAAGTGACAAACTATGGAGAGGAGGTTTGCCTTACCCCCCATGATACGAGGCCCAATCTAAACATCTGGCAGACCTGGGCACATCTCCTCTAAGTTGAAATCGAGTTGCTTCCAGAAAAGTGTTGGGATCATTAGGAGTATAAGTTAGATACTAATACTAGAATCATAAAGTCGGTCAGTTGATTACAGTAATAATAAAAATTACAAGCATTCAATATATATTTGTCTGATGCTATCTCACCAGCTACTTTAGGATAGGTTGGTCTAAACTGTTTTTGAAAATATTTGACTGTTAAATTGACTGAATTATACTCTATGTATCATTTTGAACTTTTTTTTGTCCATCCTTTCAAATATTACTTTATTTCTTAGATGTCACTCTTTTGGGGTGTACCTGGATACGAGTCTAGTGGTTGCGCGTTCGATTCCCTGCTGGCACCTTGGTTATTTTTCCCTTAGGGCAAATGCTCCCTACGCTCACCAGGGTTAGGATAATTAGACTAAATTTAGGTTAAGAGTCACACCAGCTCCACAACTTCATAATAACACTGTCATCACATCGTCTGATCGTGGTTACGACGTGTAGACAACCTCCAAAGACCTGGACAACGTTCTGTGCCACCAGAGCGGTTAATACTTTACACATCACGTGACCGAACCTGGATGTAAAAGTCCCTCTCGTTCATAATGTGACATACGATTTAAAAAAACATTTTGGTTGATGCAACTCAAGAGGCAGTAAAATTGTATATGTCCCTCCTTGGGACGCAACTCATTCTAGGAGTGTGACTTGTGACGTAATTCAACAAACCCTTCCTTTAAATTCCACCTTATTCGTACCAACAACATTAAAGTAAACTAAATATGTTTGTATATAAGATTGATAGACAAAGTGAAATAAAAATATCATGGTATAAGCTATTTTAAACGACTTTATGTAAGGGAATAGGATATGAGAGAGGTTTCTTTTAGGTGAATGAACCAACAATGGCCACAAATAGAGGAGTAAAACATTATAATCACTATATCTCACTACCTGTAAGGGTTGTACACATTAGCATATATGTTTCATACGGATATTGTGGAAAATCTTCTGATGGTGGGAAATAGATTATTTTAGGTATCTATTGCTTAAGGACTGGGGTAAAATAACCGTTTTCATTTAACTTTCACTCAATCTACTAAAAAGATTCCATAAGTTCGCCCCTGTCAAGTCCACATCTATTTGTGCCTATATTTTGAAATGTGTTCAATAAACAGCTTGGAATCAATTTTAGCATGATAACTTTCAGCTTACGCTGCAACGATAACCTTTTTGTTCTAATTTGTTTTCCACCACGAGTCCTACTACCTGTTCAAGTTATACGCATATTTGATGATTATTATAATTTGATAAGGATGAGGAAGAAAGTGTTTTAGAGGTAATCTACGATATTTGCTTGGAAGTGGAGCGGAAAACCATTGAGTAAAAAACCACCCTTAGTAAACCTGACCTTGATTGGAATCCCGACTGATCCGTCTTCAGCAGTCCACTCTAACACGAGATTGTTATAGATAGGTTGATGCTTATGGATGAGGAAAGTTGAATTCAGAAAAAGTTTACCTTCATTTTCGTGGAGGGTGAGTTAAAAACCATTTATAAAAAAAACACCCTTAGTATACCCTACCTGGATCTGAACCCTGATACACCCGTCATCAGCAGTCAAGTCTATTGCGAGAGTGTCATCTAAGACTATTTGACAGCTGAGGTGAATAAGATGATACACATTGTGGTGAAAAAATACCTTCAAAGTTACTTTCCAGGGATATAAATATGGTTTCCAAAGTATAAGCCAGATATTTTTATCTCAAAATTATTTATTCAATTTTAGAAGAAGGTGTACTGTACAGTACATATGCTATTTAATATGTTTTCACCTTCGATATAAAAAAATCGTTTTGGGAGCAGTGGACTCCGCTGCCCTCCTGGTGTACAGTTAAGTCTATAAGGTCATAGAACGGAAAGGAAGAAAAAAATATATAATGTAAACAGCGGGTAGCCTTTAATAAAACAAGGGTCATGTGGCCAACTGTTTAAGTGAAATATTTTAGGTATCGAAGGGGAAGGTTGATGAAATCACTTTGAGCAGAATACACCATTTATAAGTTTAAAATATAGTTCAAAATGTGTACTTAGTTTTAAGATAATTTTTTATTTTACACACGCAGACTGATTCAAATTCGTTAGATCAATTTCATTAAAATGCTAATTTTTCAGTCCCGCTTAGATATACTAAAGTTTGAGTCACTGATACTAATTTATCTTTAATTTTTATTATTTATAGCTTAAAGAAAGAAAATATAAGAATACATTTTTTGAATGGTTTTAATTTAAGAATTTAGACTAATGAGAGCGTTATGTTTACCAATCTTAGCATTATAATGATTGTAGATAAAGGTCTTTGGAGCTTTGATGGGCAATTAAATGTAAACAATAAGCCATATGCCTAGTAATTTTGGTGATGATACGGCTTGTCCTGATTTAATCCCTCACAAGGAAATATTTCAGGTTAGCTGGGGATCATAGCCGATCTGTCCCCCATGTTTTAGAACCAGGGAAATATCAAGAACACTACTCGACCCCAATCAGGAATGACCAAGATTTATTTACAAAAAGTATTTCAAAGTAACAAACAAATTTGTCGATGTCAAAATTACTTAAATTCATAAGGAAAGGTTAAACGTAGAACTCACTTCCTCTTCTATTCTTTAATGTAGTATTACTACACAGCCAGAATAAATTGAATGTGGGAACATTTTCCGTTCTTATATTCACAAAACAGATTTTCAAGATACGCCATCTTCTTCTTACATTTACTGGACCGGTATAGAGGTTTATAATTTATACTATTAAAATTAAAATGTATGTCGAACTCAATATTAAGGATTGAATGATAACTACAATCATCGAGGGAAAAAATAAAATTATTGATTTAGTGCGAGTGGAATGTTTCGCATAATTTGGTGGTTATTGTCATCGTGGCAGAAGACTCAACCCATACGGTTGGTAGAAAGCTAGCTTCAGGAGTGATGTACAATTGTAAGTGTTTGTTAATTAGTCCATTAACTTTGTTCAGCTTTCATGAGTTGATGCCGTAGATATCAGGTCGAAGACACAGCAGTAATCTTCTTCGGACTTACATTAGACAACCTCGCTTGTAGCCTTTTAATCTGTGGACAAACCTAGCATTTGGACCTTCCTCCATCAAGCTTGGGTCAAATAAAAATGGCTTCCAAAAACTTTAGTACTGGGTCAAATGATTCGCACAGCATTATGAATGGCTTTTTCAAAGTCCACAACGATCTCACGTGGTTGTAAGGGCTAGTGAAATTTTAAATAATGTTCATTAATTGCCTTAAAATATTTTGTGTAGGCTGCCTCTTTATTTTTCAAGAGGCAAAAAGACCAAGAGGATATTCGATCCGTTAAAATATCCATGAAGAATAAGCAATTTAAAGAAGTAGTTTGGACAGTATTCAAATGTGCTATCAATATATAGAGTTTGTTATTCCTTAAACAATTTAGGGTTGTAAGACGTGCAAAAAATAAACAATTTATCCATCGAGTAGTTCACAAGAACAAAATTCTCTTTGAGCAATTTCGGTGTGAACTTCATTGATGTTAGTCGGAGGTTTTGGCATTACCCTCCTTCTCAAGTCATACAAACCCTTTCTAATGTTCTTTTACATCTTTCAACCGTAGCTCCAAAGTCTTATCAACAACACACGATAAAATTATTTTTAGTGGCTTTTCGCTAATGATTTTGTGGCTTCCCGTTTGGCAGCAGCATTTACTTTTTGTCATTATAGTGTACGATCCTCATACGGTCCATGAATGTGAGGGTCATTACTCTCATACTCTCCTAGAAAATGAAAAAACGTGAAAATCTTAAACACTTAGTTGCAATCAATAAGCCAAGATCAGGTAAAAAAAAGGAAGACGAAAAATCGCCCGTTGTGTTTAAGTATTCTCCTCACTTTCTGCTTAAACACTGCTACTTGCGTTCACCACTCGCTAAATCACTAAGATTATTAAATTTAAAATTCTTGAAAAGAAGAACGAATTTACCACGTTGACTAACAACTACTTTCATGTCACACATGATAAATTCTACTGAAGGGATATGAAAAAACTGGGACGAGACGTGTTTTTTTTAGTACCACGTCTTACTAACCAATTGAGTTATACGCTTGTGTACTAGTTACACTAATAGCTTAGGGATTAGGAAGGCTTAATTTAAAGAAAATACACCCACATTTGCGTGGAGGGAGATTGTAAAGGCATTTAGGTAAAACCATCCTCAGTGGACCTGATCAGGATTGAACCCTGATCTCCCCGTCTTTGGCAGACATGGTAAATGTGAACATTAGCAACTTCAGGACGATAAGGTTTAAAGCAAAAAGTAAATATTTTTAAGCTCGTGATGGGTTGTGTTGTCTTGTTTTACTAAGAGCCTTATTCGCGATGAGTCGTGTTGTCTTTGTTTTACTAAGAGCCTTATTCGCGATGAGTCGTGTTGTCTAGTTTTACTAAGATCTTTATTCGGGACGAGTCGTGTTGTATAGTTTTACTAAGAGCCTTATTTGGAACGAGCCATGTGGCCCCGTTATATTAATATATGAATTTATCGATATAATATCTCATAGTTTTTAAGAACCCAAATACTAAAACTTTTTTTTATAAATTAACTAGTTTGTTGGGTAAGAATATCTATTATTAAGTAAACGATTCTTTGTGTTATTCAAACTTTAATCAAACCTCCGGTTTATCAAATTTTTTAATTAAATATAACAGCAACAAAAATGTTTATTCCTTAGAAATAATTGATATTTATTTAATTTATCAAAAACTTCTATTATTTTCCAAAATATTACTAAAAGATTATTTTTAATCAGTTTTACTATTATTATATTTATATCCAAAGTTTGTCCCACTTTCGAAAAGATAACGAAACATAATTTCCAAACTCTGAGTTCTATTCTGTATATTTTTAAGTCATGCCATACATACATTTGAAGAACCTGGGTCCGCGTGGCCAGCTGAATTCTGGGTATTGTCCAATTCATCTGCCAACACCCAACGTATTAAATTACTTTTTGTTCCAGTGACCCGCAGCTGCTTCAGGGCAAACTTTGGACGATGTTTTGTTTTAAACGGTAATAAAAGAAACAATAAAAAAACTTTGTTCATGTTAAAACAATAAATTGAGGACAGCCCAGTGGACCACTGCCCCTTCTTAATTCTTACAATGCTGAGGCCAGAAACGGCTCAATTAACTTATTTATAAACCTTCATTTTGGATTTGACGGCTACTTATGTAAAAATCTAGGTGTGATCTAATTTGTAGACAAAATATTCGGCTGCCTCCCAGTAGCTTATTTTTCTATATATACCTTATATTAATTATGTAATATTTATTTATTATAAGTGTAGGACGTTAATAAAACATAGATTTTCTAATAAAAACAACACAAAAATGGTGTCCCGAACCTATAGCTTATTAAATCTAGTATTATTTTCAAGTAACGTCCGGTCAGGGTTCGAATTACAGTTGGGTGTGCTGAGGATGGTTTTTCATAAATGGTTTCTGAATCTCTCCTCACGCAAAATTGAAAACTTTTTTCTAAATTCTACCTTCCTCACCACAAAACTCTTAGTGTAATTAAATGTTCTTAGCCTAGACTTATAGTATGAGAAGAGAAAATAATTTCTTTTAAATAGAAATGTGATTGAAACATATATATAATTTTATAAATAATTTAAACATTAAAAAGAATTGATTTTATTTCAAATCATTTTTAAAATATTTTATTATTAGCAATGTCGCACGAGTATATTGAAATATTTTCTTGAACAATTGACAGAATAGCTTATAAGCTATAAGAAAAAATTAATCACACGAGATATATATTATCATTAATTTTTTAAATTATTATATAGACATTTTTACTCAGTGAAAAACCTTCAATTAAATTTTGATACATTATTGTATATATTAATCAAACCTTTTATAAAAAAATTGTATATATAATTAAAAATATCCAAATAATTAAGAATTTATAAGGCTGAATTCAAATTAACTTTTAATACATAAATTTAAAATATAAAATTTGAATGAAAAAACTCTTGATAATTGTAGTATCTTAAACCTATTTTAAAATACCCATTTTGTAGATATAATTTTTAAATTAAGCAATATTAATTTATAATTGATTAATAGGGTAATCTACTCTTATGCCAAGTTTTAATGTGTAGTATTAAATAGCTAAATAATAAAATGTAGCAATTAGAGTGTGTGGTTCGGTGATTGACCAATTATACATTTTATTTATAATAATAAAGTTAAATTACCAAACTTCTTAACAATTATTTCTGTAGGGGCCTAATGTCCTCTTAGCCTAAAAAATATTCTTTTAAGTCAATTTGTTTTTAACTAAACACCAAATATAAGGTATCCATATATGGATTTTAATCATTCCTATTTATATAAGATTTTGTTAGAAAAAATATAAATGTAATCTTTATCCATGTATTGTCAGATGGATTATTTCTAATTTTAATTACGTTCATAATAATTATCATTATTTTGTATCCATCAGAGTATTACAAAATAAGATTGAAGTCTCTTTCTATCTCTCTCTCTCTCTCTATATATATATATATAAATAAACACACACACAAGTATTAATAAAAGTATACATATCTTAATTAAAAGGGATAATAACGTTATATAAAAATGTTTATACATTTATTTGCTTGCATAATTTATCTATTACCCTAAGAGAGACCAAAGAACATAAAAAAATTTCTGAGGAAAGATAATGAAATCAATCTACAGATGAAATAAAACCAATTTAATTTCTCCCACTTCCTTAGTAGAGAATCTTCAACCCTCCTTTTTCCTCTTTCTTGAAGGACACTAAGAAAATATCCAATAGGGAATTTTCTTTTCAAGTAAAAAGGGGATTTCCTCTGTGAGGATAGGATTAGTTCTTTAATTAAAAATATTATTATTAATGTTATAAAAATCAAAATCAAATACATGCTAAGATATTTATAAATCAAAATAAAATCTGAAGAAATATTTTAATTATAACTATGCCATAATTTCTTATGACTTAATATCATATAAAGTTAATGTGACTTTCATACATTATTTCTCACATATATTTATAATTGTTGTGATGAAAGTAGTAGTTTTCTTATTATATCAGTAGTATATATTTATTCACTAAACCTGGTCCAGCTTAGCACAATGTGCTTGTCAGCTGGTGCCTCACCATAAATGTCGTACATACATGTAGTAGTATAAAGTTGTTATAAATACAATTAATTCCTTTAAGTCTATTCTTACAACATACCATAATTCTAATACTTAGTTTAGTCCCTGAAATCTATTACATTACATTTTATTTAATATCAGTATTATTATTATTATTATTAGTAGTAGTAATAGTAGTATTAGTAGTACTAGTATTAGTATTAGTAGTAGTAGTAGTAGTAGTAGTAGTAGCAGTAGTAGAGCTTTACAAGCTACCAATGGCTTTCTGCTTCAGCAATAACATGATAATGTTCAACTTAAAATATATGCGATAAACAGATTTTATTACAAACACATCCTTAATACAGCTTGTGGAATTAATCGCTGATATTCTATGTTTCATGATCGGACGTCCGTTCCATCTCTTTAGCCATAGTAGTTTCATGTAATCGAAAAAAAAATGAACAAGGAACTTTAATATTCGACATGAATCTTCATTTAAATTCCAAAAATTAGACTCTAAGTGTAACTAAACACAAATCTATCACTAGTAATAAAAAATGTAAGATAAATTATCATTGTTAGATGTTATCGTTCATTACCTTTGCTCAGTCAGTAACATGTCTGTCCACCGAACTAGTGGTCCCAGGTTCGATACCTGGTATAGCCGAATAAATCTTTCACTGGTGAAATGTGTTTCCCCTTTCACAGCGATGATTAAAGAAAGGGGGTGGGATGTTGTGTCTGTTCCCATATTTAAGTTAGTTTTTGTGTCGTCAGTAGGCTCAGAAAGTGGACTTAATACCTCAAATAAATGAAAAATACCCACTTTGGTGGCGTAGTTGGCTAACGCACTAGTTTCGTGTCGAGTTAGACTGCCGATGGCGGGGAGATCAAAGCTAGAAACTCGGTCGGGTGAACTGGTATTTCCTAAATGGTTTTCCACTTTCCTTTACGAAACTGCCGGCGGACTTCCCCTAAATTCAACCTTCCCAATTCCTAATCCGTTAGCGTAATTAAAACTTAAGCGTATGACCCAAACGGGTAGTAAGACGTGGCGCTATAGTAATAATAAGAGTAATAATATGTGAAAAATATATTTATATGTAATTATTCCAAGATGTCCAAAGTTTCTAAAAGATTCATACATACATTTTTTTAAATTAAAGAACTACTACAAGTATCAATAATATTTTATAATTAATTCTAATATAATGTTTAGTAGTGACCTGGAAGGCGAGATCACTGCGTAATAACCCAATATCTCACCCCTGAGAGAAATTTCCTTATTCTCTAGAATACCCAAATGAATAGTACCATCACATGTAATAATCGACGGACTACATTTATTTATAAGACGATACACAAATATTAATATCATCCATAATTCTCAAACGTTTTCTTGCCATTGGCGTTTTTCATTAATTTGATTTTGTTGTTGGTTTTTTGTTCTTTATTCCAATACTCTGTTTTGGACAGCTTTTGATATGTTTTAATAGGGTTGTAAAGAACAGGGGGCCACAAAAATTAAAGGAGAATTAGAAGAGGTATATCCATTAATTTGTACGCACTGCTAGTTTTTATATTATTTCCATTGTATCCAACTTTAAAATTTAATCAAATTATTTATTTAATTGTTGTATTAAAGATCGATATTAAAGTAATGTTCATAGTCCTGTTACTAGCAAACTTTTTTTTTGAGGATTACATTAGTACATTGAAATAAAGATATTAAGGAACTTATCATTTAAATTCTTAAACATGTTTTTTCTTAGCACCTCATCCTACTAACCATTCGTGTTATACGCTTATGTCTTAATTATGCTAGTGGGTTTTAGGGATTATGAAGGCTATATTAATAGGAAGTGTACCCACATTAGCATGGAGGAAGAATAGAGAACCAGCTTGTAGAAAAAAAAAACTCAGTACACACAACTGAGATTGCAATGAGAATGCAATGTATTTATTTTTATTTAATATTTCCTTGTTGATGTGAAATATGAATCCCTAATAAGAAATTACAGGTAATTTAAAGAACCAAAAAGTTTTGATTCTACTCCCTCTTTATTATTAAGTAATAGAATTATTGGAGGAACTTAGGCCATTATGAGAGATCCCAGATTGATTTCAGAGGTTCCAAAACACTTGATTAATTTTTAAACTTTTTAAACGTAGCATTGATTTTATATTAAATTCCATACCGTAGGGGTCAATGGTTTACGTTGAGCACATGTTGTGAAGATAGATTTAAGTTTGGTTGGTATGCGTTTTTAACATTTGAACTAATTCCCTAGCCTCATGGAACAAGAAAGTTCAAGGCCACCATAACGTAAACTCTCCATTCAACCTTATCCTAAGACACCTCCATCCAATACCTAACCTGATACCCAACCTCCCTCAAATACATTTTCACATAATCCTTCAGTCTAGATATTGGACTACAATTGGATTTTGTTTGATTGGAATGGACCTGAAAGAGATAGGGTGTAATGAGGTGGACTGGATAGAGCTAGCTCAAGATAGGGATAGGGTGTAGTGCGGGGGACTGGATAGAACTAGATCAAGGTGGGGATAGGGTGTAATAAGGGTGACTGGATAGATCTGGCTCAAGATATGGATAGGTGGCGTACTTTTGTAAGTACGTCAATTAATTTTTGAGCTCTTAATTCTATAGAGATAGTAAATAAATGTTCATATAAGAGTAAGAAATAATTTTTTTAAAGCTTAACACACTAAATATTAAACTTTGAATTAGTATTTAGTTGACAATAGGAGAAAAGGACATGTTGAGAGGTAATCAAATTCAGTGCATTAGTTATAATTGAGATTCGGTTTATAGGACTGTTATATGAAATGTGGGACCAAATTTATAAGTCAAAAAGTAGTACATATTTCAATACACAACTAATCGTGGTTTTTGTCCAGTATTTTATAGTCAGTGGCACGTTTTCCCACTAAATTAAGGTTTCCAGGTTTAATTTAAGGCATGACATAAAATGGCATAGTTGGTGAAACTAAGGCTTCCACCTCCACACTGATAAATTTAGAGCTGGGGAGAATGGTTTGTGTATTTTCTAAGACTAAGTGAATTTAAAAGTCATAAGCTGATATAATCAGTTGGTTCAGAAAGCGTACGTCAAATACTCGAAATAAATAAATAATAGATTTAAATTTCCATAATAGCACAATAATTTTTATTATGTATATAATCATTCATAAGTCATATGCATTAACCTTTTCACGTTCAACAGATAAATAGTACAAATGAAGCTCATCAAGTGTGCATCAATTTACACAAATTCTACAATTCATTTGGTTGTGGTGCAGCTGTTGCCCAGAGGGGAAATACACTTGGAAAGTTCTGCAGTAATATATTAGTGCTAATATTTAATGACACTATTGATTGGCTTTTAGCCATTGCAGATGAAATAATTAGTGGAAGAGAGATGACGAATAGAGAGGACCAGAGCAGAAAAGGAAGGAGGCCCCCGTCATTGATTACATCACTCCAGCAACCAATAGAAAAGAGAAGGAGTTTGCTATCAGGGTGTGAAATTTGTTGAAAACAAATTCTCTACATCCACCCAACTATTTAGTACAATAAAGGGCAGTACCATTTTAAATTGAATGGTGTTGTTATTTAAAAAAAAGGAAAATGTGGATTAATAAAACTAATTTTTGGTCAATGGTATATTTAAACAAATAATATATCTAATACGCTATTAAAATTTGTGATAAGGCTAAGAAATAGAGTGTTTTAAACTTATTTTCAAACCAAATCAATGGGCACGTGGACTAAATATCAAGCTCGCCTGATCTGGCTTTCCGGTGATGAAGAGTTTTGGGTTATAACTACTACCAGTTTATGAATAATTTTATCCCCCTAAAGTGTTTCCCGAACCAACTCTTCATACATAGGAGTATATTTCCTCAAATCATACCTTCCACATCCTTACCCTATTAATGTTAATTAACTGCAGATAGACCCGATTGGTGGTGAGATGTGGTCTCATAAAAACTGACTTTGTTTAGTTGTAACCAAGCAAACAAATATATGTTTGTATACAATATTTGTTTGTCAATATCACCGTGCTTAGTTACCTGTCCGGGATGGTTGGATATTTACATTACTAGGATAAAAAAATGGGGATGAGTAAAATAGAGATTATAAGATCCAAACTTCAGGCAGGCAGAATCGATTGAATTTTTAAAATAAAATCAATAAACCCTGCCAGTATTAGAATTTAGAAATACCCTTAGCCATAAAACCATACCGAACGATACTAACGCGTTTTTCCACGTGTCCGCTGGTGTGAGTTGCACAATATTTATTTAAACTATGTTTTTAAGTGATAGCTTTATACAATATTTTTCAGATATTTGTTATACTAACTAATTGATATAAGATATTTTTAAGAAGATCCTAATTCATTTTACTATGCTTACTAATATCTTATTAGTAAACATTCTTTTTTACATAAATACAATATATTTTATGGATGGTTTAATTTTTATTATTAGAACTAGTTCATATAATATATTAAAAGCACTATACGTTAAGACTTTAAAACAAAATTTTTTTTAACGAATTGAATTTTATTTGGTACATACTGGTAAAAATTTATGATACTTTGTTGTTAATGCTCTCATCAAATTTGAAAATGAATTAAGATATTTTTATTAGCACCACGTCTTACTGCCCATTCGGGTTATACACTTCAGTACTAATTACGCTAATGGCTTTAGGGATTAGGAAGGCTATATTTAAATAAAGTTTATCTGGATTTGCGTGGAGGGGGAGTGGAAAACCATTTTGAAAAACTACCTTCAATACACCCAACTGAGATTCAAGCCTCGATCTCTCCGTCATCTGCAGTCTACTCTAACACGATAGTAGCACCTTAGACCATGTGGCCATAGAGGCGGATGATAATCTCTTTGCCTGACAGGGTAGACCATGGATACATTTCATATAAATTCAACCTTCCTTATCCTTATCGCATTAGTAGTACATAAGCATAACCTGAATGGATACTAGTACGAGGTGCTTATATATATATATATATA